>OZ014447.1:4884197-4904242 GCA_963966035.1 Acleris laterana | reverse complement strand
GCTTTGATTATTTCTATTAAAAAGACATTCTTTATAATTCTTCATTTTCATTTTTTTTTTTTGGTTACACTTTTGTTGACACCTTTAGCTTTAGCTATGAACTTACTATCAACAGACATGCGCATGTCTGTTGATAGTAAGTTCATAGCTAAAGCTAAAGGTATCAACAAAGTGTAACCAAAAAAAATGAAAATGTAGAATTATAAAGAATGTCTTTTTTAATAGAAATAATCAAAGCTCAGAAATGTATAGATTCAGATCCATTAAACATGTTATATTTACACAGAAAATTAATAAAACTAGTTTAACTTACAATGATACAAAACGATTTATTGTACCAAATTCCACAGATACATTGGCATGGGGATCATTATAGTTTAAGATCTTAAATACCATTTAGTTCATAGTTTATTATTGTTTAAGTTGTAATTGTATGGTTTTGTAAATTACTTTGGTGAAGGGTCATTATAATTTAATTATCTATGTTTTTTGTAATGTGATACGCAATAAACAATTTGAATTTGAATTTGAATTTATTCATATTTCTTAGAATGATTAGTCATAACGCTGTATAAAGTAATTGATATTTTTGGTAATGTTACGAAATAGTTTAATTAAGATATTCGTAAAATAATACAGTCCTTTAAAAAATAAAATATATATAAAACAAGTTTTGTATTTTTTTATTCTTTTGTTAGATTTATAACATACAACACGTTTATTCTGTTATCAGGAAAAAAATGATCCACTTTATTCATCCATTTACAGCTATTGTTGCTGGTCCAAGCGGCTGTGGTAAATCTAATTTTGTTACTGAGTTCCTAAATAACTTGGATAGTGTTTGCACTAAAACGTTTTATAATATTTTATGGTGTTATGATGAAATGCAACCATTATATAATTTGAATAACGTTAATTATAATCAGGGTATTCCAGACTTAAGCATGTTTGATGGTAAACAACCACAACTACTCATTATAGATGATTTAATGAGAGAATCCGACGGTCGAATAGTAGATATTTTTACTAAAGGAAGTCATCATCGAAATTTAAGTGTGTTTTATATTACTCAGAATTTATTTCATCAAGGTAAAGGTCAACGTGATATTTCATTAAATTCTAGCTACATCATATATTTCAAAAATCCTCGAGATAAAACACAAATCCGCTATTTGGCACGTCAAGTTTACCCTGAAAACTCGAAGTTTGTAGAAGAAGCTTATAAAGACGCAACTAAGGAAGCTCATGGTTATTTATTAATTGACCTTAAACAGAATACAAATGACATGTGTCGTTTTAAAACGAAAATATTCCCATCCGATAGTTATTGCAACGTTTACGTTCCAAAAAAAGGATTTAAATACGATAAACATCAGCAGATATTCATCAGTACTAAATAATGCCTGAGAGAGTGATTATCCATAAAAACCTTCTGAAAGCATTGCATTCATTAAAACCAAAATACCGAAAGGCTTTATTAAAATCGTGTAATGATCAAGAAATAAACATAATTTGTGAATGCATTTACAATGTATTAAAAGGCAAAATTCCTATTAATGAAAAAGAACGATGCAAATTAGAGAAATATAAAATAATATTACGAAAATTAATAGGAAAGGGCAAAGCGAAATTCAGAAAAAGTGTCATCATTCAAAAAGGTGGTGCATTTCTACCTATAGTTTTAGGTGCTGTTCTTAATACGCTAATAAGCAAATTAATATAAAAATAATAAAAATGGAAAACGTAAAAAAAATGATTCTTGTAGAACCAGAATTAATTGCAAGATTGAAACAAAATAATAATACTGCGATAAACTCTTTATCTCTTCTGGATGAGGAAATGCAAAAAGTGTTGAATAGTAAAATGGATGATCGTGAAAAATGGGCCTTGTATTCTCAAGCCTTACAACGGTATTTACATTTTTCGGAAACACAAAGAAAACCTATTTCATTACCAATTATAATGGATAAGCTTGCAACTCAAATTGATGAAGCGGGGGCAGAACCATTAAAAGAAGAAAACATTGCCAAACCAGTAGTCACAACCCTACAACCTGGAGAGGAAGACAACGTGACTCCCACTCAGATTAAGTCATTTACAACACAGTATACACCATCATATATGCTTAATGTACTACCTAAAACATACAAAAAGAAAGGAGAAGTATTACTTGATTTTATTATAAAAAACAAACCTCTTATTTGGTGGAAAGATAAGGGGGAAGTTGTTGTAAACAGTGAAATTATTCTTGGAAGTAATATATTAGATTTGGTCAATGATGCTGTTAGACCTTTAAAACGCCCAAAACCAATTGGTTGGAAACATTTTGCTACAGCTTTAAAAGAATTACGAGTCCCTGAATCTTGTATTGGTAATCCAGAAAATTTGGAATTCATTAATCAATTAGAGGAACAAAAGCCTACAAATAATATTTATGGTACTCCTTTATCGTCAAATGCAAATAAAAAAACATCAATAATAAGAAAAAATCATAAACAAGTAAGTAAAAAAATCGATTGGGAAAAATGGAGCCCTTATTAGATATTTATAAAACTTACTATGATGTTTCCAATCCAGCTGGCTATAGTAGTGTTATCAATTTAACCAAAGCCATGCGTGGTAAAATGAAAAAAGATGATGTGAGAAAATGGCTACAAACTCAAGAAACTTATACTCTTCATAAACCTGTTCAAAGACGTATAGCAAGAAATAAATATATTCTATCCAATTTTAATGTTCTCTGGCAAGCTGATTTAAGCGATATGCGCTCCTATAGTCAATATAATGATGGTTATAAATATATTTTGTGTGTTATTGATGTTTTTAGTAAATATGCTTTCGCAAGAGCTATGAAAAAGAAAGACTCGGTAACGATCAAAACATGTTTCGAAAGCATATTTGCCGAAGCTCAGACTACTCCTACTCATATTCAATCCGATAAAGGTACTGAATTTGTTTCGAAAGTTGTTAGAGAATACTTTAAAACTAGAAATGTAAACTATTACACTACCAATAATCCTGATATAAAAGCTAGTATTGTGGAAAGATTTCAAAGAACCTTAAAAGGTAAAATGTGGCGATATTTTACTCATAAAAATACATATAAATATATTGATGTCTTACAAGACTTGATTTATTCTTATAATCATACTTACCATACGAGTATAAAAATGTGCCCCGTCAATGTAAATTCTAATAATATTATGACGGTTTGGTGTAATTTATATAAAAACACAAAAGACAAAATGCAAGCAGTAGAATCACCAAAATTTCATGAAGGGGATCATGTTAGAATAACGAAATATAAACATATATTTCAAAAAGGATATGAGAGTAACTGGAGTGATGAAATATTTATAATTGATTCAATCATTAAACGATCACCTTGGGTTGTATATACCCTAAAAGACTTGAACAATGAATCAATTACGGGGACTTTTTATTCCAAAGAATTGCAAAAAGTAATCTTTAACCCCACCACTTTACACAAAATAGATAAAATAATACGATCACGTCGTGTTGGTAGCAGACAGGAAGTATTGGTGAAATGGAAAGGATATCCGAACAAATTTAACAGTTGGATATCATCATCAAGTTTGGAAGCAGTATGAGTGAAAACACTTTTTACCTAACTTTACTAAGTAATAGTTCGGCAATTTACTATCCAGAAAATACAACTGCAAATTTCTTGACCAAATTACCCAAAACAATCAAGCTAGAAGGAGAATGGATGGTAGCATTGGCTGAGTTTCACTATCCATGTACTATGTTTAATGTTCAAGAACATGAGAATGTACTATATATCTCAGTAAAAGACCCCACTAAATATATATATGGTGCATACAAAATGCATATTTTCTCCCCTGCACACTATGTCCCAGTTATGCGAAGGGAATTTGATACAATAGAGATAGATATAAGAACAAGTGTTGGTAATAAGGTACCATTCCAATTCGGGACATCGTGTGTGAAACTACATTTCAAACGTATAAAATGATTCATAAACAAATTGATGTAGTTTGTCCGTACGAACATTATTACTCACATCAGGCTGGATCAGGGGTTGGAATAATTTATAAAGGTATACCACACCAACGTGGACATGGTATTGGTAGCTTCTTGGGGGGATTATTTAGATCTATACTACCTTTATTATCTAGCGGTGCTCGAAGCATTGGGAAAGAAGCGTTGAATGCTGGTGTTGGGTTGTTGTCTGATATGATGCATTCACATCCTTTGGAGCAATCCATTAAATCTCGATTCAAGGATGCTAGTGCTAATTTAAAGCGAAAAGCAGATGAAAAAATTGATTCTCTAATGACAGGCTCCGGTTATAAAATAAACAGAAAACGTTTAGATTCCACCATTAAGAGGAAAGCATTGAGACGAAGAGGTTCTTTAAGCAAACATAATTTTCAAGATATTTTTTCAAAATAAATAATGTCTTTCTTACATCATCATTCATGTGAATGTGCCAAGTCAGAACTGGATTTATTTGCTCTTCCAACTACTCAAACAAGTATTGAAAATGGACAGTGGATTCACTATAAACCAATATCTTCTTTAACCGATGATGGACCAATTGAATTCCTAGTACCTGGGACTGGAGATGATTATTTAGATCTTTCACACACAATGATTCATATTAAAGCTAAAATTTTAAACCAAGATTCCTCAACTATAAAATCAACAACTGTTGTAGCACCAGTCAATAATTGGTTACATTCACTTTTTAATCAATTAGATATTTACTTAAATCAGAAACTTGTTTCCCCGCCAAACAATACCTACGCGTATCGATCGTATATAGAAACCTTACTTAATTATGGTCCAGCCGCTAAAAAATCCCATCTTACTTGCGGATTATGGTATGAAGATACAACACACAAATTTGATGCAGCTGACTCATCTAATCAAGGGTTCACTAAGAGAAAAGAATTAGCTAAAGAGAGTCACATTATTGAGATGATTGGACACTTACATGGGGATATTTTTAATCAAGACAAATTTTTGATTAATGGTGTTGAAATGCATGTTAAATTAGTACGTAGTAAAGAAATTTTCAATCTTATATGCCACAACGACGAAAAGTTTAAAGTTAAAATTGCTGACGCGAGTTTAATCGTTCGCAGAGCTCGAATCAATCCAACAGTTTTACTAGCGCATCAAAAAGTGTTAGCAACCACAACTGCAAAGTATCCTATCACACGCGCCGAAGTAAAGGTTATGTCTATAGAATCTGGAATTCAGGGTAAAACTTTAGACAATATATTTTTAGGTCAAATACCTAAAAGATGTATCATAGGATTTGTTAATAATGCAGCATTCAATGGTAGCTTAAAGTTAAATCCATTTAACTTTCAACACCATAACATGAATTTATTCAGTTTATATGTTGATGGGCAACAAGTTCCCTCTAAACCGTTGCAACCATCCTTTAGTAATAATTCAACTGCATCAGCCTATCATACATTATTTTCTGGAACTGGAATCCACTTTTTGGATGTAGGTAATTCCATTGGGAGAGATGACTATAGCGGTGGTTACTGCTTAATGGCTTTTGATCTTACCCCCGATCTCTCAGCTAGTTCAAGAACGCACTGGAATCTTGTTAAGCATGGAAGTGTCCGCTTAGAGGTTCAGTTTGATGCAGCACTTACAACCACGGTCAATTGTGTTATTTATGCTGAGTTTGATAATCAAACCTCGAAGTCGCGGTGGCACGAATAAAATTTTGCTAGGGACTTCCACGCGATATTATTTCATCGATAAATTGGACTTTCTTATGACAATAGTTATGTTATGACTATGAGATGACGTATGTTATTAATATGCAACTTGCAATACCTATTAAACTGTATCATTTATACAGTATGAAGATTGAAGTCCGTAAAGGTCGATTAAGGAAGATAACGGTTTTCATACTTTATGGATGTAGGTATAGACGTGACGTTGACATAATATGACAATCTTGTCAGAGAATCGATGGAATTAATTTTACGCGTAAAATGCCACCTAGAAAACAGTGTAAACAAGATAAAATACTTTGTTACTTATTACTAATATAAGGTTCATAATTGATTAAATGAAAATAATGTAATGATGTTAATGTACTTCTAGGTTTTAGTTTACTTTGCATGGAAATTGATGAAATAAAAATTTAGTTGTAAAGGTTGATTTTTATTTAAATTTTAAAATTCCTAAAAATGTCCTAAAAGCTCCTATATAGGTAACATTGACGGGTAGTAATCATCACATTTTAGTTAATTTTCAATTATTCTGTAGGTAAACTTTACAGCTAATATGAAGTGTCTCTTCCAAATAATCATTCAGTTATCGATAAATTTTATATCGGAAGGAAGTCCCTAGTTAATTGGCGTTATTGCCACCGCGACTTCGAGGTTTGTTGATAATATAATTGAGATAAATAAAAACCGGGATGTGAATGTAGATTACAATAGTTAAGTTAAAATATAAGTAATGTAGAATATCCTTTATTTACATCATATTACTACAAGAATTGTTAAAGAAATGACGTGTTGTAATGTAATTAATTACTAATGGATACACTAGAAATACAAACATATATGAGGCAAATAAATCCCGCTATTAGGTATAATGTTTTCGCTGCTAACAGAATACCGCTTTTTGTTGGTTTACCCGTTTACATCATCAGTAATTTAGATCCTGACTTTAAGCCGGGGTCTCATTGGGTGGCTATTCACATCAATACCGATGGAATTGGCTAGTACTTTGACTCGTATGGTCGCAAACCGAGTGGATACCATCGGATGTTTTTAAAAAGAAATACACGAACATGGTTTTATAATCACATACCTCTCCAGAATTACTTTACATCTGTTTGTGGTAAATACTGTTTAGTATATATATTTTGTAAGTATAAAGGTGTAACAATGCTTAACTTTCTAAATTCCTTTTCTAAAGATACTATAGGTAACGATTTATTGATAAGTAAAATGTTTCAATTTTTATTTATAAATAAATAAATAAACGAATATTGTAAAACATATGTGTTTTTATTACCCTGTTTTTAAAGTATAAAGGTATAACTCATAAATAAAACAAAAGGTAAGTATCATTAACATTACCTTTGTAAGTCATTTACATAATATACTGACAAGAAGACAATAGGAGGAGCTAGTATCATATAAGTATATAACAAAGTATATAAGACCTTAATGATATCATTAATGTTCACTAACGACGTCATTAATGACCATATGAGGGGGCGTGGCTTACTTAAAATCAACCAATCACAGGAGTCTATTTTTATAAGATTACTAACGACTATGTGAGGGGGGGTGTGACTACAACTAACGACATCATTAATGACTATGTTAGGGGGTGTGACCACACATATGACCCGAGGAGCATATGTGAGTATGGGACGAGCTTTTTTTAGAAAACCGAATTTTGACCGATTTGTGCGTTCTGGCTCGTGAGCCAGAACGCACGAATCCCTACTACTTAGGTGTCAAGAATTTCCGTAAAAATGTAGCTCCGGGCGATGATGTTTCTCACTCCCTAAATCGTCTGATTTCCACGGTTTTTAAATAAGTAGGTACGTTTTAAGTTATTATGAAAAAGTAGGTTTGACGTTTCGGTTTTTATCTTTAATTTGTTTTATTCCATGGAGGTAATATTTTTCTTGGAAATGATAACGTACAGAGCTAGCTTTAATAACATTAACAACATTCAGCATTCGTAAAAATTGGACTAGGTTTTAGGGGAGAGACACATTTTATTTATTTATTTATTTATTGCATTTTGCACAAAAGAATTTTAGCAATGAGTATAGAATTTTTCAGCTTCACAGTCCTCTTAATGTAACGATTTAAGTATCTATTGTTGGAAAGGAAACGCGTATCACACATAGTTAGATTGTATTCCTAAAGTGACTAACATTGAAATATTTCATAATTGTTTCCTGTAAATTCAAGTGGTCTTTTTATTAACGGAATGCTATAAAAATGTATAACTTGTTTAGATTTATGCCTCGTAAACTACTCGTTACTTTGTCTCGTAAAATATTCGGTATTTTTACTTCCTATGTTTAGAAGTATTTAAAATTTTTAGGGTTCGTCATGTTCATGCTCGTCCGTCAGTTCGTATGTCACAGGCATTTTACACAAAAACTACAAGTGGTACATTGGTTGATGAAATTTGGAGTATAGGTGACTTGTAAAAGCCGCTTTTTAGTTAGTTTGGTTTGGCTTATTTAAATAACAAAAATTAAAATTTCTAGGGGTAGGGCACTACATACATGTTTCAGAAGATGGAACAAAAAAACGGCCTAAATGGCACATATTGCGACAGTTCTTTTACAAACACGCTCAGTCGCTCAAGGTTCCTATGTAGTTTTTTGATCAGTTGAATGTTACCGGGAATAATCCAAAAAATATGAAAAAAATCACACAGGTCGCGCTTTATAAATACTTTCCGCAATTTTTTTTTCAACATGTTACCGCTTGTTATTGCCGAAAAACTGCGCTTCTCACCAAAAGGAATTCGTTTCCGTATTCGTTTGTTCAATCAATTTTTCAATTAAGGGATCCGTTTATGAACTGTTAACCTTTAAAACGCTAATTTTTGTTTGCGAGTGTACACAGCTACTTACAGCCAAAACTACAAATACTTACTAAAAATCTGAAAAATATCTTTAATGAAAGCGCAGATAACGAATTTAAAAGGAAAACTATCACGACTAAGTAGACTTAATAAGTTCCTGAGATACAGGCGACTAAAGCACCTCCCCTACACGTTACGTGTGGATGTATTTTTTTTCTCGTCTACCCCATTCGTTTTCGTATTCGTCTGTTCAATCAATTTTTCAATTAAGAGATCTGTTTATGAACTATTACAATTACGATTTAATTAGTTCTTGAGATACAGGCGACAAAAGAGTTTATACATCATCTAAGCCAGCACCAAGTAACTTTAATCAGAAAATTTGTTCATATATGTTGTTTTTTGAGATAGTTTTTTGTGTTTTTCGTTACGGTTTCGGTTTTTATCCATTGTTATGTTTTGGTTTTCTTGTCTACAATAAGGTGTTTACATACATAAATACAATGTTTTTTTTTACAGGATAGCAGTCTCCCTTGTGCAGTATTTGTGTTCTCTGCCACAAACGTTTCCGATGAACATAGAAATGTTACCATCACCCAAACCTGGACTGAAATTGTGCTAAAAGCCAATAAGAAGAAGAATATAGGTAAGGATTAAAAGATATCACAATACTTTTATCCAGTTCCTGTTATTATAAATCCAATTTATAACAGACTTGAGTTTGACCGCAAACTCGGTTATTATTTATCCTTTGGGAACTGATTATTGTCGAAATGAAAAGTATTCTATGTTGACGACACGTTTAGCCTTGTGGAGAGTGACCTACGGAGCCGGTTTAATTCCAGGTCGGAGCAAATATTCGCGTGAGGAGT
Source organism: Acleris laterana (assembly GCA_963966035.1). Lineage (NCBI taxonomy): Eukaryota > Metazoa > Arthropoda > Insecta > Lepidoptera > Tortricidae > Acleris > Acleris laterana. The sequence continues at coordinate 4,894,781 of OZ014447.1, read as the reverse complement.
GCGAATATCTGTTCCTGAGTCTTGGATGTTTCCATGTATTTTTTTGTATAATTATCAGAGATCGGAATAGGTAGAGCTAATTTGCCTAAACTTGACGCATATTCATTCATGCGTGAGCGAAATGGGAATACATTATTGAATGAAGGTGCATCAAGTTTAGGCAAATTAGCTCTACCTATTCCGATCATTGATAATTATGTTTATCGTTGTATGTATGTATGTAAACTCTTTATTGCACATAAACAATTACAAGACATATTTGCATCAATATAAATAATGTGCATAGGCGAACTTAACCCATATGGGATCTCTTCCAGTTAACCTTGACGTAGAATAAGCAAGGACAATGCCGAATGTTGTTTATTGTACAAGCGTAGAAACTTAGTTTGGGACTAAGTAAATTGGTGTGAAATTGTCTCCTAATATTTATTTATTTACTAGGTTTGTTAAAAAAAATCTTATGAAATATACTTTACGACCTATTCTCATACGTATCAAATATATGTTTAAAAAAACATTAAAATTGGCCTGCCGTTTTTAGGAGTTCGATCACAAACGCGTTGTTGAAAGACAACTTTCCAACTTCTCATTCTTTTCATAATAATTAACTTAGAGGATGGTGGAGAAACATGGTAATTATAAAGCTAGAAAATAACTAGAAGGTAATGTTGATAACGATGTCAAGCAAATTATAACCATTTTCACCTTGATCGATAATGTTATCTTTCATCTTACCTAATATAGAGATAGAGCACCTTATCTCTGCTATCACTGATAATAAGAACATTTTTGTGTATATTGAATAATATTATGATACATTGAATTGGAATGTATAAAATTTGTTTATACTTCAGACTTCTTGACCCACTTTCTCATAAACGGTGTCTGATCTACTTTAGTCCTAGCAAACAAAAACATAGTTTGTACGCACACTAGCCTTTCTATTGACCACAGAAGAAACAACTATTGTTTTTGCGATTGTGTATGACCCAAATTAATGTTCTATCTATCTATATACAGCAGATTGAGTTCACTTCCTTTGCCAGTTTACGTTTAAACTTAATAGTTAAAATGTTAAAGGTAAATTTCGACTAGCAACTAGTATGAAGCACCCTTATTATGACAAATAACACCTTATTTATTATAATTGGTCCAATAAATTCAGGAGTTGGAGTCGGAAATTAGATTTTTGCTCACATACTTACCATTATACCCATGTTTTGTCTTCCCGTACAATCAACCAATTTGATTCCTAGGCCACTATGGACTTTGTCAACGTGACGTTGTAAACCAAATCATAGGAAGTTTCTTACGTTTTGATTGACAACGTCACTTTAACATAGTCCAAAGTGGCCTAGAAATCAAATTGGTTGACTGTACATACTTGACATAAAATGAGTTATCATACTTATGTACATTCAACAAGAAATCTTTAAAAGTTGACCGTTTTATACATTTTGCCGTTGACTATACTATTATGTGGTTATACCGTAAAAAGGGGTGAGTAGGGACACAACCTAAAATGAAGTATATGCTCCTAAATATAAAGCTGAAATTATTACCAATAGACGTAACGTTATTGTCCATTTAATTAGACTTATTTTAGATTTTTCCCTACTCACCTATTAATCCCTACTCACCCCGTTTTACGGTACTTAATTATCAACAAATAATTAAAAAAAAAACAAGTTTTAAAGTTGTAGGTAATTCTGTTGGTCTGCCTACCCCACTCTGGGATTACAGGCGTAAAGGTATGTATGTATGTATAATATTATAACACAACTAACATTTCAGCTAAATTAGAATTGGAGAGGTATTCAGAAGAGCATACTTGCGGCGTGTCTTTGGAACAAAAAGTCGGCGAGGCGGCGTGCACATTCACCGTCGCGAAAAAGAAAGACGACAACGAAACAATACATGAGGGCTATTGTCTATGGAACGCCGCGAAAACGTCTAGCTATGTGTGGGAGTGCCTTAAGAAACATGGGAAATTGGGGCCGGATCCTAGCCTTACGCCACCTCCTCCGAAGATCACTGATAAATCTGAAAAGAAATCTGATGAAAAAAAGGAGAAAGCGAAAAAGATTTACAAATGTAAGTAAGCGGGACCCGTTGACAGCCTTGTGGTAATATTTTCAATTCATGAAGGTAAAAAATGTCAGCACATCATGTTGAAACAGAAGACTGTACGGAAAATTACTTTCAAAATGCAGTTTTTTTTAAATACGGCGCTTTAGTGTTATAAATATTAATTAACGATATATTGTACTCTGTAGGTGATTCCATAGGATTATCAAGTGTCATATCTCTCAGTCCGGGAGGTGTGGGCTCGACTGAATTCTGTCTCGCTTGGGACATGCCTATTGTTAAATATAAGAAAGAGAAGAAAATACATAGACGGTAAGTGTGTTTCAACGTTTTAAGTGTTATTTTAATTGAATCTTGCAGTGCACACACTGTACACTGGGCATAATATTAGCTCCCTACAAGCTTCATTTTTGAACTTATATTTTTTAAATGGCTAAACCGATTTTCATGAAACTTTGCCTTCGGTGACAAAATTACATATAAACACAGCCTAAAAAAACAACAATACTTAAAAAAAATACATACAATGCTGGGAGTGATCACTAGTAGGTATATAGATCAAGCATTGATATTTGAGTTTATCGATGTAGGAACTCCCTACCTGTCATAAAATTTTGCACCGTGGAATCCTATGTCTGGTAAATATATATATAAGACTATAAATTCCATCAACTTAATGAAAATTTCTTTTCCAGGTATTATACGAAGTATTTCGGTAGTGACGGCATAGCCGGCGCGAGTATTGCTTCATACGCGCTTAGGCATTATAAAAATTGGGAGAAGCAACTTGCTGAGTGGCAGGATCCTATATTTACTAATAGGTAATATACTTTTGTAGCCATAAATCCTTGAATTTCAGCTGTCGTGTTCCACTTGAGAAAAACCTCTGCAGTCTATTGAAGAAAGAAAAAGCAAGAAAATAAATTTATTGACACATAAACGACACGGTTTACAATAAATGAAGAATTAAAACTGATAACATCTTTTCATCTGTGCCGTTGTATCAATAAGGGGTTACTGAGTACGGTGCCGAGGCAAGCCAGGGCGCTGATTTTCAGTGGGGCCCTTTACCACGGACGTTAGAGTACTGCTTTGTTATCGCTTTTGATCACGACCTACGTACAAACGATTATCACCTTTTTTTTTATGGCATTGAGAAGACAAACGAGCACACAGGCCATCTGATGGTAAGTGGAAACCGTGACCCATAGACATTCGCATTCACAAGACTGCAATGCAATCCTAAGACTGCAAATGCGTTGCCAACCCTAAGGACTAAGATGGAATACACCCTAAAGGTGGAACACCGCGAACGCAGGCTATAGTACGGTCACGAGCGTTAATTTAGGATCCATTTCAAGAAAAATATGTTTGAAGTCGTCAATGTCATTAAAGATGTCAAGTCGTAACTATTAGGAAACTCAACCTTATTGTTGTCGAATGTCATATTGACTTTGGACCTAAGGTGGGTACCAAGTTTAATCTCGTGACTGTACCTATAGGTGACCATCGTGATTGACTTTGAATCTCGCACGACAACTTTTATCTTCTAAATCATTGTTAGTTTGCTGAATTTGTCAATTACTAATTTATCATTCAAGTGTTTGGTATGCTTACTGATAAAACGCATTATAAATTATCAATGTTATAGATAACAGATAAACCTTTAATATATTACATACATCGGATTTGTTTACGTTGTGCCAAAATTGTAAATCTACTTCGACCAAAACCGGTTGATACTAGTTTCAGTTTAACCTATTCAGAATGAAAGCTCAGACAATTTGCTTTATTAAATATCCGCTTGATTCTTTCTCCGAGTCGCGTCGCATATTTATACAATAACCTTATACATTAGGCCTTGCGTCAAATTCGTTAAGTTCAGGGTTGGCAATGCCTTTGCAGTCTTAAGGCCGTATTAATCGACTGATGTTGAGCGATATGCCCGTCTCAAGATGTGTCCAAAATTACAGTTTTGTATGACTTGACGTTTAGTTTTACGTGTCTTCAGGCTGGCATCTCAGCTGACATCATTTATTAATACGGCCCTTAAGATTGCACTCTTGAGACTTAAAAATTCAAATGTCTATCGGTCGCAGATGGGTCATTCTACTTTTAAGCGCAGGTCGATTTTTTGACAAGTGCTCTTCAAATAATATTTTTATAAAAACGTTAAAGTGCTCGGTTTTGTAATTTAATATCGAAATAGTTACACAACTTAGCTTACATTTAAAATTATCACTACATTTAAAAAGTCACTATAATTAACTTTAAAGTAAGTAACATAGTGGTCACGCATGTCCCCGCCATTTTTATGGAAAAAGTGTATTTACCGCTGTGTTACTAACTTTTCCTGATAAAATATCAATAAATTTAAAGTGTTTTGTTTTGAACTATTAAATTTAGTTGTTCCAGTTTCTATATAATTCAATTTTACGTGAAAAAAATGTCTAAAAATGCCTTTAATTTCACCAATGATTAATATGCGCTAAAAAGTAGAATGACCCAGATGCCACTTACCCTCATGTGGCAGGCGTGCTGGTTTTCATTCTTCTTGTCATTAAACATTTGTTGAAATCTCACCATTATAATTGATTTTGGGCATGTAGTTCTTATGCAAGTATAGTTTTGTACAAATAACTATAAATTAAATTATCATCGAAATCAAATAAAAAAAATAACAAAGGCCAGTCGGCTGTCCATAGTTAATTGACCCTTACATTAAAATTGACTAGGGTTATTTTCTGTGAGCACCTCTTAAAGTGAGAATTATTTATGCTGATCAACATTCTAATTGGGACAGTTGGTTTGGTTATGAATTTTCCAAGGATTTATAAGTAGTTTAATTCTTTTCGAAATTCGCTCGCTCACGCGATTTATTTCAAATTTTGAAATAATGTTTTTTAAATAGATTCACGTTACCATAAAAATACCATACCATACCATATGTACTTCACAAAAAAAAACAATAAAATAAATATGGTAGTGAACATACCATCAGATTTTTAGATCACAATGACATTCGATTGTCATTAGCATTTTACTATCTATGACAGATTGATAAGAAAACTCAAACAGAATCAAGTAGTTTATATACGTCATCGTCATTGAATATTACCACCATTTCAGAACTTGACGACACATAATGCTGATTTTTGACAGGAATTACCGCCAATGATACTTTATTCTGAATAGAATTTATTGAAATGCCCTTTTACTCAAAGGGTTATAGCGTGACGGCACCAAATGATGGACACTTTTAGCTGACAGGAACCAGTAACAGACACTTAATTCTTAATTCAAATTGCATACGGTCCTAAATTGATTGTTGCAAAACACATGAATAACCCTTATCTTGTCCATTACTGGTTCCATCACCCTAGATAGTTTTTAAGATCTTTTGAACAACTTATCCTAATATATTATTATGACTATGATTATTATTTTTCCAGTAATATACCCGACTGGTTAAAAAGTGCCTTAATGAACGAGCTTTATTATATTGCTGACGGCGGGACCATTTGGTTTGACGTGCCGGATGAATTCCCCGAGAGCGATCCGAGGTGAGTTGCACTTTATTTAAGATAGCTGTTGCGCGCACGCAGAAAAATAAAACCTATGCCTATGTCACTCAGGGTGAATGTAGCTTTCCAATGATGAAATAATTTTAGAAATCGGCGCAGTAGTTTTTGAGTTTATTCATTCATTACCAGAGCCCGGATTTTTCGCGGCAAAACAAAAAACTTTCGCAATCTAGCTAGTGTAAGAAATATTTTTTTATCGATATATCGATAGTTGTGTAATAGAAGGTCCACGAAATAAAAATATGTTGAATAAAACATATTACGTGAGTTTTGTATAAAATTATATAGAAACAGATGCAATTCCTTCTTCGAAATCCGTCAGCACACACACTACAGCAGCACGTGACATTTTATTTGGTTTGTAATAGTGATAGGAGTAGATAATCATTAATTTTTCAACATTCTCTGGGAGTAGACAGTTTCTGACGTGTCTATTATTTTCCATGAGGTAGTATAGTCACTTCATTCAAAGTTTTACCTCTTAGTTACCCGACGGGTTATTTTATTACTTGATATGAAAAAGTAGAAGTTAAAATTAGGGTGGAATAACACTTGTAAAACAACTGTTGCGAATGATTGTAAAGTAATGTAAATATAATAATACTCGATATCGATAAAAAAATATTTCTAGCTAGATTGCGACAGTCTTTTGTTTTGCCGCGAAAAATCCGGGCTCTGTTCATTACAAACATACACACACACAAAAATACAAAAATACAAATCTTTCCTCTTTATAATATTGGTGTAGACTGAGCCAAGAATACGCCTACACCGCCATCGCGTCAAGTACATATATGTATACAAATAACTTATTGTTAGTAGGATATGGGCGTGTAGATATTTTTGACTTTTTGGGAATGTTTATATAGTTATGATATTAACTGTACAGTGGCGTTAATTACTATTGTGTTTTCTAACAAATAAAACTATTGTCTTCAAATCGATGATGTATTTTTTTGTTCAAATAATTACACAAATTATATCATAAATGACATAGTTTAATAACCTTTAAAAGTTTAAACATCGTGTAGTCAACTTAACGGAAGAAGGTGGGCAATGTTTTCCGTTAAGATACCTACTCAGTCTTAGGTCAATTGTTATTTTTAATTTTTTTGAAACAAAGTCCGCGCTTGTCTCTCTATCTGTACTCTCGTCATATTTGTAGGCAAATGTATGGGAAAAACGCTAGCGTTCCTAATTATGTGGCAACCACTGTATATGCCCGTCGGCAGAGCGACACAGGTCCAACAAATTCGCACTGAAAAGGATATTGTTAAGGTTTTTGGTGAAGCCTACATTTGTTGGCTGTGCTTTGTTTTCTATCACAGTATAACTGGTTATTGTGTAGTCGCGCGTATTGTCGCTTTATATCTTCTTTTCATTCCTCTCACGGCGCTGTAGTGTGACAACATTTAACCGGTTATAACCTATTTCTCGAATACGATTCTGCCAATGCCCTTTTTAAACTGAATCTTTCCTTGAGCGGTTTTGTTTATTTAGACTTTTTTGTGTTACAGACATGACTTCGGTCTTTTTGGTTATTTAGAGGGACACGAGTACAGAATGTACAACACGTACGACGTACATTTCTACGCGTCGTTCGCTTTAGCTCAGCTGTGGCCTAATTTACAAGTAAGTTCATTACTTTAAATATACGAGGAATTGACGGTAAATAAGAATGAAATTTCCCTAAGTATTTTTTTATATTGTAGCATTTTGTGTATTTTGTAGTCAGTAGTAGTAGTAGATGGACAGTCGAAGAGCTCAAAATTATCTACAGTTCTACACACACCCTTATTCTCTTGACAATAGAATCGTGTATAGATCATTTTGAGCTCTAACTATTCACCTACTTCTGCTGTACCTAGTGTCAAAAACGTTCAAAACGTTCTTAGAGCAACGGTCGATTGAAGGAAATTCAGTGAATTTACCTTCCTACCTAACTGAATAAAAATATAGTATTGTTTAATGTTACTACATCTACTGGAACAACGTTGTACCGTAGCCTCGGGTTACTTTGACCCTAGGGGGTAACATTGCCCACCCCCAAAACTATAACTATTGTAGTGGTAATCATCTTTAATTGGTTCAAGATTTTTAGAATTACACAAGTAGCTTAGGCCTGATGCAACATTTAATCTTGAAAATTTAATTATTCTATTAAATGTTACATCAGGCCTAAGCTACTTGTGTAATTCTAAAAATCTTGAACCAATTAAAGATGATTACCCACTACAATAGTTATAGTTTTGGGGGTGGGCAATGTTACCCCCTAGGGTCAAAGTAACCTGAGGCTATGGTACCATCGCCAACATACCATTTTTGAACCAATGTGAACCATGTCACCTTACAATAAGGTTCACTAGTGGTCAGTTAACTGTGTTGCTGTTTGTACATCGTTGTTCCAGTAGATGTAGTAACATTTTCCAATACTACATTTTTAGAAATAAGTCACCTTATGCTTAAAAGAGTAATAAGTCACTAGTTTGTTGTCTAATTTAGTGCTGTTCCATAGGTTGTATTGCAATACATGTTCCGAGATACCATAGCGCTTGAAACAGTCAAGTGCCGAAAGTCTCTCTACGACGGTAAAAATGTGAAGTTCAAGATTAAAGACTCCATCCCACACGACTTGGGGGACCCAGGTTTGACCTCCTTTTAAATACTCATTTATCTATTGATAGTCCAAGTCACGATAAAGTGCAAGAGTAGAAGAAGGTATAGGCAAATATTTTTATGATGAGCACGAGTATATATTTTTTGAGTTTTGGTTGTCTTATATGTATCTTTAACCTCTTAATAAAACACTGTCGTCATTTTACTAACCGCATTCCTTTTGGTACTATGATTCGGAAGTCCACCAAGCGACAAGAACGGATGGCACGGACGGTGGATGAAAGTGGTCAATTTACAACAGGAACATTTCTAAAAGGTGTTCTTAAAAAAATCAAACTCATTATGCTAATGGCTAAAGAGCTTAAACGCCACATAGTCATGTCTACGTCACAGCTAGTGCTCGACAATAAACAAAATGATGTCATTCCGAACACTAATCCAAAGCAGGCGTAGAAAGACGGATAATATTCATTTATTTTTTCCCAGTAAAACGAAACTAAAAAAAACAGTATGCTTTTGAGACAAACCTCTATAGGCATGATGCTATCAGAACACCTTTCTGACATTTTTTTAATCCTTCAGAGGACGTGCCGTTCTCGAATATAAACGCGTACAACATCCACGATGTCAGCGAGTGGCGCGACCTTAATGTCAAGTTCGTGCTGCAAGTGGTGCGCGACTACAGGCTGCTGAGGGGACACAGCGCACCTTTCAACAACGACAGGTGATTACTCTACCCTCCTAAACCAATTAGCAGTATCTTAAATTCAATCACAAAAGCAGATTCAATCCTATGTTCATAATAAGGTTGATATTACTACAGGAGGTTTATCTTAGTTACTACGTTTTTTCTTAAGACGGCTGTACTGACACTTGTATCTATATCCATAAATATTGTAGACTTAGGGCCTGTTTCACAATCGACGAGTAAATTTATCTACCATTTAAAGTTGGCTCTCTCTCTCTTGTCTATTTTCGAGTGTAAGAAAGAGAAAGAGCTAGATTTATCTGTCAAATATGCTTTACTTCTCGATTGTGAAACAGGCGGTTAGAGAACTAGGTAAATAATAAGTCAATTGACACATTGCACAACCGTAGATAATTTAATTATAGATAACTAGAAGAAGAAATACATTTATTCACAAACCATAAGACACATATACGAATGATAACAGGGATAGCACGCAATGTGTGTCCTCGCGGTAATGAAACGGACACTGGCTCAGCAAAATGCTACCTACAGCGCTGATTTTCGGCCAGTACCGGCAGACTCATACTACTCAGTTATACAAAAAACCTAACTATGAAATTGGCGTTTTTTTACGTGTTTTATTTTGTACGGAATTTAGTCATTCCAATTTTAGCTTCCGAATTCGTTTTTAATTTTATTAATACACTATGTTACAAAGGTTTTAGATACAAATGATATGGTTCAATTTCTTAATGTTTAAAATTAAACTGTGAACTCAACTCTTTTCATATGCTGCGAGTTCAAGTGTTTCAATTACGCAGAATTTTATGAAGCTAACTATTTTGAAGTAATTAAGATATGTATAACATAGCTTAGAATTGTCCAATATTCCTGTCAGAATTTTGTTTGGTTCGCATTTGATGAAATAAATATATTTGATTTGATTTGCCGTTCAAAATGTAACCCATCGAAATCCAAAGAAAAAACAATGTCTTATTTTTTTAAACTCTTGTTTTTTGTTAAATGTCCTATTATTTGTTTGTTGTTGCATGCAGGCTGAATACACCACTTAAAATATACTGTAACTACCATGAGCAACAACTCTTCTGCAAATACAATTATTGGATTGTGATTTGATTTGAAATTATTTTGCGGGTGGTAGGACCTTGTGCAGGGTCCGTCCGGATCGCTACCACCATCTTATCCATGAACCTACCGCTAAACAGCAGTGTTCGCATTGTTGTGTTCCGGTTTGGGGATAAGACAGCCGGTGAAATGGCTAGCATAGAGGCATTCCATCTTAGTCCTCAGGGTTGCCAACGCATTTGCAGTCTTAGGATTGCATTGCAGTTTTGTGAATGCGAATGTCTATGGGTCACAGTTTCCACATACCATCAAGTGGCCTGTGTGCTCGTTTGTCTTCACAATGCAATAAAAAAAAAAAAAATATGCGCGTCCATTATATTTGCTTTCATCTTACATTCAGTCTTGAGATTGCAAAGTCTATAGGCCTCAGTAGCCCGCACCATCAGACGGACTGAACTGTGGGCTTGGTAGTTCTCCATGGCGTAAATGTCCAGGTACCAGTCGATGGCGTACATCGAC
>OZ014447.1:4534703-4883997 GCA_963966035.1 Acleris laterana | reverse complement strand
TAACCATGTGTTTATTCACACGAAGGCGGTTTTAAAGCGCGGCGCTTTTTTATCGAACACTGTTCGATTTTTGACGTTGGGCGTTGGACGTTAAATTGAATTGAGCTTACAATACCGCCAACGTCCGGCTGTAACGCGACGCTTTTTAAGCGCTCGTGAGAACGGGGCCTTACAGTAAAGGGAAGATGAAAAGTCAATCTTGCTTGACACCTGTTATCCCAGTACAAATTATAACCCCAAACCCAAGAATAGGTTATAAATTGTACTGAGATGACAGTTGTCAGAATTGATTTCTTATATTCCTTTTACAGCAGCGTAAGTAACACATCTGCTTTGAGACACATGTGGGGTCTTTGTATTAAAATATTTAAAATGTTTTCTAATCTTAACATGAATATAAAATCCGAATTACATACAAAGCTTCTCGATTTGAATCATGGACATGTCAATCTTATAACATACCAATTTTATTTTAGGACCGTCTTGCTCTGCCAAATGAAAAACACACTTATTTGTAGAGAAAACAAAATAACAAGTAAATCCTGACTTCTCATTCCTGTACAAATTATAACCTCAAAACCAAGACTAAGTTCTTCCTCTTTTTTTATTAACGGCGGTCCACCGCGGTATTTCGCAGTGATTTTGCCAATGTCAAGTGAGTAGAGTAAATCTGCATTCAGAATAAAATCAAGAGTAAAGTCGGATATCTTTCAATCTGTCAATTTCCCTCCCCTTCTCTTACCGAAAGCCCATTAAATTGTTCTGCCGACTGATGTCAGGATTGACTTCTTATCTTCCATCGACTATAGGGTTGTATTATTTTAAAATCTTATAAACTTGATTCATGTCGAGAAGTCTCTTTACGATAAACCCTCGACATATACATATATTAAAGATTCATTTGTCTAAATTCTGAGAGCTCTAAAACAAAAAAAACACTCGCACTGTTTGCTTTTCCTTTCATTTAATTATGTCAATTATGTTCCACTTCACTTGGTTTTCGCGCTTTTTTTCTAATTTTGTGTATTAGTGTTGAGCAGTAAATAATTTAGATTTTCAGCGTGAGGACTTATGGTTAATACTTGATTGCAAGGTACGAATCCGATCTCCTGAGGCCGCTGTGTATGTTTCAATGAATTTTTCTAACTTATGTTCACTATCTGAAACTTTCTGTGGTAACACTGGTAACCTATACTCTAACGGTGAGGGGAAAAGAACCTGTGAAAACCTGCACATTTCTCTAGCTGAATATGTGAGAAAGTTAGTTGCACCAGAGATCCTTCAACATCGTGGTGAACCCGAATGGATATAATAAGAAAATATTACCATTCCTGGCGTAGAAATTTGATGCCAATAAAGTTGATTTTTTGGTAGTCTACAGTTATCATTATCACGTAACATCCTTTAGTAATTATTATATTGTTATCCGTTTCTTTACTCTAATTTATTTGTGCACCATTAATTTATTACCTATCAGTTAATAATTTCACTTGCTTCGTGAGCATTCTAAAAATTAATTTCTGAATTTTTAAACCACTGGCCATCCACATGGCACCGGCCATAAAAACAACAGTCGCCAAAAACATAATTTTCCTTAGGAATGCTGAAGAAGCCGAAGAATTTCCTCAAGAGCAGAATGAAGCGAGGGAGTTAGCTGTAGCAGTATGGGATGCGAGGCAGTATATAGCTGATATGTATCCCGCTTGTGCCGCGTTGTTGAGGAGGGCAGTTAGTATGTGGGACGCGGACGGAGATGGACTCATTGAGAATGGGGGGTTTCCAGATCAGACTTATGATGCTTGGGTGATGTCTGGACCTAGGTATGTATTTTTGGTTCGTTATATTTGTAATCTTTCAAAAGCTGATCAGGCCACGTTGCATGTATTCGAATATGTGTGTATTTCGTCATGAGCTATAGAGTCATAGTAGTATATTTTAGTTGCAAACGCAGTGAAAGGGGAGACGGTGTGCTGTGGTGCGTTCCCATACTAAAAACCCTTTCCAAAGCGTGTTGAAGGCGTTTTTTTGTATGGCAACCCGCTGCACCGCGCCGCCTCAGTGCCTTTGAGTCTTTATCCAGTATAGTAAGTAAGATATATAAAGTTTGCAATTCATCAGTAGTAAACAAAACGTTTATCATGAATTCATAATGCATCTTAACCTTTTGAACGCCTTAGACGGCTCTGGCCGTCACAAGTTTAAGATCAAAAGAGACTTTGTTTCGTATCAATAAGGTGTAATTGGCGTAGAATAGCAAACGTGTTTGGCGTGTGAGTGACACATTTTGTACCTATTCGACGTAAGGCGTTCAAAAGGTTAAAAATTTAAACTTAATCTATTTATTTAGTTGCACATTTAAGAATTTCATTAAATTTCTCTTCAATTCTCAAGAAACAACTACTTAAATAGATGTTGTAAAATGTATACATGCGCTTGTCTATACGAATAAAATACCTATCCACCACTTTTCCAGTGCGTACTGCGGCGGTTTATGGATAGCTGCAGTAAGCGGGGTGCTGTCCATGGCTCGTGCGCTTTCTATAGACGACGATGTGGTGGAGTTCTTGAAGCTTCTCGACCGGGCGAAGGTAGCCTTCGAGGAGAAACTGTGGAACGGGTCGTTCTACCGGTTCGACACGAAGCCGGCGAATGACAGGGTGGTCATGTCTGACCAGCTGGCGGGACAGTGGTAGGTTCAATTATTAAAAAAATAAGATAAAAATAATTCAAGCACCACTTTAACAACACAATTTTGAAGGGTTAAAGTTGTGTTTCGATTATTATTTTCTTTTTTTTTTCTATAAAGTACAGGCGATTTAGCGACCACATATATTTATTTAGAATTAAATAATAAATCAAATATGTATAATTTTACTTATTAAAACTGATTCTCAATCTACTTTTTAATCGCATGCTCTTACGAAACCCTTATACAACCATACTAACCTATTACAGGTTCCTCCGCGCCTCTGGCTCAACCGAAAAAGTGTTCCCCGAAGCGCACGTAAAGAAAGCGCTGACGGCGATATACGACAACAACGTAATGAAGTTCATGGGCGGCAAGATGGGCGCCGTCAATGGGTTCGCCGAGGACCGCGGCCGGGTCGACACCACCGCGCTGCAGAGCGAGGAGATGTGGATCGGAGTCACCTACGGGCTGGCTGCGCTCATGATATACGAAGGTAACACTGATAACTGCCGCAATAATACGGACATGACTCCAAAGATTTACTTACCCTAAAAAAATTTGATCCTCTGTAAGGCAGTAATCCATACTAATATTATAAATGCGAAAGTGTTTCTGTCTGCCCTATACATATTACGTACGAAAAATCAAACGTCAATAGAGTTGGAACGTTGAATTTTATCAACTTTTTCAGCTATCGATAACTTCAGTCACCTTTTACATTTTTGACTTTAACATTAACCTCTTTGATTAGCTAGTTAACCATTTGACCTCTTTGATTAGATTAAAAGTAAATTGCATTGCATTTAACTGTAATTGCTGCCACTAGTCTTTTTGCAACTAATTCCCACATACTGCTCTAAATGTAACGTTCACTTAAAGCAACTAAAAAAAAAATTGCGTTGAAACTCACATTAACGAGTAAAACGCATTCACCTGAGTTTAAAGAGGTTTTTCTCGTTTGTTGCAACATTCCATTAAAATTAAAATTAGTAATCCACATTTCCGGTTATTTTTTGAAAAATATATTTGTTGTTCTTGTTCATCGAAAAAACTTCCGGACGAATCGTTGTTGCGGAAAGACACGCTGCGTAAATATAATTTCAGTTTATTCGATAGTCGATAAAAATCAACGTTCCAACTCTACTGACGTTTGATTTTTGCCATGAGCAATTCCGCCCTCTGCTCATTATATAGTTAGGTATAGTTGTGATTACATGAAAAAAATGCGACTGAAATGAATATCTGCAAAATAGTCAGTTTGCCAAATGATACAGTGTGAGTTGATAGGGAATGTGATATTAAACTCAACTGTGTCCTTCAGGTATGCACGAAGAAGCTTTCAAAACCGCCGGCGGCATGTACCAGACCCTCACCCAAATGGGTCTAGCCTTCGAAACCCCCGAAGCTCTCTACGAGAATGGTAACCATCGGTCGATCGCCTACATGCGACCCCTAGCCATATGGGGTATGTATCAAGCCATTATAGCCAGGCCACCAGCTAAAGGGCCAGTAGCAAACGGCCATGTTACCAAAAACCATGTAACGAATGTTAACGGGTTATAGTCAATGTATTACTTTAATATTGGGGTTGTGACGTTTCACAAATTTATATTTTGGTGGTTAAATTTTAGATGACGTTTTATAATCTATGGCGGGGTTGTATGCATTTTTTCTCTTTAACTATTCTTGTAATGGTATTAGATACCTTATGTGATACATACCCATTGTTTTTAATTTACAACTGGTGCAAATGACGTAAAGGTCTTTAACAAAGCATTTATCCGCGAACTTTAAGTACTAAATGTGTAGGTGCATAAAATATGAGCAACGCATGGTCTTATCCGTAAAAGTGCAATAAATACATCCTCTTGCCGTGTCACAATCTTTAACCTTTTGAACGCCTTATGTCGATTACAAAATGCGTCTCTCACACACCAAATATGTCTGCTACGCTAAATTACAACTTAATTCATCCGAAACAAAGTCTCTTTTAATCTTGGACTTGTGATGGCTGTAGCCGTCGAGGGCGTTAGAGGCACGATTTTAAGATGTCGGCCACTGCTGTCTGTGGCGTTCAATTGGTTAACTATCGATCAGTATGGGCTTTTTAACGGTCTATACCGATCGCCGATCGTGCTTGCGAGCGAGATTAAATATCGACGATGGAGAAGCAATGCATCCTATATATCAACATTTAAGTTGCAGAACTAAATGATCCTAAGTACAAAGTCTTCTTTAATGTAAGTTAGGATTATTTAGCTCTGTAATTTATTTTAGATAGGAGGTATTGCTTCTTCATCATCGATATTAAAGATGGAGATTTTGGTTATGTATGATGACTTGATGAGTTTTTCCTCACAACTTAAAGATATCAATGTGGCTGAATCTTTCACAGTTGTATTAAAATGTGTGATAAGTATGGAACATTTGACTTTATTTTCGTAATATCAACTAAAATATTGTTCTTATACAAAAACTGTTTATAAAAAATACAACGAACGTGTACTATTGTTTCAATATTTCCATTGTTTATGGAACTCTTGACTGCGCTGCCGTGATACCAAAGAAGGCCGTTAACTGCATTGTAAAAGTGTAAGCATTTTCAATTTAATGTGGTTACCAATAGAGTATACAATGCTTCGACTACTGCATTGCAGTTAGCCGCTTTTTTATTTAGGTTATTTTTTTAAATTGACTTATATTCTTCGGGTGCGTAAAACTTTAGGAGAAACGTAAGATTTTTTGTTAAAAGAAAGCATAACGCACAAGGATGCTTAACCCTTTTCCAGGCCTTGCTAAAGTAAAGATACAAGCAAGAAATTGAATAGAGCCACGAATTCGTAACTTCCTGAAGGATACTGATACATGAAGTCATACCTGTAAAATGTAGGTAAGTAGTTAAGTTAAATTTTGACCGACATGAATGTGGTCGATGAAATGTACTATGCCTGGAAAAGGGTTAAGGTTCATCTTAAATTGTCTAAAAAAAATCAGCGGGAGCTGTTAGAGTATGTGTAACCGATAATAATGGAACTGTTCATGAAATAATATTGAAACCAAAAAATGCAATTAAAGGCATGTGATTATCACGGGTCCAAGATTTCCGGCTGGTGTTTTACAGCTCGTAAGGAGAGAGCTCTGTTTTTTTTTATTGCCATCGACGAACAAACAGGCAGACGGCCCATCACTGTTATATACTATCTACTATTACTCTATTTATCCGTTTCAAAATAACACTGAAAAGATTTGACGATTTGACGCTGGAAATTTTATGTCAATGCAAGATAAAGGCACATTTTTTTAAATATCGACGTGTCGATAGCATCGATTAAGAGCAGTACGCTGTCACTTTTTCCCTACAAGCTATCCATTACACCCCGGAAATATACGAACCTTGGTTAATATTATGACAGTATTATGTAAAATTATTTGCATAGCGTTAAGAGGTAAAAATGAGTTTGTCAAAAATGAAAGCTAAATATAATATAAACTGGATCGAAGTTATAAAACTACTAATGGATTTTACAAACACTTAAAATTTAACCTGTAATCGCTAATAGTCCGCCAATATAATTTGAGCTTATGGCACTTAGGGCCAAGTGTCAAGATGCAACAGAAATGACAGTTTTTTTGAGGTGACATTTATTTAGAACGGTTCTTGAGACGGGCATCTTAAGGAAGTGGGGAAATACATTCTATACAAAATATGGTAACATTTGTCTCCCGTTAAACCTAGTCCGTTTTTTTTTAATATTATTATGTTGTATAGGTAGATATTATGAAAAACTAGGTTTGTACGTTTTTCTTTCTAAGAAATTATAGTTTGAAAAGAAACAAATGAAAAAAAAAACAATGTCAAAGTCATAAATATACACTTTCTCAAGACGCTAAAAATATCTAAACACCCCTATGCCGTTAACAATGAAGTATTTATATAAATGACGGTTTGCTATGACCTGACGTTTACTTTCATGTACAGGTAGATTCACTAAAGCTAGCACGAATGGAATAAACAAAAGTAATGTCACCTATCACTGTGCGATTGCCGTCCCATGAACCGATCTTCGAATTTCAAACCGAGAAATTGTTATTATTTTACACACTTGTATACTTTCGTTCACTCATTCAATCCATTCATGCCAGCACTCTTGTGAATCGACCTGTACGTTGAGACTGGCGTCTCATCCAAGATGAGTTTAATACGGCCCATAACCACGTATAAGTCTCAGCACTTATTCAGGTAAGGTTGTGTCTGTGATCATAAAAAAAGAACAAACGGTCGTTACTTATTTTGAATAATTATCGTTACAGCACTTACAGCCTTGTTTTGTAAGTTCGTACCTTACATTTTGATGAACGATTTTGTGCGCAGATGACGTATCTTAAGACTGCACCGAGCAAACGTCGAGCGTCCAGTGGCGCCCTTATTACTATTATTGTGTTTTCTAATTAACTAAATAATTTCCTTGCAATCAGACGATGCGTTTTTGTAGCGCAAGTAAAAATACAATTTATGGAATACGTAACAAACTTTAATAACAATTACCTGTTGAGTAGTCAGCTTAACGGGAAAAGGTGGCTACTTTTTTCCGTTAAGTTGATAACTCGAAGGTGAATTATTATTAAACTATGTGGTATATATACCCTATAAGTTGTGTTTTCATTTTTAGTAAAAAAATCTACCGACCAATTTCAAGAAAATACTTTAGTTTATTAGAAAAAACAATAATAGTAATGAGGGCGCCACTGTACATCCGGCGTACGCTCGGCGCAGTCTTAATATAAAATATCCTTGTATATTTCGACAACATTTTAAACATTAACCAAATTGTAACGTTATGTTATGACTTCGTATTATTCATATCGAGAATGAAGGTCTGCACGTGACCGTCCTGAATGTCTATTAAATAGTAAGGCTATTATAGTCATATAAGTGGTATGGGCTCAAATTATATTGGATTAAAGCTACCTATTTAGCTATTTATTTATTAGGTGCTTAGGTACGTGTTTTTTTAGGCCGACTAATAAAATTGATGTGCATGTTTTTTTTGGGGTGAAGTTTGGTGATCTGACACTTGGTATTAATACTGAGTTATTAAATCTAATAAACTAACATTTTAAATGAATAAATGTGATATATTATACTAATAATGAAATGTTTTTTACCAGTGTGATTATTAATATTATTATATACGCATTTATTTAAATGTTCTTACCAATTGTTATACCAATGAAATTGTAACGAAAGTATTGTTTGTATTTTTGTTTATTTGTATTAAATGTTTTATTAATTTATAAAAAAAAACCTATTAATTGTAAACGACGTTTGATATGTACTTAAGTTTAGGTAAATATTTATTTCAATTTGATATTAAAGTACTTAATAAATAACGTACTTAATTGAATTTAAATTTGTTGGTTTTAAATAAGGAACTGTAGGATAATGCAATGAAATACCGTATTATTTTTTTGTACTTATTATATTTCAGAAGTTTCTTATATGGATAAACGTAAATGCGATCTGGATCACATTAATACAAAATTACGTATAAAAAAGCCTTCGTTTTTGTCCTGAGATTCCTTCCTTTTACGTGCAGAGATATTAATTGTTAAGCCAACACAAAACCTATTCATTAACGTAATGTTTTTACAAGCTTTTTATTAACTTATCTTTGAGTGTCGTATGTCACTTTAGATCAAATCTTGCAATTTAAGCGAATTTGCAAACAAACTAAACAATACAAATATAACACAACAAAAACCTTGTCCCAAAAATGAAATTTCGACATGCTTATGTTATACTTATCTATTGTCAAATTCTTTGTTTCTTGTGGCTTAACGTCACTTTATATTGGGTGGCTTAACATTAAAACTCCTCGTTGTATTAGACAATCGTAACAGCAAATATTTCCTGCGTATTTATATTCTGTTCTACCAAAAATAGATTGGAAACAAAATACCATACTGATTACTGATGTAAGTAGGTACAATTGGCCAAAAATGTGGTTTACCATCCTACGGTTGAAGTTCATTTGCACGTCATGATACAACCAATTCGATTTTCCCTTGCAATAATATTATGACAGTGACAAGTGTCAACCTTAGCGAAAATTAGATGTCACAGAAACTTTTCAAAACTGGTAGAACATTTTCTTGGCCGACCGTACGGAAATTTGGTACGGATCCGGATACGAGAGGTTAATTGTAATTCTCTAAACGTTTGCTGCTACGCTTGTTTATTAATTTAAATATAAAAGTAACACAACTCGAAAGTCGGATAGCGTTATCTTTTCGATGAATTTAAGTTTCAGGTGTTACTTTTCTATTTAGCATTTTTATTCTCCACACAATTTAGGACACTATACTATAGAGTATACTTTGTACTGTAACATATTAAATATGAATAAAAGTTATAAAAATAAATAGAAAACTACGAACTAAAACGAAAAGTGTATTTACATAGGTAGTATTAACATCAGGGGTGTTAAATCAGTCTTAATTATTCGATGGAAATTATCGATTGCTTATAAACATTGACACTGACACAACAAAAGTTATAAAAAGCCCAGAACAGCTCATATCAGAGTAAAGTTTATGATTTTATCTAATTACAATGTTCAGTAAAAGTGAGAGCTTTGGCTAATTTATAAGAGTACGTTATAGACTCCTTGAATTTGCTTATAAAGTTGTATGGTTTTGGCCGAAAACATCAGAATGGTGAAATTACTTCATATCTGCATATCAAAAAGAAGAAACAGAGCCAAATGATGATGATGACTTCGATCTTTAAAGTTCTACATACTCGTACAAAACAGAATCAATATGGAGTTCGTAGCTGTAACAGTAGTACCTAAGTGCTAAACCGTCATTTTATCGAATTCCGAAAATAAACGAACGCTATTTTCTGCTGGAAATATGTTGTCAGGATATCTTAATCATTAATTACATGGATTATGTTACGTTAGACTTGTAACTACCAAAAAAAAGTCATGCGACGAGAAATACCTTTCAATGAAATGAAAGTTCTGCGTGATACGTTTGTTGAAAAGTGTTTCGATAAAATGACAAGTAAGACAGGACAGGAAAGGTATCTAAGTATGTGTCGCAGATATATTCATATACATGTGCGCGCCATCACGGTCGTCACACCGCCCGGACACGGTCGGGCGGTCGTCGCAACGACCCGACGTGGTATGGCGGTCTCTGGCCCCGAAGGTCATCCTCAAATGAGTCCCGCTGTGTGCGTCTGAATCGCAGTCCAAACGCTCGCGAGACGCTGACGCCTCGCGTTCGACTATCGTTGCCATGTGGTGCCCTCTGAAAATAATGTGTGTTTTGACATTGTTTTTTTATAGATCTATTTTAACTGACCGATTTTGAGTAAGGCAGTGGTTCTCAAGATGCGTCAGAAATAACAGTTTTTTGACTTAATATTTATTTTACGGTACAGTACCCCAACGAAGACTTTTAGTGCGTTGTCATAATACACTTGAAACTGAACATCAAATGATGAGCATGTAAATGATACTGCCATTCACTACGACAAGGTTCTAGTTACGCTCAAATTTTTTGTTGGGTAGCTGTCAGCTGTATCTGGAAACGGGCTTCACCCTCAAGATATATTTATTAATACGGTTCATCTTGTGCGCTCTAGCAATTCAAAACTTTGGTTTTTAATCACTGTCGCTCGTCATTCTAATAAAATCGGGATCACGAGATTAAAAACATCTGACGCAATCTAGCGTCGCTGGAATACACTATTTTAGCCTTCACGTAACTTCTAATCTTCACAGCAAAAAACCTAACAAATTAATTGGTTGGTTGGTCCACAAAATAAAAATATTTTTTGAAATCGGTTTACAGTTGATGGAGTACTCGAGTAACAACCATTTTTTTTACAGTTGAATTCTAACTTGTTTTTTTGAAGCTGTTAGATACAAAATAGAGCAAACAGAGACAGGTTCTTGAGGTCTAAGCTCTACTGACCTGTTGATCTGGTCATGCTTGGGGTGGCCGAAGGTGGTGAACTGCGGCGCGAGCAGCGGTCGCGGTGGCGGCGGGATGAGGTAGTCGTCCAGCCGGCAGTCGTGCTCGCTCGAGGCAGAGTGCATCGTCAGGGTGCTGGCTGAGATCTGAGACAAATGAAGCATCCATATTTAACAAACAAGTTTCTGGTAAAAAATATTTTTTTGGGACCATCGACTTTTGCCAAATATAGGTACTTGAAGTTGTGTGTTATAATAAGATAGAACTATCGTAGAATATTTTCAAAAGGCACCTGCACATTAAAGTACGTGGTAGTGAAACATCACTTTACTTACAATCGATCTTGCCTTGTCGTCATTCTCTGACTGTACACTGTTAGTTTCGGCCACACTACCGCCACTGACTGTACTCAGACGCCCTGATGATGACGAACCTAGAAACAAAAACAATGAATTAAAAAACTTTGACTTCGACTAGGTTCATACCTTTGAGTTTTAATAAAATTTTATCGACGAAACATTTCTAGGAATGTGTCACTTTTACTTACTGTCGCTCAAACTGCTGTTCGGTCGTGTGTTCCCGTTCCTTTTTTCAACAGATCCATTTTGATCATGATCTGAAATCAAAATTTATTTTAGACTAAATTCGTGTGTATTCTGTGTAAGAAAATTCATGATTGTTAGGACCCTTACGTCTTTTATTCTTGGAGAACATTTTTTTCACCCTTTCAAACGGTGTCGGTCTTTTCAAGTTATCCTTAATTCTTTGTTGGATCTTGTCGTACTCCTCTCGCATTTTATTCAGCTGCTCTTGTTTCTCTTTCAGTGATTGCTGCGTCTCATTTCTATTCTTCCATTCCATTACTAGTTTTTCCACTTCAGAAATAGAGAAAACGTTATTCTTGAAATCAGTTATGATTTCTGCTAATTCTTCTTGGCCAGTTAAAGGAAAAGTTTCCTTTCCAGATTTGGTACTGCTACATCTATCTTTGGCATTTAAGTTTATTTGGCTTATGTCACTCGTGGGGGTTTCTATGTTAAAGTTTTTGGTTTCTTCGGAAGGTGAGTACAAGAAAATGTCCGATTGATGCGGCATTAACCTTGAACTGTTGGCGTATAAATTGTTTGGTCTGAATTTTGGACTTTCGACTTTTATGTTTGACGGTTGTACTAAGTAGTCGTGTTCTATAGCTTGTTGCATTCTGCCAGCGGTATCGTCGTGGATAGGAATATCGTTTTGGTATAATTGCTCTTTCTTTGGTATTTTTAGTACTGGTCGTTTCTTTTTGCTATCATTCACTCTAGGTAGATTCTCCTCTAACGTTTGCATGCAGGCTTCACTGAATGGATCTGAGACTACTTCTTCCGCTTTAGTCTCAGGACTTGAGGGGGAATCAACTGTGTCGCACTCTTCAACAATCCGCAGTTCTTCATCGGGCTTCTCTTCCTTTTGCTCATCGTCTTTGTCGCTTTCAGTCATATTTTTCAAATAGTAGTACATATTGGAAAATTCGTTTATTTTCTGTAACAGAAACAACGTAGCTATTTATTTTAACTGATGTTAGATGCTTAATCTTAAATAGTTCAGTACCCTTACCATGAGTTACCATTACCGTACTCGTTAGTAGAGTCGAATGCTCTGTCCCTTACAGCATTCTGCGAGCATTCTTCATAGAGTGCGAGGGACAGAGCATTCGACTTGCTAATTGTAATTCATTGTAACGGTACAGTAGGCTGTTGTGCATCTTCCGTTTTATACTCCGTTACCTGTTTTTTTCCTTTACCGTGTATGGGCATCGGTTAACAAATTACTTACTTACTAAGAAGACAAATACTTACGAGATGATCAGCAAGAACTTCAGCCAGTCTGGCATGGTGGTGGTCCCTCGCCAGCTCCGCGGGAGTACGCTGGCGCACATTCCTCAGAGCGACAGCTGCGCCCCCTCCTGGACACTCCAGTAGCTGCCAGCAAAGCCTTTCGAGCCCGAAACGTGCCGCCCAATGTAACAACGTCGGGTATTCTTCACCACCTAAATATGGAAGTTGTCTTTATTGTCTGGTCTAGTTGTGACCCATACTTCCCTGCTAAGTCAATAAACGTTATCTAAGATTCGACTGACAAAGTAGATTCAATCCTCTCATGTTAAAAATGAGGTTGTGATTTATTTGAGATCTTGCTAATTAGGCTCAGCAGGGCGGAATAGTGAATAAAATAAATTACAAGACAAAATACCAATAGTTTCAATATTATCCATTTAATGCTGATCCCAGATTGTTTATCACAGAGACGTCTGAAGAGGTGCATCACTGTAATCTAGCATTCCGAAGCATATACATAGATACTGCGGTGAGTGGAAAAAAATCTTCAACCTAAGCATTTCCCATAGTATTTTTCTTTTTTATTCTACTTATGTATTTTGTTGGAACGTTACACTGCGGTTGGCAAAGTCCTATCCTCTTTTTTCGCCACTTGTTACTGCTTCTCATAGTAATCATTTGTTTGTGATTTGAATACGTACTTGACACATCGGCTTTCGGATTGAACTGTTCGTTCGACACCAGGAGGTTAAAGTGAGGAGGAATGTTCTTCTGGAATGCGCTGAGCATCCAACTGTCGAGCTGCTCTTTGCTGCTTGTCTTAAATCCTAAAGTCTGAAACAACATTTAACAATCAGCATGTTTCAAAAACATCAGAGAACTTAAGATGGGTTTTCCAGAAATCAAAGTGCAAAGTCACTTTGGTGTAGCCCAGATGAGTTGATGATATGATCGGATGTAATACAAAACATTTGATTGGGAAAAAACCGAAATTGCTCAGACTTAGTCTTTCGAAACTTACCAAAAGTCCACGATTATGTAAATATGCTGTGCACTGTGAAAGACTGTGAACCTACCTGGCACATAAATTCCAAAGGATGATCAGAAGCCCTCAAGAGCTGATCTAGTTCTCTCAGCCTGCTTTCGCACTTGATCTGCCTCCTTCCCAACGACTGGCCGTTTTTGCTAACGCGCACCCAAACCAGCATTGATACGTCCAGGCACGATTCTAAAACAAAATAAATTATCAATTTTAAAGATGGACTGGTAGCACTTCCGAAATTTGTATACGTGTATGAATAGGTAACAAGGGTAGCATTCTCCAATTCCTTGCGAGACTTCTCACCTATGATAGAACTGTAGAAAGCGTTAATTGATTCACTTCACAAAATAGCTACGTTGTTACAGATTTGTACATAAGTCCTAATGTGGCTAATTGACTAAGTAATGTACCTGGTATATCAAATTGTAGTGTGTAAGGATTTCTCTTCTTGAAAGTTGGTATGTTGATGGCTTCTCCCTTCCTATCCACAATAATCTTAATGCTGTCCTCTTCTCTGATCGGGTCATTGAGAAGTGCTATCACACGGCTGTGTCCCTGAAAATCATACTGCATTGAACAATCTTGTTATGAAGTTATGTTATTATGCTAAAATAATATTTTGAGTCAAAACTGAATCTTTGGAAAGCAACGTTATTTTATTTTATGGAGGAGGTAATCAGCCAGCAGGTTATCTAAAAATTAGTCGCCTATAGATACTGCAACACCAGTTAAGGAACCCCTGATGCAATACTGGCCTTTACAAAAAAAAAACTCGACTCTTGAAGGTCCTGACGTATCAGTTCTGAAAAACCGCTGCAATACGCTAGCTCAATATACTTACGATCTTGACTTTTTTCGGCACGATCGAGAAGCTTGTTCGGTCGGTGGCTGTATCTTTGCAGTCCTTGGTCCTAAGGATACCGACGGCGGCTGTCAGGAATGTGTCCACGAAAGATGTGTCTTTCTCACGGACTGACATCATCTGCCATTGGTCAATAGTTGGATAATCTAAACAAGAAAGTAAAATGTATTAGTATATTTTCTCTTCAATATTTTGGCGACATAAAAATATTATTTGAATTACGTCACAACACAATAATAGCGTAACATTTCAAAATATTTGTGTCTTCTAGGTAGATACAAATTTTGCTTAAAATTAGAAATAAGGCCTGCTGTGTCACCAGATGTCATTTCCTGTAGTTGACCATAAGACCATAGCTGTCACAAATAATAGTACCTAGATTCAAGAGTTACAAAATTATCATCAAATCTAAGACCTTGGTTAAACAGTTTTAAAACACGAATACAGCAAAGATTACCTTCGCAATTGCTAGCGATGACTTGATTTTTCTCCACACCAAGCAGCATCACCAACACCTTATCGACCTTGAACAGCTCCATGTTAGCTTCATTCTTCAAGTCCTCCATTTTTGCCGCGAGGTTTGGACAGAGTATCACGATTTGTAGCTGCGACTTGGACAGCTTCTCCAGCTTTTCTTGTGCGTCACAGGACATCAGCTCTTCGACTGTTACGGGAGTTACTCTGTGTAAACAAGGGTACAGGATAAGAGATAGGTAGTGGAATAATCAATATTGACTTCTCAAGGACACAATCAAATGTTCCTTACGTTAGAAAAATATTGACATAACGTTAAATTACATTAAATCACGCCTGTTTCCCTGAGGGGTAGGCAGAGACCACTTCTTTCCACTGGCTACGATCTTGACATACACGCACGTCGGTTTCGGGTAGGTACTTAAGATTCGGCCGTTTTCCAGTATTTCTCCGATTTGACTCGAAAAAGCACGCCTAGGGCGGCCCACACACACACTCACAGTGGGTCAAACTTGTTACACCCTTCTTTTTGCGTCGGGGGTAATAAAAGAATATGTTACCTATAGTGGTGACGAGCTCGTTGAGACATAATTTTGTCGAAGCTGGCGACGAGGTAGTCCGACCACAGCGCGCTTTCGGGAGATCCTGAGCTCCACAAGATCGCGATGTCTTCCATTTCTGCAACAAATTCATGATTTGAATCAATTTTGAAAGTAGTAAATTAATACTTACTAATGTTTCGACAGGAGAATAAATATTAAATAAGCTATAAGCTATCGAAATTGCTTGAAAGAAGTGTTAAGCTTCTCTGGTCAAGTTCTGTGAACCGATTTTTTGAGGTACCTTAATTGTCAAACCCCCTTTTATAGATTGTCACAACACTTCACCTCTTAGGCCCACTTGCGCGGACCAGAGTTAGCCCTTAACCCAGAGTTAAGCGTCTAATTTTGTACGTGGTTTGCCGCCTAACCTCGGGTTAAGACGCTAACTCTGGTCCACGCAAGTGGGCGTTAGTGATACAAAAATGGTGAAATATAAGATGACTGATTAGTGATTGTCGACTAACTCTGAGTAGGTACCTACCTACTCGGAGATACGCGTAAGAAAAACTGTGTAGATTTACAGTGGGACATTGTACTACCTCAATTAAAGAAATAAGTCAGTACCTACTTTAAACTATTATTTAAAAAAATGTGTTTAAATTTTTTACACCGCCTCGTCTTGCCTCGCCTTGCCGGTAGAAACGCAACTTAAGAGCTTACTTTAACTAACGGGATCGAAATAACGAGTCAGTTTTCTACAGAAGTTAAGTAACCGCGCACTGATGAACAATATTTAAAAATATAACAAGATCAGTGAACTTGCATCTAAAATGCTAACCGTGAATAATAATTCTGAAACTTAATCTGCGTCATATCAAGTTCCGTACATCAATCAGATGATTGAACTTCATCTTAATTCTAAATTCAATACCGGCTTCTCAGTTTTCGTTCGAAAATGGACCCATTGTAGTGTCTTTAGTACTCATTACATGCCACGTTCACTGCCAGGGAATTGTTGTTGTATGCAACTTTGATACGACGGATGTGTCAATGGCACTGATATTAACGTCTCCGTCAAATTGGTATAAAATGACGTTGAAAGGAAGTTGTGAAGGGATAATGGGGTATGAACGATGTTCTCTCGGCATCCCCGGATGCCGACAAGTTCGTGTCACCGAATTTAAAACAAATTAACATTATCCTTCAGTGGTTTTACATACAACAAGATTGCCCGCGATTTCGACCACAAACTTGTTTAAATCGTGGTCGATTTCGGGAGTTTAGTATCAAAATTACTGGGATAAAGGTTTTTTGTGTCCTTCTCCATAACAAATCCCATTTTAATATGTTTAGTAGAGTAACCGATAAGGTAAACCGATAGGCAATCAGATACACTATTGCATTAATAAATAATACTCAATAAATACCTATAGGTTGGTACAATAAGAAAATAAAAGAGCAAAGTATTTTTTAGCACAGAGCGCGATGATACCGATGATAGACGCAAAAACAAAAACGCTTAGAAATAAGTATTTGTGATCCTTGTGGCTTTAGGTATCATGTTTGAAACTAACGTAACTTCGAGCGAGTCGAATGTTCTGTCCCTCGCACTCTAAAAGACTACTGCGAGGTCTGCGACGGATAGAGCATTCGACTCGCTAGCGAGTACGGTAATTGTAACTCATGGTAAGGGTACTGAATCCCTGTTATGTTTACTTGCCTTTTGATTTGATTATAGTTACCTATCGTTACAAATGATTTACTAGCTTTAACTATTTTCTGTTGCGTCTTAGCGATTCTACACTCCGTAAAGAAAAGAAAACGCCGGTAAGTTCCCGTGTTTTAAAGTTATATTTAGAGCAGCGTTATCTTATTTACGGGGAACATCGGCCGGAAACCCAAGTCGAGAAACTTCGTGTAAGCTGAAATGACGCGCCTTACCGACGAAAACTTCATAGAAACGTCATAAGTTGATACCTATGTACCTAAATTGACGTCATTTTAATTTAGACGTGCTATGTTATGTTTACATTCACAAGTTCCACAAACTCATACAACTATGGTCCTAGCCTGAAACAAAAGTCAAATATTCCTTCTTACGTTTATCCTAAAAATATAATAGCTCATTGCTATTATTCCTGGGACTAAATTCATCATTATTTAACTTAAACTAGGCTCTTGTTTGTGAAGTAAGTACCTTTTCTCTGTTTTCTGCCAGGTGTCCCATCATCTTTCCGCTTCTACATTCTATGGTTTCTAATACAATGACATGTCTTCTCTAGTTTGGTCTAAAATCATGTGCTGTGAACTTTACCTATAACTATCATATTTTTTGGACAATATAATAAGGAAAAATTGGATAAGGTATAATCCTTCCTTGCTTGAAAATTAAAATAGTCATAAAATTCGAACCCTATTTGGTATTGAATACTTACGCACAAAAAAACGACGTTAGCAAAATAATAAAAAGTCATCTCTAAAAACTGCAATTTTTGATAATAAGCCCCTCCTCTCATTAAAATATTGCCTATAAGCGGGTACACTAGGTACCCAAAAACTGCAATAGGTACCTATTAAGTATTCTTCAACGATTAGAGATTAGAAAGAGTGCATTGCAAAATCGGAAAAAAATAACCAAGACCTCCACAGAGCCACTTGAAACCAATTAAATGAGCATAACCAATGATTCATTACTGCAGCGCGTGATACATTCCCTATCTCAATATTGAATGCTCCCAGTTCACAGGGCACCCATAAAAGGATATAAACAATGATCATTGACGTGACAGGAAACCCCGCTACGTATGCTTTGAATAAAGCAAAAAGTATTATAGGGTGTCCACTTTTACCTGACAGGCACCAGTAATAGAAACTTCACTCTTAATTCAAATTTCATGCGATCCTAAATTTATTATTGCAAAACAAATGAATAACCCTTATCTTCTGTAAAATAAGAACCAAGTGTCCATTATTAGCGCCTTGTCCATTACTGGTTCCATTCCCTAAGTAACGTTACATTTTTTATTAGATAATTAGTAATCTAGTGAAGCATAGAGACGAATGGCGGAAAAGAGGAAAGGTCTTAGCCCAGCAGTGGGACACTAACACAGGTTAAAAAAATATAATTTAAACTGACTTTTTCACTCATGCTCAACTGAATTGCTGAGCCATGTCATGTCCCTGTGTCCAATTTTGAATGTTACTTAAAAATAGAATTTTTTGTCGTCTCCTAGGAAGTACTCTAGAAAGTCTTTGTAGCCAACTATACGCGGTATACCTGTTTCTTAATTACGCAGATGTAGAAGTGCACAAAGAACTAGATTTTAAAGTCTAACCACGTCAAGAAACGGGGGTAAGTATATCGGAAAGTTGCGGGAATTCCTTGAAGACCTGTGATAACAGTGGCTAAGTAGGTGTTAATTAGTATTTTTCTTATCGATGACCTTCGACAATGGCCTATATTGGTGAGATAAAGCAGCTTCTGTGTCCAACTTACATGAGGGGCATATCGCTCCTGGTCCTATTTGTAACCGATTCTTTTATCATGTAGGTACCTACCTAATTAGTTCACGCAGTTTAATATACGGGGCTGGGAAATTCTCGGACATGATGTTGAAACGCTCAACTCACTGTGACATGGTACAGCAATAATACAGGACGTGATTTTTGCATAGAAATAGCTGAAGGGGTAGTGTCGCGCAAAAATAGATAGTACGATTTCATCGTACCTTTACTTATTAGGGTTGAAACATAAAGATTTTTATTTTTAACAATTAAAGCCCCGTTATATTATGTCAATATAACGAAAGTACTCCAACAAACAGACACTTTCGCATTTATATTACTTACTATTGTCCTAAAAACATACTCCCATATCCCTGAACGAAAACATACGTCGGCTGTTAATTTTTTATTGCATCCAAGCGTCGCATACGCATCGGCTGCTTACAAAAGGCCATTCAAAGTAATACCAACCTTATCGTAGCTGGTGCATACGCTGTTTCGATAACTATTGCCGTTACATTTGTATAGAATCACTGACAACATCGACACAGCCGCTAGTAGCTTTAAAGTCCTTTCAGAATTGAATGTTTAGAAATATTCTATGCAGCGCCCGGGCCGGAAACCCCTACGGATTTATACTTGCCCACCTCTCCCGCCAAATGCAGAGACTAAATGTAATATCCGCTTCCTAAATAGACGCGTCTATCGGCCCGGAATAACTATGCAGGGTGCAACGTGCAAACCATTTTGGAATAACTTTTAACACGTGGTTTTGGAGTCGTTAAACGTTGTAGTTCTAACGGAATGTGATGTTTTCGTTGGAGTTTGATTCAGCTATTATTATATTGCAGACCGTGCAATAATAAATTATGCTCTTGTCTACTTCAATTTCATTAGTGACGAGCTACGTTAGGACAGGCTAGATATTATTACTTATTTACATTAAGTAGGTAGGTAAATCATTGTTATCACTTATTACGCGTTGCCTTCTAAATTAGAATTTAGTGAGCAATGAACAATAATGGTAAGCGTTCAAAACGTCTGTGTATTCTTGCACTGTTAAGAATTATGATTGAGTTATTAAGTAGGGGTTTTAGTTGATTGTATGCATAAAATAAAATGTGGCTTAGCTGTACGCTACCCTTACACTAATTTTAGAATGAAGGGTGGAAACGGAAGAAGTAAGCACGTGCTAGAGTTTCCTCTTATTAAATCAGTTAATGCCTTCGATCCAAATTCAAAAATAAACCGTAAGTACAACTCTGCTTGCACCAATACCTCTTCAACTAGAGACGTGTACCTACCGCTTGCACCATGCATAAGCACTTCAGATTATTTTTACTCCGACGCATCCAAAAAAGGATGTTGCGCAAAGCAAACCGGAGCAAAGGTGTACCATTTCTGGCTTACTTAAGTCTGACTCGTCTTGTTGCTCCACACATTCGTTGGCGATCGTTAGAGACGCGGTCATCACTACGTAGTATAAAACAAAGTCTCTTCCCGCTGTCTGTTCCTATGTATGCTTAGATCTTTAAAACTACGCAACGGATTTTAACGCGCTTTTTTAAATAAATGAAGTGATTCAAGAGGAAGGTGTACAGGTGGTACAAAAAACTCACATAAACCGAAGCGAAGCGAGGACGGGTCGCTAGTACGAGTACATTATACTGAGAACGGCACAGTAGCTACGTATTTACAAACACTAACACACATTAATAATTATGGCGGCATTGCCGGCGCCTCAATTTCCTCTCAGTCACACAATAGGAGCCAATACGCAATATTTTCGTGCAAAAAATAGTACTCGGACTTACTGTCTATACTTATCAAATGCCGCCAAGCAGCAACATGTGTACTGATGTTTTTCGGTGTTGGTGTAAAATTATTAGATATAGAGGCATTATACATATAAGTCGTTTTATAATCTGAGATTTTATATGTGCATGGTACACATGGCACATTTACTGCGATAGCACAAGAAATCATTTATCATACCGTACTAAAACAAAAAAAAAACCCTACTTTATCTCGATGTGTGGCTCAATAACTGCGTCTTCGCGTTCGCCCGTAAATAACATTTGCCTATGTTCGACGAATATCTGGATAGCTATTAACGTTTTCGGTTTACCGCCGACTCGTTTGATGCGTGAAGTGAAATATTGCAGTTTCCTATAAACGCCTTCCATTTCCGTGTCAGCACGGGTAGTTGTATTTTCTTGCTTGTCGCTCAGTGAGTCTCTATCGTTGCTGACTAGTAGATAGGAAGGGCAACTTGTGCTAGCCGTGCAGGTCCGTTTTTGATCTGGCTCACAAGATCGGATACAGGTTTGTTCGTTTGGTTTTTTATACGTACTTATGTGGCCCTTATACATTCGACCTTTTATAAGACAAAATTAAGGACGAAAACCGTCAAACAAGTATAGTAAAAAGCAAACTTTAACCCTACTGTATTTTTCAATATTTTCGTCTATGTAATATATATTATGTTAAAAAATCATTACTTTATTTTATTGTAATCAAAGTACACCTCACGTGTTAAATCCATTAAGCCATATTAGACTGCAGAAATAGACATAAAAGATAAGAAAAAAAAAAATCAGATACTAACTATTTTATTGAAATACCTTTCAACGAACGTATCATTTACGGAATATTTTAATTTCATCAAAAGACTCATAAATCTAGATATCCTGAAAACATCATGATTTCAGCAGAAAATATACACACATACACTCGTAAAATGCACTTCTGACGCAGTCGGATAAAAACTTAATTAACGTGTCAATGTTTAGTTAGCAAATTGCTATTTATACCAACTGGTTATGACAAAGGATGCAATTATGAAGGAAGACAATAAACATGAAATAGTTAATAAACAATGTTAGTCCAAGCAGTGGGAAGTGGCCTGTTTAAACGTGTTGTTCGAGGAACGACGGAAGTGGCTCGTAGAGTTGTAGTAAAACTGTTTATCTCGTTAGCGATACTTAGGTCGACAAGTCAACGTTTACTTGGTCCAGACGTATTTTAGGAACCATTTCGTTGATTAATATGAAGGAAAGAAAAAATGTTTATTCAGACATCTAACAAAAGGACAAAACAAGTACTGAACACAAAGAGACAAAAAACATAATGGAAGATGTCATGAAATGGTCCCAGCTCTGGGGTGTTATTCTCTCAAAAACAACGGACGGCCGTACGAACGAGTGAAATTGCAGCGGTGAGTTTTAAGTAGTCCCGTCAGAGCGAACAAAACACATTTTAGCGCATGCATTTTCAATTTGGCAGCATGGCTTCTGTTGATAAGGTCGAACGTATAAGGCTGCCTAATTGTGAATGCACGCGCTAAATGTGTTTTGTTCGCTCTGACGGGACTACTTAAACTCGCCGCTGCGATTTCGCTCGTTCGTCCGACCGTGCGTTGTTTTTGAGAGAATAACATCCCAGCATGTTGCCGGTAGTAATACCAGCGCAGGTCTTCCTCAGGGACCATTAATTAATTTGACATTTGAATGTTTTATATTGTGCCGTTGACAAGGTAATATTTTTATTGAACATTAACAAACGAGTCCCACGAATGGACAAAGTTGGTTAAACGATGGAAAAAGGAGCGGTTGCCACGCCTCCATGAGCTTTCTAACTTACCTAAGTACAGATACTCTTACGAGAAAGGTTTTCATTTGCCATAGAGATGTCAAACTGGCACAAAGGTCACCTCTCTTATGATGATAATCTCAAGATTGCCATTTTCGGGAACTAACGTCAACCTGTGCAACGCTCGGTCTTCCATGTACTGTGTCGTTAAGAGGAAAAATGGAACGAATTATACGAATGATCCTACAGGGTTGACGTGAAAACCATCTGCAGTGTATACAGCCCAAAATATTACTACAACCGATTCCGCATCAACCACATCCACCATATTCTGGTACCTTCCACATAATCTTCCACAGTTTATAATTTAACCCCATTTATATTAATATACTCACCTGCCTACACAATATTTTTCCCCACATTTAGGCCAGACCATTATTAAGAACTAACGAGATCATAACAAACATACTATTGAGTGCGCCGCTCTCGACCTGCGCGTGAACCGCATGATTCACTAAATTAAAATAAACATCCCTTTTTTCCCGGTTTTGCTTAATCGCGAGATCTGGCGCCGGTGGGATGATTCATTATCGCAATTCAGTACCTACAGTCGAGTCATATTGACACACTTTAATAAATGGTCACTTCGACTTTTTTAGCAATTGCTTGTGAGTGTTGAAACATGACTTTTAATTGGTATACTTTAATCGTTGACCCAAATGATGTAGCTAACTGTACTAAAACTCAGTAACCTTACCATGAGTTACAATTAACGTAGGTACTCGCTAGTGAGTCGAATGCTCTGTCACTCACAGACCTAGCAGTATTCTTATAGAGTGCGAGGGACAGAGCATTCGACTCGCTAGCGAGTACAGTAATTGTTACTCATGGTAGGAGTACAGTTTTGTTTTAAAGACTATCGAGAGAGAATAAGGAGTAAATTCTGTATAAAAATCGAGGTCTTGTTAAATTTAAACCTTTCGAGTTGTTAAAATCTACTTAACTAGTAATACCCGGTGATACTGTCAAGTGTAAAAATGTGGGATAACTCCCTATAGAATAGAACTTTGTAACATAATATATAAATGAGAGGATACTTCGATACATATTTTTGAACTTGACTGTACCACCGCAGACTATTAATTGTCGCGCCAACATAAAACTGACATGACATCGAGTTATTTAACAAGAAAGAACTTTACATAAGTAACCGTACCGTACCGTTTTGGTTATAAGAGTTATTACCTTATTTTACTTGTTTGTTTTTTAACCCCTTGAAATCAATACCCTTTTCATATTATGAAATAAATAATCCAAAAAAAATACCTTTAATACAAAAGATATCCAAATTTTACGCTCACTCTAGGCGCCTGGTGGCAAGAGCTGCCAAGATACCAACAGCGAAGAACAATTTTAAGCCAGAAAAATATCTGCTGTAAAACCATCGACCAATAGGAGCCCAAAGACAATCTCTTCCTGTCCTGGTCAATGATATAGGTAGCTCATCATCATTAGCCGTAAGACGTCCACTGCTAGACAAAGGCCATCCCCAAGGTTTTCCACAACCATCGGCCCTCTGGCTGCTGTCATCCAGCGATTTCCTGCAACCTTTATCCGATCGTCGGTCCACCTGTGATCGCCAACCCACCTCTCAAGCGTGGAGATTATGGCAATTTCTCCCCAAGGAAAAAAAAACATTATGGATGACATAGATGATATTTATAGCTTACAGGCAGATATTCCAAATACCAGATACCTACTGCAAATACCACTTCATACCAGGAACTGTAGAACTTTACAAAAAGCAATGCTAGTTATTGACATACGATGGTCTACGGAGTAGAAAGTTGATGTGGTATTGATTTTGCGAGCTCTTCCGAGTTGATAACTCCAGTTTGACTAGCTTCAAAGCGATGCGGTTATAACCGCTTGCAACTTACGAGTAAGTTAATAATGGCAAGTTGAGTTCAACAGCGCGAGTTCACAGCTGGTCTAGTTTGAAAGCTGGTTAATTAACCAACATGATGTTAGGTTATATAACAATTAATTTGAAATAATTTGCTACGTAGGTTATTTTGCAAGTCGGAGAATTCGTGATGTGCAAGCTTTCTGAAAAAGCTCTCGGTAAAGCTCACGCGAACCAAAGCAGTAGATAGAAGCTACTGCGCGTTGCTTGAATGTTCAGGGATCAAGTTTTAGTAGCATGTTGTATAGTTTACCAACAATGAGTAAGTCGCTCATTGAATGCAAAACGGACACATTTCAAAATAATTTGCTTTTGCATTGAAAATCCTATATGAACAGCTTCTAATTTTAAAATGCAACACTGACTCATTTTGGAATGTGTCCGTTTTGTATTCAATGAACGAAGTGTTTTACTACTTAGTACAATTGGGATTGACCAAAAAAAACAACTCACGGTTTTTACTTTCTCATTCGAAAGAATAGGAAATTTTAAGACACCAATTTCATTAATTTTGTATTTGACCCAATAGTTTTGTTTTAATATCTTTATTTATTTAGCAGACATTTTATGGATGACATGATTATTTTAAATTTGGAATGGCATTTTCTAATAAATTACAACAATTAAATGATATCCAATGATAAAAAGTGATTGTAATAGTGTATTAAAATATACTATTTCAAGCTGTTTTCACCTAACCCGTAAGATACACCTAGGAGGGCTTCAAGCCGAAAACGAAAGTCAAACAAAGGTTAAATATACTTTTGTCGAAATATCCAAAATAGATAAATATTTCAAAAACTTAATTAATGCAGAACGGCTTTAGAACCCTATTTCTCGAAATGGTTTTCGAATTGGATTAATTGTAAAAATATGAACAATCCCAATTGTATGCTCTCGTAACATAATCTAAATAAATTGTACGTATTTTCCTTTAAGCAAATTACAAGCCATTGATAAGCTAAATTCTTAAACATGCTATCACACGTGAGAAAAAATTTTATGCGAAGCAATATACCACGTAGCATTAGTAGGTGCTCATTAGTAAATAGGAAGTAAAATAAATAAACGTATGTACACAAATCAGCCTTGAATGCGGTCAGATGCGATAAGCGCGGGACGTGGCGCCGGAATCGAGCAATAACTCAATACTGTGTCTAACGTGTCGTCGAGGACAATAGAACTATAGGACGTTAGCACGGACTTAAGGCTAGGCTAGGATGAAGATTTAAAACTCTCGATAACAATTACAAACTCGATTACTTCGAAAAATGATTGAAAATGCAATTTGATGTTGCTGGAAGACATAATTTTTTTGTTGTTGTTGAATTTTGACAGTTTTAAACGATTTACTACGATTTTTTACTCCACCCATTCAGAAATTCTGTTCATGTGTTCATAAAACAACACTTCGCGCTTCCGTCTAAACAACAAATCGTGATTATTTTTACGAAGTCACTTTATCAAGATGAATAAATGACAGTCTCAGAAACAATTACTTTCTTCGTGTTCGCTCCAAAAGAAATCTCCGGGAAGAGCTAATCTAAATTGTAAATTGTTTCCCTAATGCTTTGCTTCTGACGTTAAAATGCACAGAACAAGAAGACAATACATTATACCGTGTCTAAACTGCTTTTGTATGAATTACAATGGTTTCTAAAGCTTCACAGAATTAAATTTAGTTGATCCTTTGTCACATGTTAAGCATTCGGCTTGATATTGAAATAAGGTGATGTTTGTTGATTCTGCGTGTACCTAACTCTCCTTCCCGCCGGTATTAAAATTCACTGCGCATACACATTACGGGAGAGGCTTTGGTGCATGTAGATTACCCTATGTTTATTCAACCACGCTACAACCCCGCAAAGGTAATGCGTACCATGTAACTAATATAAATTAACCTCTCCATTGACATATTCTCACCTCTATTGTCGATATTTAAAGTCTAGATTCGTTGAGGTGGGGTTCGAGGTAGGTTAAGTTAATTTGGTTACAAAGTACGGTGTCTCTTTGACAATGATTTTGGGTCGGGCTGGGACACCTTGAAACTACAAAGTGTACCTCGATCGGCTCAGTAGGTTGTGAGGACTGACAAAGGCGAACAGAATACAATAATTAGTGTCCGAATACTTTCAAACATCGAAAGTTTTGAAGTCTAAAAGAGTTTAATTAAGAATTTAGATAACTTTGTAATGATTTTAGCAATATAGTTAAATTTTTCTTCAACACTTCTCTCATATTAGACAAGTTTTTGAAATTTTTTTTAACACTGATATATGCTCTCATATCACTCTTAAAACTTTTTGACAATCTGAAAAGGCAAGAGGTAAACTCTTACATAGCAGACACTTCAGGCTCGAGAATAATTAATAAGTAAGTCCTAATTCACTTGTTTCTTTACATGATACAAAAACAAATAAAAAACAACAGTCACCACTAAAATAAAAAAAATAAAAACTCACTTGCATCAGCCTCCATTTTCAAAAATACACACCGCCCACTAACTACAACATCGCACTGCGCAAGAGTCTACGAAGTGTCCGAGAGCGGTTCGCGATCGTGCTAATGTGCGGACGACTGGCGTCAAGCGGCGCGCGCGCACACACTTCGCATACTAAAACCGCGATGCTAACCGCGAGCGCACCCTTCGCGCGCCAAATCAAACAACGCCATCTACCGTGCAACCCCGTAAACAATTATGCAAGTCGCGTTCGGTTACATTTAAGGATATACCGTTGGAAACTGATAAGCTTCTGAGTGAGTTATGATATGAATATAAAATATTAATTGACCGATAATTTACGGTCGGCCTAGTGTTGACACTGTTTGTCTGTATGCTAGATATTTTATAGCCGCTTGATTGATATTATAATATATGACGCACGAACTTTACACGGATTGATGTAGGATGTTTTTCTGACTCTGTTCCTCGCAAAACTATTATTTGGAATAGTTTTAAAATAAATCTACTATCGAAGCGTAGGCGCACTCGTCATGTATGGATTTTGAGGAGTATTTGTGTAAAAATGGATTCAAAACATTGTCTTAACCTGGATAAGGCCTTGAAGTGACACGTTATATTTTTTTTAATATGTATTGTGCTGCTTGTTAAGTAATTAGATGTGTAACAGTTTATTGGGGCACAATTTAAATTGTATGATAATATTTTATAGTTCTATTGTTTGAGATAATAGCTGAGTAAAGGTCAAAGGGTCAGCATCAAAGCACCGCCGGAGTTTCGGGTATTCTTACTGTTTATCGGTAAAATTACAGTTCAAAAGAAAAACGTTATATAAGAGTATGTAGATCATGTGCGCATACGGTGTTTGTGCTTTGAACGCAGCATAAGGCCGAAGGGCGGCGAGGGAGCAACGTCCTTTGATATCTGCCTAACGTCTCATCTGACATGTTTATGTGCATCCATCATCTTTATCACGAACATATAACCATTACCTAATAATAGATCTTAGTACGTTTCCTTTATTGTTGATCTTATCTATACCATAAAAATATTATTGGGCCGATAACGTTATGTACTTTCGATATAAAGGACCAGAAACAATATTTGGTTTTTGATTGTACTTTCAAAGACCTCTTGATATGATTTGACACGTATAGACTACAAGATAAGGTATATTCATGAAAAAAAATAACAGTGATCTGTTATTGGTGAATTTCCACTCAAAAAAGGTCTTAAGGCGTAGTAAGTAAAAAAGGTAGTTTTATTATTTTACTAGCGACCCGCCCTCGCTTCGCTTCGGTTTATGTGAGTATGATGATAGCCAATAGCCTTCCTCAATAAATGAACTATCTAACACTGAAAGAATTTTTCAAATCGGACCATTAGTTCCTGAGGTTAGTGCGTTCAAGCACACAAACAAACAAACTCTTCAGCTTTATAATATTAGTATACCTAAATATGGAATGTTATAAGTTAATTGCTTATAGTCCGAAAGCTACGAGCGAAGTGTGGAGGCATATACTACCTACCGGTACTAAATTTGAACAAAGGTAAAGGAAACATCAGTGTTCCGATGTACATATATTTTCAAAGCGAAAGGTAAATTAGAAATTACTTGTCTTCGGGTTGTTCTTGCTAGCCTAAGTGGACTTACCTTTAAACGGGAAGTTCTTAGGTCTCCTTCTCTTGACGACCTCATCATCCTTCTGCCCGGTCCTTGGAGCTGGCATTTTCGGAACTTCACTCGGTACGGACGTAACCTCTCCTGCTCCCCCCGTTCCTGAAGTTAGGTATCCCCCCACTGAATGCCTTCTTCGACCTTGGAGAGGTATGGTGTAAAACACTTCTTCGCGTTCCTGTGGACCATCTGGTGTCACCACTGTTGTGCTGATCTTGCCTTTTCTGTGAACGAATACTTGTAAATGTGCATTGTTTCTACAAACATAAGAAATGTTGATACTGGGTATGTTTATCCCGGAGGAAAAAATGGGGGCAAAAAAGCGCTCAGATATTATCAACGCGATTCTGTTTGCGAAGTTCAAAAGCGCGTCCATCTGTGAAGACTTCGTTTATCGCCTCGAGAATTATCTCGTGTTTACATTAGAAGTAACAAGTAAAGGTATAATTTTAACAAGGTTTGATTAAACTTAACATGTTTGATTCTTTTTGGTTTGATAACATATTTATGTGTTCGTTTGTCAACTAGTTCTCGTTTAAGAATGTGTTGAAATTAGGAATACATTTGCAAATAGCAATTGATGTGATTTTACTATCAGATCAGTTTATGGAATCGGAAGGTGGCAAGGGGATCTCCGCTGTACTTAAACGTACAAGATGACTGTGATAGTTATCGCACAACGAAAAAGTACAATAGACCACAAAACTTTGCCTCAAAAACAACATATTTTTTTGACTCTAAGGATAAGATAGGATAACATTACAAACAATAATCTTACTTTATTCTCGGTGAAGTGGAACTGTGCCTCATGTCAGTTGGCGCGCGGTCTCCTGGCCTGGGCTGACCTCGAAGAAATGCCTCAGCCTGTTCCGGCTCCCTAGCTGACAGGGACCGGAGTAAAGCCCTGAACTCCCGCCTCCTTGGACTCTCGGGCTCCCGTCTTCTTGGGGAGCCGAGGGACCTGGCATCAGCCCAGACGCGGCCGGGAGCGGACCGGGAGCATGGCTCGGCCTGGGTTTCCACACTGTCTAGGACATCCGCGTTGGGGAACGCGAAATATGATGGGTTGTCTGTGGAAAGAAATGGATGTTAATATAGTTGAGATAGAAATGAGCTCCTGGTGTAAGCTATTGTGATGGCAATAATGTGGTTATATTGTCGTTTTTTATCATTGCCGATATTTTAATTGAATGTCAAATTGCCAAATTTTTACTTCTAAACTGAAGCCCATAATACGCTGGTAATGGCGAACTTAGCCAGCATATTCTGAGCTCATATTTCAAACAGTGGTCACAAATACACAGGTGGCAATATAATGGTTTTTCAATAGATTTGACTTGTCTTTACCAACGATCATCGGTGCGGCGTCGTCCCGTGCCTGGCACTATGCGACTGCGCCTCGCGGGAATTATCCAATAACGACAATGAACTAACGGATCTCGGTCTCGGGCTGACCCGATATGGGGTCGACTTCGTATGCAAATGGAAGGGTTTGGCGTTGAATGTGGCACGTCCAGTACGGGTGGAGTGGTCCTACTTTCCTGAGGCGGAAAAGCAAATTGAAAGTAATCGTAACCGAACGTAGACTATGAACCGATATATCTAAACAATACATGATAGAATAAAAAAAAACGATTTAATAGATGTATATGATAGAATGGTTCGCTTTTTTCTGGAGATAAACTACAAATCAAATATTATTTATTGAGCACCATATAGGTACAATAACAGCATGAAAATGTAATAAATTCCGGGATATCAAGCTCCGGGCCTATTATCATTGTCAGTACCAAATTTCATATAGATCGATAGCGTTGGACCATAATGATATTGATGACGGAATAAACAAATCAACAAACACACTTCTAGTTTATATTATTATAATGTTAGTAAGAATTGATTCTTATTCGCTTTTTGTGGTCAAACAAATTCCTAAAAGCAATTGTAAGAATGAATAAAACAACTTTTATTTTTTATGACGCGGTCAGTCAGGTATTTTTATTCGGTCCAATTTTGTTACATTTCCACAGAACATACAAAGGAAACCCACATACTTCAGGAACTATTCATCCACGACAAGTGGTCACATTAGGTAGAGTAGCAATAGGCGAGCTGTATGCATAAAACCTCGCCCTACCTATCGCGCCATTTTTTTTTTTTTACAAAATATTTTTCATTTGTTTTTCTTTTTACTTGTTAGCTCCATAACCAGTATAACCACTTACTTATTTACACTACTTATTTCTTCTAACTATACATAAAGGTATTACAAGAAAAATGCCTAAGTATAAAAATGTACTAACACTAAGCTTGGTAAGCAAAATAAAGACCACAGCATTACGCAGCTTAGCGTAAGTATCCTTTACGTGCGAAGGAGCTATTCCAGGGTATTAATAGGCACAAAGGTTTGCTCCGAGGAGGTGCAGCGAAGCAGTGCCCCCCTACAGGGTGGCTGCCGTGGCTGGGCGGTAACGCGTGTAGTATCGTTACAGATTTTGCGGCGTGACCCGATAACAGGTCCATTTTGGGTGGGAAATTGAGAGCAGGGCCCTGAATGCGTCTAATAGAGTTAAGCCCCATTTATTGACGTAACGGCTTACGGGGCCTTTATTCTACTTAATTTGGTTTAGCCTGTCTTGCTTCTATATGGCAAAAATATTGTTAATGTCATGGACGTTATGGTAGATCTAATTCACGTGACAGTGAAAGCTGTCAAAGTTTTAACAACATCATTAAGGGTGGATTCGACCAAACGAGAATAAGGTCTTATTTATACCTAGATTACGCCGAATTTGTATACATTTATCTCGGAGTAAGTCTTATTCCATTTTGGTAAAATTGATGGTAAATGAAATATAAATCCATTATGGGCTACTTAAACCGAAATAAAAAATAAAAATTCTTAGAATAAACGCTGGGATAAAGTATGTCACGCATGTAACTTTGGTTAAAGTGGTCTTAATCCACGATGGCAGAGTTTAAATAAGGTGCAATAAAGTAAGGTATTATGTACAAAAAAAAAAGTACCAAGAGTTTCTGAGCTAGAC
The DNA here is from genome assembly GCA_963966035.1 of Acleris laterana. Lineage (NCBI taxonomy): Eukaryota > Metazoa > Arthropoda > Insecta > Lepidoptera > Tortricidae > Acleris > Acleris laterana. The sequence goes on along the minus strand of OZ014447.1, from coordinate 4,852,338 downwards.
CGAGGACAGACGAACATGGCGAAATTAAAAGGGCTCCTAGTTTGACTTCGAAACCCTATATAGGAGCTAGATGACTTGAGTTGTCAAAAAAACCTGTTGAAAGGACGTACCATAGCGTAGGAATCACGGAAAGGATGACAAAGTTATACAATAACTATAGCCTCTCACGACAAAGTTTTCTGGTGGCTCATTATAATGCTCAAACCACTTCACTCCAAACTATCTCCGGCCCGGATAGTTTCACTTAAAACCCCGGTTTAGCGGCGTTTTTTCAGCCCGCATCTGTATTGTATTCCGGGCGAGGGCGGTGAGTCCCTGGGAACATGTGGCACACAACCGGGACAAACAATGCCACTTCCACGTACGACACAGATTGGGAAATAAATGATGGAACATTAACATCTAATGGTGTTTAATCTGTGACAGTAATTTTTATTAGCGAGGATTTGTTGAATGTCACTATCCCAAAAATATTGTAAATGCGAAAGGTTGCGTGTTTGTTACTTCACGCAGCAATGGATTGACGGATTTGGATAGAATTTGGAATGGAGATAGCTTATACCTGGGCTTAACACATAGGTTACTTTTCATCCTGGACTATTTAAGAGTTCCCGAGGGAATAACGATAATCGAAATCTACGCGGACAAAACTCCGAGCAGATGCTATGATAAATAATAATCAATAGGTGCTAATGTTATAAATGCAAAAGGAATTTCGTTTGTTTGTTCGGTGGTTGCGCTTTGACAGCGAAACCGCTTAACCGATGATAATAAAATAAGATAACATTTTATTTGTAATAATTAAGGGTACTATTTATTTTGAACAGTTCCCAAAGGGAATAGAGATAAAGTAACTAATATGTAGGGTAAGCATGCACGTAGCAATGTACTTAGCGCGTTAGATCTTAATTTGTTATATTGTTTTATATTTTAAATTGTGTCACTGTTACGTTTAAGCTGTATTATTTTAATTATTTAGCGCTGAATTAGTTTTATTTTGTTTTGGTCATTATTGCTTTTTAAATTTTAGTCATCTACCTTACACGGGTCCAGCTGAAAATCAGCGCTACCTACGGCTCTGTGCCACAGCATCACGCTAAGATGGTAGGTATATTTTGTTTTTAAGAAAACAGTATATTTTAGTTACCTACATATGTTAATATTGTTATTTCAGTCCCAATAAAGACAGTGTTTTAATAGCTGAATAAACATTATTTATTCTCATAAACGACTTTGCTATGGACGCTAACGGAGTCGCTATGGGTACAGTTCGTTGTTCATAAATACATGTTGTAAAGGTATTAGATAAGTTGATTTTATATTTGTAAATAATAATAGTAACAGTAAGAACGTTAAAGCCTAATATAAAACACCGGTAATAAACACCATTAAAAATCATAATATCAATCAATGAAACCGTAAACATATTATCTCCGATCAGACATTAGGTACGATCTTTTAATTAAACCATTTATCAAACCAGCATGCTGTAAGAAATAAACATAAACCCGCCCGGCGCGTCTAATGAATTAATCATTATTCTAAGAAGCCATGAAAGGAATCTCTAAATACTCGTACGTTATAAACATAATTTGTTTAAGATGTTCGCGTTATGACTAATTTGGCCGTTCCCGGTATTTCGTGAGTACCGTCTCTTCACTACAATATAATAATTAATAACACTTATCTTAATTAACGGCAAAACTAAAACAATCGTTTATTTATTCACAAAACAGGAAACTTGAAACAATTAAAACTCCCAAACTTCTAAAATTCTTGCACAAAAGCGCGCGGAAATTAGAAAAGTTTCGTGGCTAATCTCCAACACGAAATTATAAATTAAAATTTTCACTTACTGGTAGCGCGAAGACAGTAGTCGAATTGGGGTCCCATAGTTACGCTTCACGCATTCGCATTCGGTGCCCGGAACTAGAAATTGTATGTAAGTTGAGCACGCGAGCGTGTCACTGGGGCCGAAAGTGGCACTACGCACGACACATCTCGCCGAACGCTTGGCGGGTTCTGCCGTGTAGCCCCAGTCTGGACCGGCGCCGGCGCAGGTGGCTCGTGCGCACACGTGCGGAGCTTTCGTAAGGAACTTTTTGAGCTTTCTTAGCACGAGCGGAAGTCTCGTATACGATGGAAGTTAGGGCGTTGGGTTCCCTACTTTGATTTTAAAGAGCGGTGTGTAGCTCTCGGGTTCAGTTTATATTATTATGGAAATCAAAGAGCTCGGTTTTCAATATATTAAAATCATGATTTATACTTGATGTAGGAAATACTAATTATTAAAAACTACGCTGCTATTTAGTGTACCTCTTTTGGTAAATCGTTTATACAAATTAGGAAAAGTAGTGGGTCTACAACAATACCTTGAGGAACTCTGTGCTGAACAAGCAATCTGACAGATGCATTTCAATTTCATTATTTTTTGATTGATTGGCAATTCGGTGTGAAACGACGTTAACAATTTTCTTAGTAATTTGTTCTTTTGTGACCAAAAACTTAACGAGCCGAGTTAAATTCAGAACTATATGGTGCAAAACCAGAACAATGCAGTACAATAAGCTTCAAATAAAAAAAAACATGCCTATAAGGATGATCCTATAAGTTTATCGGGAAAGAGCTAATTGAAGCAATTGCAGGACAAGACAGCTTGGCGCAAGATACCAGGCCTATATGACTTGCGGTGGGTTAATGTGGACAGACTCGATATGTAGATAGGATGGATACAAATGACAATAAAATTCGACATGTATGACCCTGAATAAATCTTCTATGAATTGTTCCTAGAAATAATGTTCTACGAGAGATCTCGAAGTACAACCACTAATATAATAGACGGCTAGGCGCCTGGGCATTCAGCCAAGAGAAATAAATTCAAAACTTCATAATATACACGCCGAAATAAGATTAATATGAAAACAGTTCGATATAACGCTTACATCATTCTATTGGTGAAATACTTGAGTAATGCGGGTTTTGAGTGTAGTGGTAAAGATTACACACAAAATTGACGCACACGCATCACGGTGTTTGTACAAGTTGAGTGTCAGTAGCGATTGTCACATTTGTGTATGTGTGTGTACTGACACACACACGTATGAAAACAAAAGGTGGAAGAGAGTTTTCGCTCTGTAGAGCGTACTTCCTCCTAAATTAGGTAGAGAAGAAGGAGAAGAAGAAAAAAGATATTCACTAACACTAAGACACACAAATTCAGGATTTCCGGAAGATAGTGGCCAACCTTATATCTCCCGGACACGCTCTATACAAATCAGTAAAGAAAACATTGAAGGTAACTGGGATAAATCGTAATACTCGTAGACCTGTATTAAAGAATCAAACCAAATCGTAATTTGTCAGATATGATATAATATAATCACTACATAGTATAAAACAAAGTCGCTTCCCGCTGTCTGTCCCTATGTATGCTTAGATCTTTAAAACTACGCAACGGATTTTGATGCGGTTTTTTTTAGTAGATAGAATGATTCAAGAGGAAGGTTTTTATGTATAATAAATTTTGTTTCATGTACGTGTGTTATAGAAAACTCAAATAAACCGAAGCGAAGCGAGGGCGGGTCGCTAGTTATAATATAATTATATCTTGTTTTTCAGCTAGCCTTAGTAACCACCGATAAACTTAATGAAAAAACAACGAACATATCCGACAAATTATGATTGCGAACAAATATTCACTACATATTCTGTAAAAGCTTAATCAATAAAAACCAGTGATTCAAATCGGGTCAGTGCGTCTCACAGACGCTTCATTCAAGACCGATCACACGCTTGGCCTGTTCAAATTCAGCAAATGTTTCATTTAATCCTTTTAGTGAAAAAGAAAACACTTGGGTCGATTTACGTTTTTGATACGTATCTTTTCACTCGATAGGCATTTATTTCAAAAAAATACTAATACAATAAGTACCTGGTACCTATTATATTCCATATTTCACGTTTTTATTTTGAGTTGTTAGTAGGTAATATACAGTGTGTGGCATCCGTATATTTTGATAACTGTTAACATGCACTTATGTTAACATAAGTTGTACTTTTTTTCATACTAACTAATTTGCCACGCAATGTATCAAAAATTGCTCAGTTATCCCTCAATTGACTTGCAATTAACTTAGACTTAATTGTTATACATTGTTGCTCTACCTATGGATCCTCCTTTAAATATTATTTAATTACACTTAAGTTATTGGACCTATTAACTTGATCTTTAAACCCCACCGTGTCTATTAGTCAATCAGCTAGAATAGTCCATATGGAATCTACATTAAAATTTCTCATTATAGTCCATGCAGCATAAGTCAAGAAGACCTATCATTACATCCACGTTAGGCTACATTAAATGGAATAGAGACCCCAAGCTGCGTAATGGCTATAAGTGCCTCATATTTTTCCAATCCATCATTACACAAAATTTTTATTTCATCGATAGGCATTTCTTGGTAATCATGTTTTTTTTGGTAATCACAAAGTCTATCATAACCTAACCTACGTAATAGATGTTTAAGGTATTCTGAACACATCATGGTATCAGCAGAGAATAGGGTACGATGAAATGAAATTCAATAAAATAATAGTAGAACACAATTTATATGGCGTGTCGTGAATCTTCGTTCGCGCAGACACGAACAACGATTCCGATGATTTCCGAAAGCACGATTAAAACCCCGATTAGACTTGTACGTAATAGTTACAAGGTGCAGATTTAATTCCATCCATTGTTTCCATCTCACTCACGAAATTAATAATTATGACGGCTGACTGAATGACACGCGGGCGCGCGTCAACTTGGCGTCACTATTATATTATAACCAATAATAGCACAGAATACAACCGTGCAAATCATGCTGATTGGTGCCCGCGCTTCGAAAATTGGTCGTCTGCGCAGGTAAATCGGTAAGCCATATCAGGGGGGTTATCACATAGCTATGCAGTTCATTTTACGGTGAGTGTAAAGAACGGAGCTATAGCAGTTCTCTGTCCTTTTCTTTCAGCTTAAAATGAATTACTGTACCCTGTTTAATATCAGGGAGTTTGGTTCAGAGTTCCAGTGAAGGATCCCTAAACCGTACGGTTCAGTTAGGGGAGCACGCCGGATTTAATCCAAGTGTTTATGCTCGGTGGCATGTGTGCATGTCGGTAGCACACGCTAGGCGTCAATGTTAGTAAATATAGCCTGAATGTTGACGATGGCGTCTGCGTCTTTTCATATCGGCCGGGGGCAGGTTAGGCCTAATTGCAAATCTGATCGCCAACGCTGCGATTTGACGACGTTGTTAGCTTCGTTGGTAGTGACTTGTGACCCTGAAAATATTTGTGTGATAGGCGCTGGATTTTTTTTCCTGAAGTGTTGATGTTTTTTATGAATTTGAGCAGGAACTTCTTATAGATTTTTATTACATTGTCTCTTAGTTTGGTAGGTACTAGAGTTATTTGATATTATCTAAGGTGGTTTTGCAGTTACTATAGGTAAACAAACTTCGGAATCGACACAGACGGGCGAACTAATTTGCCAGATTAAGTTGTGATAAACCATGGTTTCATTGATAAAAAAGCCAGACTATACACAATTTATCCCAACAATTTAGGTCAAGTCTTATGGTAGGAATGGAAATTAATTTTAAAATGTCAACTGAAAGATAAAGCATATGAACTAAGAGCTGATATGACGAAAAATAGTAGCGCTTAAAGGACAAAAGCTTGGTTAGAAATATCAAAGCCAAATCTTTGAACTTCAAGTATGAACTGTATTTTGTAAGGTGACCCGGGGCTATTGTATCTGCAGGGTCATTGTACTTCAGATATTATCTTCTTTGCTAGTAAGTTACGATAGCAGCGGGTTCTTCAATCTTTTTCAGAAAATGAAACATAATTGCTATTCACTCCTAAGCTCATACTAATATTTTTACTGTTAGTTTTTAAGGATGGATGTTCGTGCTGTAATCTATACTCGTCTTGCGCAATGTTCTTTAATGAGAACAAAGAGGTTTAGTAGCTACGTTCCGCCCGGTAATTTAAATTATCTATGTACCTATACAAAAATAGCATTATAGAGGACATTGCGCAGGACACGGAAATAGCTCAAAAATGCTTGGGCAGGACGAGGCTAAGTCTATAAAACATAAAACATACGATGCCCACTGCCTGGGGATATTTAGTTCCTGAGGAAAACCACGGTAAGTGACTGCTAATCGAACAAAGTCACGGGGAAAAGCAAGTGAGTTCATAACCTTAACCCGAGCAGCGCTAAAATTATGCTACACACATTTTTTCCAGAACATTTGGTTTATAGAGGCCATTAGTCAAAAGTTCACGTTTCGCTGCCATTTCTTATTTTAGCTGAACTTGATGTCCTTTGGACTCAAGTTCGAAGGGTTAAACTCCTCATCAGTTACGCTGCCTTTCTGAAATAAGGACGCATCTACCACTTAAACAGCATAGCAAATCATACCTTTCATGGGTATCAATAAGGTTGCACATGCGATGTTAGAACATCTTTACTTAGTAAGCTACGCCAAAACCGTGTCAACCGTGCGTGACAAAGTGTGTTATTTCATGGAATAACACTGTCTAAATTTGACGCCATATTTTAACTAATACCTTATACCACGTATAGACCCTATCTATTATATTAAAATATCGGGCTTAAATATGTGATACGTCTTATTAGAAACTTATTTCGATCAACTGGGTTGTTATTCTCTGAAAAACAACGGACGGCCGGACGAACGAGCGAAATCGCAGCGGCGAGTTTAAGTAGCGGCGTTAGAGCGAACAAAACACATTTTAGCGCGTGCATTTTCATTTAGGCAGCATGGCTTATGTCGATAATATCGAACATCTGACGGGACTACTTAAACTCGCCGATGTAATTTCGCTCGTTCATCCGACCGTCCGTTCGTGGTTTTTGAGAAAATAACACCCCTGAGCGTAGCTTCAAGTCTTTGCTGTCTATGTTCATGTTCAATTTTATCCTCATACCGAAAAACCGCTATGTGAATAGGTACCGCTGCTTGGGGATAGGTTAAAATAAGATGGTGACAGTGTACCGGACTTACCTTATACAATGTCTCACTACCACTAAACTTAGTTAATATATGTATTTAAATACTTGAGCCCATACCATTAACAGAAACTAAATAAACAAACATTTAATACCCCTAAAATAGACTTGGAAACTAAAATTAATACACAGGCAATTTCAAATAATTCTCAAAACCATTTTATAGACAGCTTCTAAGAAGAGATCATAAATTCATATTTATTCAAACAAGACTGGCGTAAAAATATCTACTCTATAATAAATCCGTACCATTAACCACTTTACACTAAAGGGCTTAACTACAACTGAACGGCTAAATCAAATTGGACTTTCTTTAGTTACTCAGAAAATCGCATTTAATGTAGCAATTGTAAAACAAATAAACCGTTCGTCAAAGCGAATAATTAATAATTCATGCAGCGTAAGTATTCCATTTTCGAAAACTGTTTCCGTGTACCAGCCAGTTGCTAAGCGAGTAACGTCGTCAAAATACATGCCCTTATGCCCTTGAAATAAGAGTCATTTATTATTTTTAGTTCCTTAGTGTTTTGTTGTTGTCTGTTAGGTATCCAATGCGTGTCGACTTGTTACGTCAATTATTAAAATGTGTCTCCAACTGTGATACCTCTTAATTACCAAAAAACAATCCAAAGATTTTTTGTAATCAAGTCACGCTGCACGTAATAAAATTGGTTATGGTTCCGTGAAGGTTTTTTTGCGTGTAACGTTGAGTACTTACGTGGGATACTGATCCTATGAGAGCAAAATCCTCTTTGGTTTTCGTTCTTTTTTTCGTTTAAATTGGTATGTGGCGATAATTTGAACTTCGAAAGAGTCTTCGAGAGAGTGATAACGTTTTTCAGCCCCTAAATCAAGTCCGATTGCCATGATTATTAAATATGCTGTAGTTTATGGAACACTAGCTTTTGTAAGTTACCGTTTATATGTTTTATTGGTTTGTTTCCAAGTAATATTATTTTGGAAACGACGGACAGACCTAGTTTTATAATAATATCTACAACATATTCCAAAAAAAATACAATTTGGACAATGTTTAAGGGCAGAGAAACGTAATCGCATTTTGTATGGAAATATTCAACTTCACAATCTTCTTAATTCTTCGCGTACGTACTCGTAGTTGCCGGCATCTTCTAGTACCTAAACCTTTATATGCCGTTAAATTAACCTTTTATTTTTACATAGTATTTAGCAGAGTCCTCCTAACCCACGCAACGGATTTTGATGTGGTTTTCACAATCAGTTAGATGATTTTTCACTAAAGGTTTTTACGTATAATTAAATCTTGTTTCTGGTACCTATCGGGTGTTAAAAAAAAGCAGACAGGGCAGCTAGTTTTGTACAAAAATTAATGTGCAGATATAATAATATTATAGAACTCTAATTTAAAGTTTTAACCAAGTACCAAAATATGGCTAAGAAACAATAGAAGCTTTTTGAATTACGATCTTTCTTAAAGTATCCCTAAGCCGACAGTGGAAGTAAAAAAAATACGCCAGATGTTGGCTCGACTGTTTGCTTGCATCTGCTGTAAAACAACACGGCCCGGGGTTATTATTTTACAAAATCATCGAGATTAACTTTGATTTTACTGTAAAATTGTATTCATATTAGTCTGAAAAGTCCGCGTTTTAAGAATAAAGAGTCAATGATTGGAAATTTTACACATGTACACAAACGCACCTGAAAATCTAGTACGTGGATGAAAAAAAATTAATGTAGAGGAAGCGGTTCTCCTATCGCAGCCCGAAAAATTAAAATGATATCAAACGTTGGTATGCCTAATGAAATTAGTTTTTGTGATATTCTGTTAAGTGGGGGTGAACCAAAGAAAGTGAAGGTTCTATGTTTAGACCGGTGCACCTGGCGTTCCATACTCTCTGCCTACCCCATTGGGAGACATGCGTGAGGCGTGGTTTATATACCTATGTATGTATATCACTCATAATTGTTCCTGAGTCATGGATGTTTTCTATGTATTCAAGTATATATTTCTCTATTATGAATATTTATATCGCTGTCAAGTACCCATAATACAAACCTAGAGCTTAGTTCGGGGCTAGGTCAATTTGTGTGACACTATCCCCGGATATAAAAAAAAATATTTAAAATTCTACTAATCTTACTATTTTTTAACTAACTCTGCCGTCATAAAAAGAGCCTAGTACAATAATATTCTTGTTTCTACTTTTTTTAATTATGTCTGTTGTGTTGTAGTGTGTTTTGTTGAAGTTCGTAACATACTCATACAACATTTTTCTTTAATAGTTGTTTTCTGTAAAAAAATTTTTGCTCGACAAATAATGCGGTTTCTTCTACCGTAATACGAAAGGCGGCTAACTGCAAAGTTGTAGTCGAAGTATTCTATACTCTATTGCTAACCACATTAAATTTTACGGTACAATAATTTGACAGTGAAGTCGACGACAAAACATCATGGTAAAGAGTAGCAGCTGTACCTACCGCCGAGGGATGAACTAATTGATAAACAACATAAGGTTAGGCCAACGAGTCGAGATGAACTCTGTCCTTTCTTGATACGTTAACATTAGTAGGTAGGTACCTAAGTATCTTCGTCCTCTTTCCTTTGTGTTATTTTCGTTTGCATTCTTCATCTGACTACTCTTGAAGCCGTATTATTCTGCAAAATGATCCACAAAACAAAAGTAACACAGAAAAGGGCACAGCTGTATGACTGCTATAACAATGTCCCTTTCACTGCCTGGGACTTGCCGAGTCTTAACAGCTCCTAATGGTGGCCATTGGTTGACTAGAAGGGAATGCCTTAAAGTAATAACTTTACCTACTTTGTGTTACTGTACAATTAAGTTTGGATAAATAAATAAATATGACAACAGTAGGAAAAAAGTAAACTTGTCTTCTCTGGAGGTTATTTTGAGCTCAAAACACACTAAAGACTAGCTCTGCCCTTCTATGTATAAAGGACGCATGCGTAATTTGATAATAAGTGTGTAAGCATAAAATATGTAGTAAGGAAATTGCCAAAGCCTGTTAAATTAAATATTGTTAAATGTTTTTTTTTTTGTACTAGGTAACATTTGCACGCTTAATTTTAAGTAAGTACTTAGGTATATTTTTGTAAGGAACAAATCACTTCGACCATTAATTACTATACAAATTTATGTACCCAAAAATTACTAGCAAATAAATATATTCATTCATTCATTCATTAAAAGCTAACTGAACCCCTGTCTTAAGAAATAATGTCACTAATACCTTCGCGATTATATGAGACATACGCCCTTTTTTTCTAATGAGGGCAGACCTATTCTCTCGGGAACAGTAACTGTTGAATACATCACACTTCCGCATTTATAATATTAGCAAGGATTTATTTATGTACATAAGTATTAGTATCTTTGTGTACCTGAAAATCATCCTCTCTTTTTTAACCATTATTTGAGCTTCCCACATCAAATAAAATGCTGCATGGATCGCCCTTTACTAGTCTTATTCTGCCCTCCTAAATAAAAAGGACGCAAGTGCTATTTGATTGTCAAAGCAAATTGAACCTTGCATCTTAAGATTTTACTAATAAATTCGCGATTTTATGAGATTTTTCTAATGAGGGCAGTATTGTGTTAATGCGTCCGTGCCCGCCCATGACACAATCGGTGCCTTAAAAATGCATACAAAAAACGATAACGGGCCGTGAACGAGTTAGTCTAGCGTCTTGAAGTATATTGAGTTTAGTTTAAAAGGCTCTGACTTTGGCCGACCTTGGCATAGACTGAAATGTTACGACGAAAATGTCTGCTTCTCGCCAATGTCAGAGAAATTAAATTCGGTCTAGCGATTATGCCCTTGCATAGATATTAAATATTGATAGTTTGTCCCCTAGCTTGCTCCTAGTTTCTGTTTTCTATCGAGTTGACATAAGTGATTGAAGCAACCACAGTAGCTAAAGCAGTCAAGAAACTAGGCCTACTTTTGGAGATAAATACCTACTCTCCAATTGAGCGAAAGGGTTGTCCTCAAAATTTTAGTAAAATTTGATAAAGTTTTAGTGCAAAACCGATATCTCGTGTGGCGACAACGAATCCGTTAGCAGATTGAGAAAAAGTATCCACCATCTTGAACTTTTTAGTTAGTCGACCGATTGCTTCCAAAATTGATATCTGGGGATATTAATGGTCACAAGGAATCCGGTAGCAGAATGAGAAAAAGTAACCGCCATCTTGATTTTTTTAGTTATTCGACTGATTGTTGCGGCAGTCAGCCTTATAAAACGCAAAATATAAAACTTAGGTACCTACTTATACTGACGACAACCAAGTCTGACCCAATTGGCAAGTTAATATTTTATTTTAAATACTAATTTATCATGTAAAAATGCCATCGAGGTTGAAAACCTGTGGTTTAGGGGAATGCACGCGGATTTATTTTCGCTCGTGATGTCTCCTTGCATTTCACATTAAAACGATGCATTACTCATCCCTCCCAGTCTGCAGACACTCGTTATTTCAAGCAACGTAACAAACATACACACAATTATGTTAAGTATGAGTTCGCCTGAGGGAAAATTTTGCTTTACAAAATATGAAAAAGAAAGAAAGAAAGAAAGAAAATCATTTATTCGTGACATGCATAACAAAGAACAGATTAACAAATACAAGAAGAAAGTAGCCACGAAATGGTCCCAACTCAGCGTGATGCTGGCATTAAAGTCAGCGCTGGTCTTCCGTTGGAACCATCAGGTGAAACCACGGAAGGTTACACACACATAATTAAATGAACACAAAACGAGAAGAAAAATAAAAAACAAAAAAAACAAAGCTCTGAGTTTCGCAAAAAAAAAAACATGCCCGTCCTTAGATGGCTGAAAGAGCAACAATCCCTTAGCCTTACTTGAATGAACATGAATTAATGGAGCAAGCAAAGAAAACCGACATTCAAGACATATCCTATAATCTGTGGACATTCACATGACCTATCCTATCTATGGCAGCGCCTATCTATGGTGGTTGATATAATAATGCATGCTGCGCGCAGTAACAGATACTATTATCTTAGCAATTTCGTTTCCTAGAAGAATTGAAAGTGCAAAATGTTTAAAACAAGGAACATGAAATTATATACAAACAAATTGTGGCGAGCTGAGGTGCAACTAATGCGGAACACGACCGTTTTCGTCGGGGAAAAATAAAATTAAAACAAAAGTAAAACGTGATACGGTGATTTCGTTCTAGCGTCCCGATCACTGGATACTCGAGACATAAATTTATTACTATAGAGACCCAACTCGAAAATTGGAATTTTGTGAATTAGGTCACTTTAATTCTAAAGATGCGATTTGACTCTTACAAAAATTAGCGCTTTAAAGCTTAATATTTCATAAACGGATCCGTAAATTGAAGAATTGTTTCGGATCGAAAGAACAGAAATACTTACCTATCCAAGACGAGACATGAGACTATAGACGAGAAAAAAGAGAGAGAGAGAGGGGGGGGGGCGGTCCTTTAGTAATTTTAAGCTATAAATCAAAAATTATGTCACTTGAGTACTTTTCCTGAATGAATGAACACTCAATCAATGTTATCATTTCTACATAAAACGATCGTGGAATCAATTTCGAAAGTTCACTCTCAAAAACCAATTCCGAAATTGAAAACCTTTTCAAATTGGAATGCCCGACCCGACTCTACTCCGTACGCGTCAATAAGATAAAACGTTTCAAAAGCGGCAGCACCGGCTGCATATTGAATGCAGTTCATTGTCAGCTGAAACAATGCTTAGGCTGCATAGTTGCACACCCTCGGGACTAGAGCAAAGACGTGGGCGTTAATAATAGAACTACTACTTCTTTCTACGATACCCTTTGAATAGACCTACGGCCGAAGCCAAGATGCAAACGCTGCTAAGGGTATTTTTTCTATCACTCAAAATGTATGAGATGACAGTTTGACCACGTGGTTTATAACGCACGAGAAAGTCATACCATAAATTTTTAATGATAGAATAAGAAAAACGTTAGTAGCGTTTTCATCTTGGTTCGGGCCCCAGCTTAGTCACTTTCCTCTTTTGTATATACTGGTTGTTATTGTATAGTTTTTACAGATATTGTAATTTGTAAACATTTTTTGAAACGGCTGTGTTCCCAAGAAAAACAAATAATAATCAGTCATTGCGAAGGTAAAACACTAAAAAAATATTTAATATTACGGGCTACCTACCTATGTGTGTAAGTATAGGGTGTTTAATACTAGTTTTTCACTTCTCATGCTCTTAAAATGTTACTTTAGTCTCTGCAAATCGGGAATAACTCTTTATTAATCTCTAGGGACTAAAGTATTTTATTTTTAATTTTTTTGGAAACTTAAACAGCCAGTCACGGTGTTTGTGAATGGAGGATTATTGCCATTTTCAGTGATTGTGTATGGACCATTTTTTGAGCGTGGAAATAACCCCAAAATGGCAACTTCTTATCAAGAATAAAAAATATATACCTATCTCAAAAACCGTGCAAATTTGCATAACAATATGGTGTCTAATAAATTCTAAACGACCCTAAATACTGTCATCGTACACCCGACTGCCAAACACCCGGTATAGATAGATGAGGGTAAATCTAACCATTTGTACTACGAGTATGCTATGACCACACGAAGCGCAAACTAGAATAGTCTTTTGATTCTATCGTTTGGTCTTTTCGTCTAGAAGGCCTTCCCAGTACAAGTTGAACTTAGGTTTTAAATTAATGAACAATACCTATTAACAAAGGCTACACAGAAAAACACAGTAATATAAAGTCTAAAATTATAATGGGTTGCGCTCAAAACACATCAAGAGACAGCCAGAAAGTTAGAAGTGAAAAGGTCGCGTCGTATTATTTAGTTACCTACTTTTGACGCATGAAAAAGCTGAAAATGTCAACGCTTGAATGTCAGCTGTGGGCGTTTGATAGAGACCTTGCTCTATAAGAATAGACAACGGATGCGACGTGTCCGCTTTTATCTCGGCTTCGTGGTTGAGGTACCTACAGTAAAAGGAAGGAAGTCAATTCTGACATCTGTCATCCCAGTACAAATTATAACCTCAAATCCACGAATAGGTTATGTTGTAACTATTAAAAAAGTGTTTGCATGCTTAGTAAAGGCAGAATGTAAAGTGGTAAGCGGGATCTGAGATCCATAGACATTTCCATTCTCAAGACCTACATGCTAAGGCCCGTATTAATAAACTAATCTCAACTCTAATGCTCGTCTCGAGATGTGTCAAAGATGACAGTGTTCTATGGTTTGACGTTTACTTTGACGTATCTTGTGACGTGCATCTCAGCCAAAATGAGTTTATTAATACGGGCCTAAGATTGCAGATGAGTTGTCAATGCTAAGGACTAAGGTGGAATGCCCCTATCCTAATTAATTCACCAGTTGTTTTATCCCCACACCAGAGCACAACAATGCAAAAACTGCAGCTTTGGATAAGTTGGAAAGGTAAGTTAAAGGATACGATGGTAGCGATACGAACGGACTCTGCACAAGGTCCTACCATCACTAAAATAATAAGTTTCTGACAAAAATTCATCATCATCATCATCAGCCAAAAAAGCGTCCACTGCTGGACAAAGGCCTTCCCCAAGGTTTTCCACAGCGATCGGTTCTCTGCTGCTGTCATCCAGCGGTTTCCCGCGAACTTTATCAGATCGTGGGTCCACCTTGTGGAAGGTCTGCCGACACTTCGTCTCCCGGTTCGCGGTCACCACTCTATAACATTCACGCTCCAAAAAAAAAAACCCGTACTAAAATCGCGTTCAAAAATTATATAATTTTATACAACGTATCTTGAGCTTACAAAGGCAATTTTTTGAGCAATAATTGCCAGTCAACAGTAAGGAAATCTCATTCTATTACACCAAATTAGAGTAAGACAGTTTTTTCTGCCGGCTAAAAATTGCAGTTTAAAGTGGAAGTGCACCTTCATGAATAATCACATCAGTTATGTCTGTTGGTATATGTACAGTGTGTCCCTGGATAAAGTGCACAAACGAATATGGATGAAACTAGACACAATTTTATCGACAAAAAAAATAATAAAAAAAAATTACCACCTTTATTTATTTTTTTATGATTTTTAAAAAAAAGTCATAGTACGCAGAGGACCTCATCGGAACAAATCAAGATATTTTGGCTCCTGTGGGCTCTATTGATTTGAAACAAACGGAATTATAATCACAAAAGTTTATTTGTGTCAATGAAAATAGAAAAAAATGAGAAAAAATGACATAAACCCTAAAAATAATGACTTTTCCTATGAATTTTGTGTTTTTTTTTCTCGAATTTTTAGTATTTACTCGATTTACTCAAAATTATGCCCATCTTACCTCATGTTATTTTTACCAGTAATGGTTGTGTATCTCATTGCCTTTTATTTAAAAAAATAACCAAGTGTCTCGCACAATTACAAGATCCTTAATGAGCGGCCAAACAAAGACATTGCGTTTACACTTAATTAGGTAGCCGCTCAGGTTGAAACCCTTAATGGAGGATTAGGATTACATTTTGGGTTTCTTGCACAATTATAAGATTATTAATGAGTGGCCAAACAATGACATAATGATTACGCTTAATTAGGTTGTCGCCCAGGTAGATTATTGTCCTTACTCTTTATTGAATTTTATTTGGGGTGGGGCGGGGAATACATGTTAGGATTAGCATAAATAGTGATAAGATAAGGTTTAGTTCATCAGTTACTTCGAATCATTCGTCGTTACTTATTCTCAGTTACAACTACTTCTACTATCAGGATTTCATAAAATGCCCCGTTTAAGTGAGTTCACGCACAGAGATCTCGCCGACATCCACTTTTATTATGGAATGGCGAGAGGTAATGCCAGAGCTGCTCGTTTATTATACATGGCAGCATTCCCGAACAGGAGACCTGTACCGTCTGCTCATAATTTTCAAGAACTTCACAGACGATTGTCGAATGGACTTCGATTGGATCGAGATCGCCGAGAACAAGCAGGAGTAGTGATTGATGGAGCTGTTGAGGAAGCCATACTAAGAAGTTTATTTGCTGATCCGACGACCAGTATTCGGCGGTTGGCCTTGCAGCATGGAGTTTCAAAATCATCGGTTTGGCGGATTTTTAAAAAAGAAGGTCTTCACCCATACCACTACCAACGAGTTCAACATCTACACGACGACGTAGACAGGGTACCAAGATGTGTGCTGTCTTCTTGGATTCAACGGCAGATCAGGAACGATCCTGAATTCACCCAAAAAATTCTGTGGATGGATGGGAGTCAGTTTACACGACATGGGATCACAAACTGCAGGAATCTACATGAATGGAACCCCAAGGGAGAAAATCCTCACCTCAAAAGGTCGTCAAAATTTCAAGTGCAGTTTTCGATAAATCTGTGGGCTGGACTAATTGGTGACATGTTCATTGGCCCTATTTTTCTCCCCAGAACTTTGAACGGTCCCAGATTTTTAGAACTTTTGAGAGAAGATCTGCCCCTTGAATTGGAGGATGTGCCCTTGGAGACTAGAAGAACAATGTATTTACAAATGGATGGATGCCCGGCCCATTACGCACTTGACGTAAGGGGATTTCTCAACGCTTCTTATGCTAATCGTTGGATTGGCCGACAAGGGCCAGTGGCGTGGCCAGCACGCTCACCAGACATGACACCACTGGATTATTTCCTTTGGGGCACAATTAAACAGAGGGTATACAGCGTCCCTATCAACACAGAAGAGGAATTGCGTGGCAGAATTGTCCATTGTGTAAATTACATAAAAAATAACCCGGAAATTATACGTCGAGCAACTCAACAAATAGCAGTACGTGCAGGATTGTGTTTGCAAGAGCGGGGTGGGCATTTTGAACAGTTATTACATTAAATAAGTAATTATGAAATTCCATAATTCGTTTGATTTTATAATCCCATACCCAAAATGTAATCCTAATCCTCCATTAAGGGTTTCAACCTGAGCGGCTACCTAATCAAGTGTAAACGCAATGTCTTTGTTTGGCCGCTCATTAAGGATCTTGTAATTGTGCGAGACACTTGGTTATTTTTTTAAATAAAAGGCAATGAGATACACAACCATTACTGGTAAAAATAACATGAGGTAAGATGGGCATAATTTTGAGTAAATCGAGTAAATACTAAAAATTCGAGAAAAAAAAACACAAAATTCATAGGAAAAGTCATTATTTTTAGGGTTTATGAAATTTTTTCTTATTTTTTTCTATTTTCATTGACACAAATAAACTTTTGTGATTATAATTCCGTTTGTTTCAAATCAATAGAGCCCACAGGAGCCAAAATATCTTGATTTGTTCCGATGAGGTCCTCTGCGTACTATGACTTTTTTTTAAAAATCATAAAAAAATAAATAAAGGTGGTAATTTTTTTTTTATTTTTTTTTTTGTCGATAAAATTGTGTCTAGTTTCATCCCTATTCGTTTGTGCACTTTATCCAGGGACACACTGTATATCTGTTTATTTATTTATTTATTTAAACTTCTTTGCACAAAATACAATAAAGTACAAATGGCGGACTTAATGCCCAATTGCATTCTCTACCAGTCAACCAACCAGTTAAAGTATTGGAACGATTCTGGTTCCGCTTGAGTCCCGATTGGATCCCCGAGCATAATACAGGTCAATAGACAATAAGGGATATGCCGGCCGACTGTCGCCGTCGTACACTCAATTGACTACTTCCGGTAACGGAGTGGACTGTACTTAAATAGACAGGATTGTATTATACGCTACAAGATGTGAATATAAAGGATTAAATAAATTGTCTCGGCCATAGTGATAGCGTAAGTGTGTAAATATTATGTCTAAGTACGTGTGTGTAAGATGATACCGGTATTTTACACAACCACCATGACGTGTGGTGTAATTTTTTATCAGAATCATTGTTTTGGTGGTTTTATACTTTATCAGGTGGCTTGCGTGCTAGATTGCTTTCTCCGTGCCATAAACAACAGACACATAGTAAAATTCCATATACTGTTCCAAATGAAGTGTGCAAAATGTGGTTACAGAATTATCAAAAAGTTTTTATAGTTGTTGGAAATTCTGTAGCTCTGCCTACCCCACTCTGGGAATAAAGGCGTGAGTTTATGTATGTATGTTCCAAATGACCGACTTTTTAATCTCTACCACTAAGTATTTATTTATTAATAGCTTTTTCCATATTTTGATATCACATTAAATTGCTTTATGATTTATAATTCATAGGTTAAATTATAATAGCCCCTATATGGGCATAAGCCTCCTCCATCTTTCCCTATTACCTTCAGGGCTACACGCATCCAGTCCTTGCCAGGTCTTCAACTGTCGTCCCACACTCCTTTTGCTTTTGGGGTCTTGCTATTTAGTTTGTAGGGTCCGTCTTTGGTCTTGGTACCTTGAAATGGCCTACCCATTTCCATTTTTGCATTAGCCCATGTTGAAGAACATCTGTAAGCTTAGTTTTCTTCCGTATTTCTATAGGTATATCTTATTTTCTGTATTTTTCTCAGCTTAAGGGCGCTTCTCTTCATCGCATGTTGATGGAGCGAAAACTTGTTTCGGAGTCAGATTACCCATTGTATTCATAAATGATTTAGTTATTTTCCTTTTGAGGTACGGAACCCTAAAAAGTGATACTACTTTGTACTGTAGTTGTTTAATTATTCCTTTTTTTTTACTAACGGCCGTCCACCGCGGTATTCCGCAGTTCTTTCGCCAGTGTCAAGTGAATAGAGTAATTCACATAGGTACAGAATAAATCAAGAGTATCCGCCGGATATCATTCCATAGATTATAAGGGTATCATCTTTCAATCGGCCATCTCCTCTCCCCGAAGGTAAACGGAAGACCTAGTTGTATCAAAGTGACTCCTTAGTTCACTATGTAACAATAAATAATACTACTTTTTCTCTCCTCCCTTAGATATAGCTTCCAATGTGCAATTATTAAAACAAACGAACATCATTTTACTCGTGGTACATAAACAAAAAAAAAAAAAAACTAATAACTAATAACTAATTTCCTGAAAAGACCACTCGATATCGTTTCTGGTTTCTGCGGCACGAAATGGGTTACCCTCAAATATTAAAGTTCATCGACTCTGGACGAATACCAGATCATCGTCGAACAATTTACAAACATATAATCGATGCCTACCTTTAGCGCGATATGAGTAACGGTAATTTTTGGAAGAGATTCGAAATAATCACTACATAGTATAAAACAAAGTCGCTTCCCGCTGTCTGTCCCTATGTATGCTTAGATCTTAAAAACTACGCAACGGATTTTGATGCGGTTTTTTTTAATAGATAGAGGGATTCATGAGGAAGGTTTATATGTATAATATTTTTTTATTTTATGTACTGGTGTTACAGAAAACTCATATAAACCGAAGCGAAGCGAGGGCGGGTCGCTAGTAAATAATAATAATGAATGGGCAATTCTTCGTACACGTAATTTTCTTTACGCTTTCCTGTAAAATACAATATATTTATTTTATTTCAGTACGTACAACCACTAAGCCCTTTGATATTTCTCAAAATTTATATAATCAGCGTCTCAGTGGCTTTTCCTTGTTTATCTTCCCGAATAAACCTAATTGTCAAAATTAACAATAAAGGTTGATTTGGAACAAAATGTACCTTCTGTTATAAACCTGAAAATCGCTTTTGATCTGTTAAATTTATTTAAATTTTGCCACATTGACGAAACGTCCACCCAATTAGTATCTCATAAATAAAAATAAACTTTGTTCATTATTTGTTTTCCGAAAGTGAAACAAGATTGTAACTTAAAAAACAGTCTTACTGGTGTTTTCTGAGATATTTGTATTTATGTTAGTTCTTATTCACTTGACTGTGGAAGATTTAGAAACATACATACATACATACCTTCATGCCTTCATTCCTAGAGTGGGGTATGCAGAGCTACCAACAACTCTACAAACTCGTTATGTATGTATGCAAACTCCTTATTGCACATAAACCATTACAAGACATGTTTTCATCAATATAAATAATATACATAGGCGAACTTATCCCATATGGGATCTCTTCCAGTTACCTTGGAGTAGAATAAGCAAGGACAATGCCGAAGGATAAACAAATTAACACTTTTTCAGGAAATAACAAATACAACAGAGAAATTAATTTTTTTTCAGGAAATAACGCATACTTACAACAGAGAAACAGGAAGAAAATAAAATATCTTCTTTAATAACGAAGATATAATATAACATACCAATATATACTACCACACATACGTAAACAGCAGTTAAAACCTACAACAGAGGTAAGGATCAACACTTAGACTCATCCTGGGTAGTGATTCTTTCAACAACGACGGTCGGACGGACGAACGAGTGAATGTCCTAGCGGCGAGTTTTAGTACCTAGTCCCGTGTGCGAACAAAACATATTTTAGCGCGTGTATTTTCAACTAAGCAGCATGGTTTCTGCCGATGGATCGAACGTATAAGGCAGCTTAATTGAGAATGCACATAAACTCGCCGCTGCGATTTTGCTCGTTCGTCCGACCGTCCATTGTTTTTGAAAGAATAACACCCCTGTTAATTCTGGAACCTTTTTTTGCACAAACACTTGTGAAAAAACTCCTCATTCCGGACGATATGCAGCTACAAAAAGTAAAAAAAAAAAAAAAAAACTGACTATCCGCACAAAAATGCTACAAAAAAGACCATAATTTTGAGCAACTGTATTACATATTTCGAAACATAGTTTAATTAACTCTAAAGGTATCGTAAACAATCGAAGCTAAATGAAAGAACAACAAGAGTGTCTCGAAAGCTTAACAAGTTCCACGATGAACAGTTCCGGCCGCTAAGCGGAGGCACGCGCAAACAAAGGCGGGCTAATTAAAGTTTTAATTGATAGCAAACCGGGGTTATTCCCTAAAGGCACAGAATAACAGTTCGTTGGTCGATATTGGCCTGAAACTTCATCACAGAGTATAAGGGATTGACAAGATTTCATATTTTCAAGACTTTAATTTTATTCGTTTTATAGATACTGTTTGGAAGGAGAAAGCCACTAATAGTTTTAAATTTTCTCTAGAATGAATAATTATTTTATTATTAATTTATTAAGATGTACTTATTCTAAAAGGGCGTAACTTCATTTCTACGACACAATGGACATATTACGTTAGTCCAATCTGTATATAAAAAAGTATCATGTCAACCGATAAAGGGCCACTTGCACGAAAAGTTTAACCCTGGGTTAAGACACTAACTCGAGTTAAAATGACAGTTATCGTATGAATCTGACGTCTACTAACTCGAGTTAGTGCCTTAACCCAGGGTTAAATTCTGCGTGAAAATGGCCCTAAGTCTCTATCCATCTGTCAATAGTGTCAATGTCTAATTTGAAGTATGACAGATTTTTTTCTCGTGAAAAAGGCAATGGTATTATGGTATTAATGGTATTCAGGCATAGTATTGGTAAAACTCGATATTTTTATTAACTTACTTGTAATTTTGAAAATAACGAAAAATAAATCTAAATAAATATTTTGCCGTGTTCAGGAGGTAAAACCCTTTCGATTCGTATAGTAATTTGCAGGTGTCACCAAAATAAAATGTTGTCAATTGTGAAGCGAAACATTTTCATACCATTTTATGTGTTGCTGCGCCCTTGCAGGGTGTCACATGTATACCTATTCCTGTTTGTTCCACCTTGAATTGTAATGTGATATGCAATAAATGATCGATTGATTGATTGATTGATATATTATTTGAACCCTCTTTTGACATCCAAGTAAAATTTATATGACTATTCTGTTATTATGTTTGTGTTGTGATTTTTATTGTTCGTATTTTGTCTCTCCCTTTTTATCAAGGATGCATGCGTTGATTTATATAAAAGTTGCATGTAGGTACCAACTCGTGAAATACAATATTATACTTAATGTAAGACCTAGTTTTAAAATTATTCTTCAATGTTTGCTACACCCTGACAGGGTCTCATGTATCATTTTTTGTAACATGTGTGCAAATAAATAAATAAATAAATAAATACATACATCAAAACCTAGTTAAATTTTTACGATTTTTTTAAAACTATGTCTGTACTTATTCTTTTCCAAAAAAATAGGATAAACTCACCAGTGGTCAGCCAGAGATCAGTAGTCGACCTTATATGAGTGTGAAGAGTGGGAAATATATCAAATCATCCCACTCATACAAAGTATAGACAGAGGCCGACCACAGATCTCTGGCTAACACTGGTGACTTAACCCTATGTCTTGCAAATAAACGAAAATTTACAATCCTAGGTGTTTTATAACGACTACAACATACCTATTCAAAAATCGTAGAAGTCGGAGTTATTTTGGGGGTGAGAAACGTCATCTCTCGGGGTTAACTTTTTTTTTTATATAGCTACTCGATTTAAGCGTCGGTTCACAATCACAATCGTGTTAACGTTAACGACTGACGTTTTGGTCGAACTGCAAGTTTGGGACGATTTCAGTCAAATCTACTATACACTTACCTAACGATCATCGTTACATTGTTGGTCGGTTGATCTCGAATTGCCTTTTGAAACTGTTAGTGTGTAGTGTACGACCGTTGTAATGCCAGCCGTACTAACATGCCTAGCCGTGTTTGTGCTCCATTGATTTTGGACAGCACGCAGCCTAACAAAATATAGCTTTTAACTTGAAGTAGGCACCTAACCAAACTTTGTCACAGAATATTATACTACTATGGTGCACTATATTGAGAACGGTCATAAAACGCAGCCAAGGCTAACGTCGACGAGCTTCACAAAGTGCTATTGAAGAGCAAAAGCTCGAGAGCGCACTGGTTGCGCTTGCCAAAAGTGCTTTGTGTCGGTTTTCATATTAAAAAACTTTCAGTTTGGACAGAATTAGACGGAAACTAGATAGTTCTCAAAATATGTAGATATTTAGTTGCAACGATTTTTCATAAACACGATCGATAAATGTTGCGTGTAAAAATCGATATTCGGCATTTTCGTTATGCGTCTAATCATCGTAGGGCCCAGACAGCATTACGCTAACTAGCTTCGTTTAGTTTTTAAACCAATTGAGTCACTGGCACATCACGTGACTTTTTGTATCACGTCATCTACCAGTAGGGTAGGGTGGGTACGATTGAAACGGGTCATGATTGAAACAACTCAAATTTCTCGGAAACCGTTACACCTACCAGCGCGACACGAAGTTCTTTACTACATCGGCCATTTTCGAATCTTTGGACAGTGGCGCGCGGGGCAGCGAAGGACGCGGTCGTGTGCAGGACGCTTCGGAAAGATTTCACACGCAAAATTAAGCATTTATGGTCTTTTTATTTTCGGTTTATCTTAATTACCTCTTGTATTTTGGTATTTTTTCTTATTTCATTGTATGGTATACCTATTTGAGATTGTATTTATTGATATTGGTAATCGCTAAAGTAGTATTTAAGACTAAAATATCGACCTTGAAATGAAGAATAGGAGTTGGGTACGATTGGAACAATGTGCCTGTGGACGTTTGAAACGTTTCAATCGTCCAGGTGTTCCAACCGTCCCTTTTTAACCGACTTTAAGCAGAATGGATGAGATATGATTTTTTTATGTACCTACTAATGTTACTTTTAGTAGGTAATGAATTTTTAATTTATATAAACCTGAATAAAAGCTTACAAACTAACGAAGTATAGTGTGGGTCTTTGATAATAAGTTTTATTAGTTTGTTGTCATAAGTATATGACATTTTTGTTATAATATTTATCTTATTAAGTTTTTATTTTTTGAGTTTTTATTAGGTTTTCCAAGACTAAGATATTCTGATTCGTTTCAAGGTTGTTCAGAAACCAAAAATAAACAGTGAATATTTAGGTAGATGATTTCGCTTTAATTTTTTCTTCTCATGAAGAAGTAGGAATTGATACCAAAATGATGATAGTTATTTGTATTCTTTGACACTGTGATTTTTTTGCTTTTTTACATTAAAAAATATTTCTATTCTTTGATACTTTGGGTTTTATTAGTTTGCTTTTTCACATTTAAGTGTTCACCTACATAAGTATATAAATGTATACGTAGGTATACATACTTTGGTCATGATTGAAACATGGTTATGATTGAAACATGTTTGTTTGTATGAGAAATGATATTCCCTTTTTTAAGCATTATTATGCCATTATAGCTAATTAATAGATTATATCTATGTTGATAATATGATATGTTAATTATTAGTTCAACTTCTACCTGCTATCGATGAATACAAAAATATTTATTAACTACCTCTACCTCTAAAACTTTCTTTCAGTAATAATCATAGAAATAGTTATAGTTACGTTACCATTTTATCACGATCTCATCAAATACTCATGTAGTATAGAAAACCGTTTAAACCTATTAAATATGTCAAATAATGACAAAGTTATTTGAAGTGTTTCAATTAACCCACATACCGTTTCAATTGTCCCTAGCATGGGGTCAATTGAACCAATTTACCCGGTCCTCTTTTTTCGACAATAGCGGCGTAGTTATTTGAGATAGAGCTACAATATATACTTTTATTAAAAGCCAGATTACCATACTTTATATGACCAAACTATTGAATCCGTGACTTTAATAGATTCTTCGCTATACGCTGTTAAAGTGAAAGTGGTTCAATCGTACCCACCCTACCCTAACGCGATCGGCTTAAAAAGTAAACGAAGAGAAACGCTAGCTAGCGTAGTGCATCTTGTCTGGGCCCTCAGTACTTAAGAGCTCGGCTCTTGTCGTTGGAGTACTTGCCATTCTTCTCTGTGTGTAGCAGGCATAAATTTTAATACGGCGCGGCCGCGAATATTCTTCTCCGAATATTCTTTTTTCTATCCATTCCCAGTGGGTAGGTACACCTAATCAAAAGTAGGATAGATCAGAATACTTCGAACTAAATATGCCAAATTTGAAACTGAGGTGACCTTACTATCCACAGTTTGAATTGAAGGAACGGACACTAGAGATGGAAACGGCTGTATATATTTAATTTAGTCGTCTGAATAAACTCTCATTACTGCGAGAAAGTACAAAATATGCGCAGGAATTGCATAAACTAATAACAACATCATCTTTCCATCGACGTCCAGGCAGAGGGAATTGCTACCCCTAATCTTGTCGAAATACCATTTGTTCGCACAAAACGATTACCTGCATAAAAAAATATTGTGAACTGCTAAAGAGTGGAATTTGGTTCCTTCGTCTGTATTTCCTGAGTAATCACGTTGGGATATATGTCATCAGATCAAGAGTGAATAGGGTTCTGCTGGACCAGTGAACTTCGTCCTAGACTTCATTATCATTTACCATCAGATGATTTAGAGACCAATCGCTGGTCAGTCCAGAATAAAACTGTATGTTTTAATAATCTTGTGTATGTATGAAGTACGCAGTGACACTTGCAATGCTAAGACGAAACTAACGATTGTCGTGTCGATATCATACGCAGAAAAACGTGAGCAAGAAAGTAACGCACACCCATCCATAGGCGTGCGATAATCTAAATTACTTACTCGTTTAAAATTAAGCTGAATTAATACGATAGCAGCTTTTGTCAAAGTGTGCTCTGTAGAGCTCCTGGAGCTCAGTAAGGACTCTGCACGGGCTCCACCTAAAATCGACGTGTGTTACCTATGTAAAGATTTGTTTCACCTTCATTATATCTAAAGCTAATAGAAAAACTCTCCGACTCCGTGAAATATTTACTCCGTTATTCATTAATACACAATAAACCTACTTTAGCTTAAGTCTTATCTGTCCTTTCTGTCAAATTCGAATGCCATAAAGAAAGATAAGGACAGAGCATATTTCAAGCACACTTTAGCTATTGCGCCTCTATGTATAAGATGGTTAGGCTGCGTTTCCACCAGAGATGTGCGAGGTAACATAGCGGTGCGAGGCTGTGTAACGAGGAGGTTTAACGGTGTGAATGTTTCCACCAAAGATGTACGAGGTAGCTGAGCAGTGCGAGGATGCGTAGCGAGGATGTGTAACGGCACTTAAATAAGCGGGCGGGGTGCGTTGAGGCGGGAGCAGAGCCAGACGCGCCGCCTCGCGTCACTTCTCTAGCAACACATTTCTCGTAGGTACACATTTTTCCCTTCCTTTGTATGTACAAAAAACTCGCCCCGTTGAGCTATTTCCACCAGAGCTAAGCTTAGCGAGGATAGGCAGATGAAGTGTTTTTATTGGTTCATGACAAACACATCCCTCGCGACGCATCCTCGCACATCTCTGGTGGAAACGCAGCAGATTTCGTCGCTAAAAAAGCTTGAGAGTCACTACGATAGAGAATAACACTTAAGAGCGACGTGCGGGTGAGCTGCCTGCCTCCCGACCCCATTTAGCAGATATTGCCCGCGACACGATATAGCGCCACTTTGAAATGAAAATTAGAAGTCTTGGCACAGAAAGCACCAACTCATTCGGTACCGCGAACTCCAAACTGAGTCCATATCGTGTAAATTTAAAGCAGCCTGGCGTTTTTCCTTTTAAGCTGTTACCAAGTCAACTAGGTGGCTCGAGAACGAGGTATAACTGGTATAAGCGTGAAATACTTCCGTCCCCTCCCAATAGTCCCAGTATAAAGTAAAGCTGCAATTCCGGGAAAATGAAGGAAGAAATTAATTCCGACGTATTTTTGTACAAGTAAGGTCGATACGGGTAAGTGTGGCATACTTTTCGCAAAGTTGACTTTGAACTAAAAAATTAAGTAAAATAAGGTGGAATTTCCAACTATCTCCAAAGCCAAAATATATTGTTGTTTAAGCTTAGCTGTAAACAATGTGTTTTATACTATTTAAATACTTATTTGTAGGTGTTTGAGGCTGAAAATGTGAGCACTGTCATAGACACACTTTCCCAACAAAGTGAGGTAAGTGTGTCTACCTCGTTAAAGCACCATAGACGGTTGTTTCTTATTGTAAAATGCCATGCTACCTAGACATGACAATTAATCAGTTCTCATCTAATTATATTACTTATGCAGTAAGTTATGATCATTTACGATTAAATAACTATGGGGTAAGTGTGTTACAAACAGGGGTTGCAAACATGTTTTATAATTATTTTCTCAATCAGGCGTTACTTCGTGGAGATCTATATTTACCTCTACCTTGCTGTGCTAAAACAAATATAGGTACGTCGCATAGTACGTAGCTGTTTGAAACCACACGGAGTAGGAAGGTATTATTTGTAGCTTACATAATATGTTTTTAATAAAAACGGTAATTTATAAACAAACTATTTTATTGGTGCTTTGTACAAAATAAAAACAAACTCCTAAAAAGCGACATTACATTTAGAAAAAAAAACAACAACATTTAAAGCATTTGGTCTTCCCATATTAACGGATTTTTGGCCTCTAATGCCGTTGACGTGACTCATTATTGTAGTTCGTGGTATTTTGAACTGAGCCGCAGCTTCATATCCTGATAGTCGACCACATTTGACCTGTTCTACAGCCTCGTCTAACTTAATTTTACTCCATTCAGGGCCTTTCCTTTTGCGAACGTAGTTACGAACCTTCTTTTAAACCTGAAATATAAATAATAAAATAGAACCACACTTATATACCTACTACTACGATCGGGTGGTAACAGCCGACCGCGACCGGCAGAATGCCGACGCATACGACCGGCACCGTACGGACCGTACCGCTACTTGCAAATTATTATAGGGACTTTAAGTGTACTAAGTACTAATAAAAGTGTTTTTTATTTTTTATTTTATTGAAACCGCCTTACACGAAAATAAAACCTAAGTAATTAGTTTTATCCAATTAAAAAAAAACACGTTTATATCGTGCATAAAATAATAAATGTTTGTAACCTCTGGCATGAGGCAAGTGTGGCATATAGACACACTTGCCTCAAGGAAAGTACCTAGACACACTTTCCCGTGCACTGAATTTTGAGGTTATAATTTTAAATGCTCATAAATCTTTAGTTTTAGCTAATCCATATATAATAATAAGAGTAATATTAAGATCAAGAAGTATAGAAAAAACTTACCTATTCAAAATACACGGATTCGTCGACGACACCAAGATTTTTAGGAATTTAAAATCACGTGACAATAATGGAAATGGTAGATAAGGCGCTTTTCTTAGGGATAACTATAGACAAAAACTTGCAATGGAGTCCCCACATAGCAGTACTAGCAGGTAAATTAAGTTCTGCAGCTTATGCTGTTAGGAAAATCAGGCAACTTACGAATGTTGAGACAGCTCGCTTAGTTTATTATAGTTATTTTCATAGTGTTATGTCATACGGTATTCTGGTTTGGGGAAAAGCTGCTGACATACAGACTATATTCGTGTTACAAAAAAGAGCCATCCGTTCTATATATAACCTAAACTCCCGTGATTCTTTAAGATTACTATTTAAAGAAATTAGTATTTTGACAGTAGCGTCACAATTTATTTATGAGAATATTATTTATGTCATTAAAAATCAGGACTCTTTTATTAAGAATTGTGATATACATAATTTTAATACAAGAAATAAAAATAAAATAGCTACTAAAAAATTTCGTGTTCGTAAGGTTTTTAAATCATTTGTAGGTCAATGCATCCATTTCTATAATAAATTACCTGACGAAGTTTTAAAGTTACCATTTCCAGTACTTAAAACTTACTTGAAAAAGTCGCTAATGTCTAAAGCTTACTATAGGGTCGAGGACTATCTATCAGATAAAAGTGCTTGGCCTAAACTAAACACCCAAATAACTTAATAATAACTTCATCGTAAGAAATATGTAAACATTGTATATTGTCTAGGGGACACGGTTTCTGTAGGAGAATGTATCGAAACTTTTTATGTAGTTGTATTACACCATCATAATTAAGTATAATTTTTCATAATTATTTTCTATTACTTACTACCAATTAGTTCTGGAGAAAACTCAGAGTTTTGACACATTTTCCTGCTCAACTACGCGTGAATACATTTATTTCTTATCATATGTTAGATTCATTGTTTTATATAATGCTAGGTTAAGTTTTAAAATTGTACCTATATTTAAAAAACGACTAACTGTTGAGTTTCTTGCGGCGCTTCTTCTCAGCAGTGGTCTCTTGCGAAGCGCTGGTAGATTTTTGACGTGTAAAAGTGCCCGTGCGGCCTACTTACTGAATAAACATCTTTTATCTTTTATCTTTTTATCGTGTAAACTGCAACTCGTATTAAAAAAAATTACAAATTTCAAAATGACAATAACTACGAAAAGTTGCTCGGCAACGCCATGTATAGGACAAAAAGTATTAATCAACACTTTCTTAACTCACACCAATAGATGGCACTTAAATCAGAAGTTTTTTAGTTTTCGTAATATAACACGTAGTCACACTTACCCCCTAGCTACACTTACCCGTATCGACCTTATGTGGAAGTATGAAACGCGTGCTGAGTTTTTTACGTTGGGATGAGAGGTAAAATGTTCATATAGACAATAATAATAATATTGAAATGTTTTTAGATTTTAATGAAATAAGTAGGTATGGTAGCTAGGTATCGCGTATCTGTCAAAAAAATCCATACAATTTTAACTCCGGGCGATAACGCTTGTCAACCCTAAATCAAGTCCGATTTCTACGGTTTTTGAATATGGTGTAATTGTTATTTTTTTTATGATAATATGTAAGATCAAACATTTGTTTGGTCAAATTGTTTGTGTTATTCCGACCTTTACAGCCAAAGGAATAAATAAGGTATCCAGTTTTAATCTAAGTATATTACGTGAGTAGCAATTTGAAAATAGTTAATATCATATCTAGGTCACGTTACCATCACTCCGCGATCAGAATTGGAATGTAGGTTACATGAGAATTCGAATTTCGAATTTCGAATTCAAAATTATATGGAATGAAAGCTGCCAGTGGCTCTTACCAACGCGAGCCTAAGCCACATAATGAATACTGCAGCACTATTCAACGTAAAATCGTATTGCTGGACAATATGTAGCCTACAGCAGTATCGAATCGATACGGTATCTATACACAATCCGATAGGTACATTTACAATAGAGTTGCGGGGACGGTCGACCTTTGTCCGAGCAGATATTGGTTCCGAATGAGTGCTCGCAGATATTGATACTGGATGAAAGGTGAAATGATTTGATTTTATCTTTATGGCATTACTTTACGCAGGTACAAAACATTATAGAGATTCTTTTTTATTTGGTACATGGGTATAAAATGTCGGATCATAAGTTTCCTTCAACAATTCCCTTGCAAATGTTGTGTTGAGAGATTCTGCTCGTTAAATGCAATTCAACTATGCAAAATGGTACCTAGATAGATAGGCAAGTTCTATTAGCCGTCAGTAGTTTGGTGCTAATGTTAGTAAGTAATAAGATTTTCACCTCGGCCCCTCAGGTTTTGCTGTTTAAAGACAGTAGATAAAATTCAATTTTGCTACGCGCTAGACAGTGAGCGAAATTAGATTTTGCAGCGAGCGTGAGACAAAGTAACTTTTTAAAAAACAATGCCTAGAACAGTGTTGGGGTCGATTTGTTTAATTTTTGTCCTTTAGGTGTTATTTTCTTGCTGTTGAGGTAAAAAGTTGCAAAAAAGTTGTCTTTAAACCGTTCGCTTAATCTGGATCCAAAATGAACCTTCGCAGTAAAAAACAACTTTGCTCTTTTGTTAAACAAATAAATAATTATTACTTGTTGCTTCAGAAATAAAAAATAGAGAGTTAAGTGCATAACCAAACGTTATCGTTATCGAAAATGTAGCGAAAATGTGTGAGTTGACGTAAGCTGCCGGACGGTCGCGTCGATTCGTTAAGTATTAGCTACTGACTATTAGGGAATGCAATTTAACCGGTTATTAACCGTTTTTGTATGAAAATAACCGGTTAAAACCGGTTATAATCGGTTATTTGCATTCCCTACTGACTATGCGTCCGATTATGCGTCTTGTTGCCACGGAAAAGTTTCGCTCAATCCCATATTTCATCCCTATTTTTTATATGGCCACTGCATACATTGGGCCAAGGTAATGGACCAAGATATAGAATCCAGTTTACACATTGGCGTATTGATCATTCTGCATTGGCGCTTTCATAAAAGATCCTTTGATATGTGGACGAAAGACCGACACCAGCCGTTTAGCCTGCCAGCGTTGGTCACCAACTACGAACAAGCCAATAACGTAGCCAAGTAGTCCTCTATACGTTGGCCCAATGTATACAAAAATATTAGGCAATGCATTTTTGGTATAGTTTAAACTTTTTGAGCTCTTCCACTTACTTACCTGTAAATACAATGGTCATTGTATCTTTACAATCTTAGTCATGCGGTTGTAAAATGCAAAAAATCGTTTGCCATTATTCTATTATTGTATTTTATAGTCTATTGTTAAAAGAAATAGAGTCGATAATCAATGTGAACCTTCGAAAGCGGTTATTCTCTGCTTTAACTGCGAGCTCTTTGTCCTAATTTGTGGTTAACTACACAATCGCTTTGTATTCTTAAGAGGATAAGCAAGCTCAGTTGAAAAAGGTTAAACTAGGTAAGTATATGGCCCATACCCCGCCATTCCGGTCCAGAGCGTGTTGGCGGGGGATTTACCAGCCCATCGGGAGTAGTGGCGAGCTGACTCCTAAGTATTCCAGCAGTGGACTGATTATGAAGATGATCATTGGGGCTAGACAAGTTGCCATCGTTCACGAACGCTAGCGTTAGGCGATCACTTTGGTGATCACCTGTCACTTGGCGCTGTCAAAATTAAATAGGCTAGACAAGTTGCCATCGAATTGTATCAAAATAGTACCGCGTAACGACCGTAGTCGTCAAACCTATCACTAGCGCGAGTGATAGTGATTACTTTTCAGTGTGTCAGTTGTAACGAGTGATATATCACGTGACTTACGTCATTCCCATACATTTTTCAATGACAACACATGTCGCCAGTGATCACCTAACGCTAGCGTTCGTGAACGATGGCAACTTGTCTAGCCCCACCTGGTAGAAACATAAGTTCGTAGCGTTTATCGCGTTGACAAAGCCTTACTCATGCCTTACTCAAACAATTAAACTGAAATTCTGACAAATTATCTGCTCTTCTGTCAACTTACGGTACTTCTTGACAGCAGAATCGAGGTACATAAAGTTACACACCATGAATCATATCTTAGATACACGCGAATACGCGAAATCTGTAGATTGTTTACAACCGGAGTATTTGAAGATTTATTCCGATAAACATACCTGACTATAGGACCGCTTTTTGGCATCTTTCCAACTAACGTACTACTTTACCTGATCGACCCGAATACACGTGGTATTATTATTTTAATAAATATGGTTGGACAATCTTTAACAAATTGACCTAGTAGCAGGCTAAAAGCGCGAGCCACATGTAGATGTAGGTATTATTGAGGAATATGATTGTTTATCGGGTTGATAAATTATGTAACTTTGCCACCATGTCACGCCGGGGAATGTATAGCACAGCTAATTTACGTAGGTATTACGTCTAATTGCGAATCATTCAAATTACTTGACGGTGCCTACTCGTATATCAGCTTGACTCTGAGTGTAACTTGTATGAGGGCTGGCATGCGAGGAAATGAATACAAATGTACAAACTTTTATACTACATAGAGCTTGATTAAATTTTTACAGAACACGATTTAATTATTTGCTTACTCCAATCCTATACCTACTATTCGTCGATTTCTAGAAAAAACCCTGACTTAGCGTTATGCTTGACCGGTGGGCCTAATATGGCTGCGTCTATATCGCGTATCAAATGTGTATAAAGCATCCGTCATCCAAACTTTGTCACGCGATAAACGCAACCTTTTTAGGGTCCCTGGCGTCCTACGAGTACCCCATGTAGGTACAAGGCCGATCTTGGGCCTATGTAAAATTTTATAAAATTGCTCACATTTTTTTACACAGTTAAAGAAGCCTCATTTATTACTGTTTTTGTACCTTAACGCCATCTATTAACATTCAAATAAAGATTGATCGATTGAAAGCGGTGATCAGTTGTAAACGGAAGGTCGGCGGACAGTCATAGCGGACGCGGACGGAATTGATGATCGGATAAACAGGACATGCTCAGCACTATTCAACAGGCTCAATCTCATCCAGACTGATGAGTTAACGGCTCAGGGGAGCCAAGATGCATCACGCTAACTAGCGTTTCTATTCATTTTATTTTGTAACCAATTAGGTCACGGTACTCTTCGGATCCCGTAATTT
Source organism: Acleris laterana (assembly GCA_963966035.1). Taxonomy (NCBI): domain Eukaryota; kingdom Metazoa; phylum Arthropoda; class Insecta; order Lepidoptera; family Tortricidae; genus Acleris; species Acleris laterana. Next base: position 4,819,026 of record OZ014447.1, on the reverse strand, counting down.
ACCAGTGACGCGATTGGTTTAAAAACGATAGGTACGAATAGAAACGCTAGTTACTGTACCTAATGCATTTTGGCCAGGACCCCTGAAATCCAAAAGGGAGATGACAGTAGTGCAGATCAACAGGACAGTCCCACGGATTTATTTGACTGTTCTTGATCATTTTTGAATTGTTTAAGTGACGGGAACCGGAGCAGAGGTTCCTATACCAAAGGGGAGGTGGCGGGATGAATGGGCCGCGTTTCGAAGCGAGTGGCCTGAGAATGACAAAGACGAATGGCGGAAAAGAGGGGAGCTTTTGCCCAGCACTGGGACACTACTTTTTTTTAAACCTAAGGATTCACTAGGGTTCACTTCCTGTGACTCTAGGTTTCGGCACCTCATAAAACGGCCAGAAATCTGTATTGATCTCTATACAAGCATACTGTTTCGATACACCATACAAAGTAGTTGATTTGACTAGACAGTCACACACCATACATACACGTCGCATCTTTAGAATTATAGTGACCTGATTAACAAATTTTGAATTTCGAGTTAGGTCTCTATAGTAATAAATTTATGACTCGAAGTCGAAAGAAAGAAATTTTGAATTAGGTCACTATAATTCTAAAGGTGCGACGTATAAATCATCCTTTGTCTTCTAATCTTGCCTGGCTGGACATTTACAGGTGTCTCTGTCAGTGAAGATAGGTACCTATTAATTTTAGTGTAACTGAGCTCATACCTACTGGAATAGGTTCTCGCCAAAACCTATTCCAGTAGGTATGAGCTCAGTTAGTTGGTTCACGTGTTACTACCGTTAACAAAGGTCCGGGTTCAATTCCAACTTAAAAGGCCAACATTGTTCCAATCTTGTTGTTTTGTCAAGGAAAAGAAGGACACAACAATGCCGAACATCAATTCAGTCAGGTGCACAAACGTGCATTAGCTTCTGTCACTTCTAATTCGCCATAGAAAGTGACATCAAGCGACTAATGGTATCGTGGATGTCATTTAAGTTAAAGAAAGTTTGTGCAACTGTGCAGTGCAGGTCTCTGTTAATTTATCTTTAGCTAAGCATTAGCTTCACAATACAAGTCTGAATAAAAAAAAAGGTTGACAAACTTTTTAGAGACACGGGACGAATAGGAAATGTGGGAACGTTCACATTGTTGTCAAACATTCATATGCTCACCCATCGCCGGTACATCCGCCGCTACTTCCGCCGCCGAAGATGGAAGATGTAGTTCGTTGACAGCACCAAATAAAAAAAAAAGTTAAGGCTAGAACATACATGCCTTACGATCACATGGTTCTTTATACTAGCGAAGAATGTAGCTGTTGTGTACCCAGCCTAAAGTGTAAACCTTTAAATTTGGAATATAGGTTCTTTACAGGGGGCAAAAGTGGGATAACGGTAACCGTGTTTAACGCGAGTAATAGCTTAGGTATTTTATTTGACACTCGTCTTTTATTTTTATTTATCAGCGCGGCACGGCCGCAGCGGCCGGGTATCCACGGAAACTCACGATCGGTGTCTCGAGAAGCTATTTTTGATGCAAAAACGTTGGGCCAATGTCTAGTGCATGTGTGGAATATGCAATGCCGTGCTGTGTTGGTCACCTGCGCATCTTAAACACATTCTTAGTCAAGGACTCGGTGTGAACACAATTTTGTTCGGAATTCGAAAAGAATGGATAGTAGGTAAGAAATAATTTCGGTTAAATTTTGTAAAGGTGCGTAGAACTTTACTAACGAGCGGACGAGTATTCTCTATCTTTTAAATTATTTTGATCTACTTAAGCAAACGTAGAGTTAAAGGTAGATTATAATGTTAAAATAGAGGAATTTAAAGGATTGTCTTAAATTGCTTTTCTTTATTTGATATGTTGTATGATCTTTTTATTCCTCTGTATTCTTACTTTAGCTCTGTGTTCTTTTGCTCTTGAAAAACCATAAATAAGTAAGTATAACACAGGAAATTGCATTTAAAGTGTTAAATTATACTTACATATTAAACCAATACTTAGTTCCAATAAGTTCCCATTACATTACATTAAATTACGCCTATTTCCCAGAGGGGCAGACAGAGACCATGTCTTTCCACCTGCTAAGATCCTTCCATTTGAATAAAATACCAGAGATAAGAGAGCTGGAGTCGCGTACGAAAGGTTCCGTGTGATGCCGTTCTTGTTTGCTTTTTTTTTTTATTACTTATGTATTGTTACGTTTTAATACGGTTCAAGAGTTACAGCGATAGTTAAGGTTTTGCAAATAGCTCCAAAATAATCACGTTTCTACTCCCTTCTTTAATTTTTACCTACTATGGTTCATGAGATACAGTTTGCTGACAGACAGACGGACGGACGGACAGCACAGGCTTAGTAACGGGACCTTTAAAAATAATTAGTTACTTGGCAATTAAGACTACATACTGTCATTCACTGACCAATGTATTTTTTTTAGTTCCAGCGACACTAATGTCGCTGGAACTGAACAGCAATGCCACAGAACGTGACATTTTTGCTCATCCATTATATCCAGGGCAAAAAGTTTTGAACATGAGATCTGAAGAGGTATAGCGTTTAGAGCCATTCCTTATGAATATATATAATATTATGTGGTTCTAACGAAAACCGATCAGATAATGTACCTATTCAAAATTAAATTTCCTTCAGCTTCGACGTCACCGTGTTAAAAGTGCCTAATAGGTGTATACTATACTCTATTGTAATTGCAATAACATTGACACCGATTTCCTAAACGATCCCCCAAATTTATATCTTTATATGTACCCGAAAAGATTTGCTTCCAATGTTTTATTTTACAATTTTTAAATGTTTAACTACGTATGCCACTCTGTAGTACCAAGAGTCCCTGAGATAAACAGCGGACAGATGGACAAACGGACAAATATAATAATACAAGACAAACAATTCTAAGTATTAATATTCTAACATACACTTATCTAATAAACAATACAAGTAGTTTTACAGGAGTTTAAATAATTTGACTAAAGCTTTACGACTTATAACAAGCTATATTAATATCAAGCTAGAGTTAAGATTTCAGTAAACACAGTATTACATAATTAGAGCGACATTAGCGTCTATTGTAAATTTCGGTAAACACCGTGAGAATTGTCAAAAGTGACAGTAAGTTGTAGAGTAGAATGGTAAATAAGCATGGGATTGGGAATGTCCCCTTCACTAGCAGCAAAAAATTAAAACACGTCGCGGGTTTTTACACCGTGTTAATTAATTGGTAACTCCGGTTAGTGCTTGCCTAGAAATTATCGATTGAAGGTAACGCGCAGGCGCGGCGTTCATTTCATTCAGCCTAGTGTGCAGTTACCTACCGTAAGCTTGTGAACGTAGAGGCTGGTATGAGTGAGTGAAGTATAATCGACGCTGTATAATACAACACAAACAAAAGGAAACCTAGCGAGCCCTAGTATCTGTCGGGTGGTTGCAAGGGAGGGTCGTGAAAATGACGGGTGTGGATGAAATACTCAATTACCAGCACAAGCTGGATGACGACTTCTACTCGTTGCTGGGGTGCGACTCCAACTCCAGCGTAAGTAAAACTACATGCATCAAACCTCTTTAATATCGTATTGATTCTATCGCGCTACTGATTGACCTTGTTCTGGGAGGTTGCAACTGTTGACCTATATTTTTCCTATTTGTTTTTTTTATTGAAAATAGATGCGCTGCGTAGATGACATGATTCTGGCATAGGAGAATTTTAAGTGAAGTATTAAAACGTGGGAAAATAGTGTCTTTGTTCTCTTAATTTATTTTAATAGTTAATTATTAAGTTAATGATGAAATCATTATGTGATATTTAGATGACAGAGCTCCACACCCACATTGAAGTTCTTGTTTTATCTAATTCTGTGTTGTATTATAATAAGATTTATTTAAATGCCAATGACTTCCTATCCCATTACATTATTATTCTAAAGTGAGATAAGTATAAAAATCAGACAATTATGAGTATTATTGATACATGTCTCTATGTGCTTAAAATCAATAGTTTATTAGCTTTAGATATTTAAAGTATTACTACTGGGACAACAGCGATTTTAGTCTTTTTATAACAACTATAAATTTACTATGAACATGGGCAGCATAGCACACAGTTTATGTCTATAACGTTATGAATATAAGTTACCACAGTTTTACGTTACCTATCTTATAACATTGTGGTATTAGTGAACTTTAGTTTTCAGAAGCATAATGAGTTAATTATGCCAATAAAGCAATCATTGGAATAAAAATGGAAACAACTTAAATGACTGGCCTCCGTCTATTGCTTAGTTATTATGAATTGTAATAACTCTAGGACCCAAAACACTAATGATCTGGCCTTTCTCAATTGTAATTGTGTATTAAGTATCTGTATTTTGTTAGAGGATTACCTATAGATTATTCAATATTAAAAAAATTGTTAACTATAGGCGGAGCAAATAACCGCAGAGTTCAAGATCCTCGCTCTGCAGCACCATCCGGACAAGAATGATGGTGACAAGGAGGCTGAAGCCAAGTTTCAAAAACTGAAGGTAATTTAAAAAAATAGAGTTCAAGAAACAGTCAAACACATTCAGTGCTAACCTTCTTTGGTACCGAGCTGAAGTACCCCTATAAAAATCGTTCCCGACTGTTAATTCCTCGTTGTTGATTCCACAGGAGGCCAAGGAGACTCTCTGCGATCCGGCCAAGCGCGCCCTCTACGACAAGTGGAAGCAGAGCGGCATCGCCATGGGTTACAAGCAGTGGCTGGGCATGAAGGACCATATCCAACAGTCCATGCACTGGTCCAAGCCGAACACCAAGGACCGCATGCTCGAGGGAGACGGGCACGCCTCGGGGCCTTCGAGCCTTGGGCCGGCCAACTCTGCCGCCCGCCGCGCTTCGGAGGGCGGGGCAGCTCTTTGGGGACGTTGGGGGGGGAACCAAGAACCCCCCTCCGAGGTCATTTCTAAGTTCCGTAACTATGAGATCTAAAACCTCAAAGACGGACGTTTGAAGTTACGTAACCCCTGTTTTTTTTTTCAGGAAATATTTTTCGATATTAGTTTATTATTCCCTGGTTCTTGTTCCTTACACAATCGAAATTAGTTTTTGAAAAGGGGATAACGTAATTTCATTTTCTTTGCGTTTAGAACGTGGGCTATGATGTATAAATAACCTTGATATGTTAGACTAAACAATTATTACTGTGTGGGATAGGTAGGAACTCCACTACAAAGTGGTGTAACATCTTGTAGTTCCGCTTGAAACATCTCTAAGAGGTGGGTAAATTGTTAAGAAATCATGTGCTATGGTATTTATACAGTTTAGTCCATTTCTAGCGTGTTATATATCATTGTGATTCAACCCAATTTTGTATTTATGCTTTATTTAAGAGGTTACTTGTGCCCTAATCTCTTAATCTGTCGATGCATTTCATAATGTACTTAATTTTTAATAAATATCCAGGCTTATTGTTAAACACTTGCCAATTTTATTGATGTAACTTACTTAAATAAGTGTAATGTTAAGTATTAAATAACTTAGAGTTAAAGGCACAATATTCATCAAGTCAGCTCATAAAATAGTTCTCGAATGTGGCTCGATATCTTTTCTGTGTTTTATTAAGTGTTTGGTGTGTTTCAAGATCTTAATGTACTGTTGTAGTAGTACGTTGTTAGAACCCCGTCCCCGAGTGATCGCCTAGCGTCAGGCACTCCTAGCGATATAATATCTTTAGTTCTAAGCTGTGCACATTCCTAAAACTTGTGAGTCTGAAGAAATTTCTGCTGTAGAACAATATGTTAGTCTACTAAAGAATCTATGATATTTTGAAGATTTTATATTTTGGACCCTCTTTTACGACTCTTACTGTAAGAACTAAATTATTTCTAATGAGCGTGTGCGAGAAGTGGTGTTGTGAGATACATACAGGGTAAGATGGCAGGCTGAACGTTATGTTTCTTTATTCTACTGGTTATTTTGAACTCGTCATATCAACTCTCTGATTATATATCTGATCCGTGGTTGTCCTTGAATAGGTGTTGTGTTCCCGTTAGAGTTGTGTAGAGTTTAAATAGATCATAATAATATGTGTTATCTAAATGTGTTGTTAGTGTTTAATTTAAATGTTAAAATCAATGTTAAAATAGATGGAATACTTAGTAGAAATTTTAAATTTTGAATGTTTTAACTCAATAAGAATCTCTATTAATAATGCCAAAATGTATAAGATGTTTTTATTTTTGATGTTAACATCGTCTTTGGAACAATAAAGTCTACCGTAACTACGTGAATTGAGATTTTTATTAACTTCCTTTTTACACCCGCGTAATACCAAAGAGTATTTGACGAAGTATTTTAAACTCTATCGTTAATCACATTAAAAGAGGGTGGGTTAATTGGTCCATATGACTAATGAGGACGGGCAACTCTAAGGTAAGTTGTAAAACGATTACTATGGCAGGTAGTTCGAAATCTTAGCGTGAAAAAATGTATTGCCATGCCTAGACGCTAACGCTAACGCTATGCTAACGTCGTCTATGTAGGCGTCCCGATGTTCCAGATTTTTAAATATTGCTCAGTTATTTGAGTTTTCCCGCTACACCAAATAGAGAATTAAAAAGGTTATCCGATATAGTGCTTATTGTTTTTGGTTTCAAGGCCAGTGTTCATACATTTCTAAGCAATTAGCCGCTTTCTTTGATAATTCACCTTCGGCAATTTACCCCCCGATGCGAACAAAGGGTTATAAGCATCAGCTGAGAAACCTTTTATTGGATAATCCATTATACTCCGTGGATGAATATATGGAACTGGAAATGTAAATTTATTATTGTGTTGACTTTATTAATTCTTCTACATGCAATGCAACAAATATTGTAATATTACATTGATGAATAAATACACTAAACTAAACTAAGTAAAACGTGTATATGTCTGTGTATCTGTGTGTCTGTCTGTGGCATTGACCGATTCGGACGAGGTTCTTTAGGGTTCCGTACCAAAAAGGGTAAAAAAGGAACTAAGTCTCTCACTTCGGAGTCGGCCTGTGTGTTTGTCACAGCAGATTTTCAAGCCGCCTCGTCCGTATCAATTAAAATATAAAAAAGTTTTATGCCTAGCAATTGGAAATAGGGTCTGAAAGCAGACCTTAAAAATGAAAGTAAAACCATTAAGTATAGCAAAAACTATTTATTTTATTTTTAATAATATAGATTACCAAAAACGTAGGTACTAGAAATAGTCCTCTATTGCTGTCGACCTACTGTACTAAGTTTACGGGACGAAAAATATGAAAAAATTCAGACCAAAAGACATTTATCTATGTTTATAATAAAATTATAACTCAACTCAAAATCGACTGAAAGTATTCAAGATATCAACAATATTAAGTAGCTACTTTTTAACAGACTTCAAAAAAGGAGGAGGTTCTATTTTTCACTGTATGTTTTTCCCGATTTTTACCGATTTCTCCGTCAATTGTAGACTATATTTTTTTGGTAGGGTATACTTTCGAGGTCGTCCCATTGTCACTAATTCTGTATCTGATAAGGGAATATGAGAGGGATTGAAGGAACTCCTTAAGTATTATAGGCACACATATAGTGATTTAAGTATTTTCAGCAACCAGTCCAGCATTTGCATTTAGAAAGTATCATTAGGTGAAGTGGAACTGATGACATAGACCACAGATAACCACCGGAACTCCTCAACGGTACCTATTTCAAAGGTGGCGATAAGATATCTCGATTATCTCGATTAAGATGCCTAGTTGAGCGACTATGAAGAAGCACAGACTGTGACTTTCACGCGGCGTTGCTTGCGGCGGTGTTGAAATGTCCTATAGATTTTTGAGGTGGGTCTATAAGAGCATTATTATGATCACTAAAAAGCATTAAATAAAATAAATGTTATGAAAAACAAAAATGGCATTCCACTATATTCTTAACCAAAAGCAGACTTCAGTTAAACTGGTCTGCCTACCTTTTACAAACCATTTAAAAAAAAGTTATTTTTTGCGTGTCTTACCCTAATATTAATATTTTTTTAATCTTCAACGTGTGTCGGCTGTAGCCGTCATGTTGCAGTTGCAAAACTTTCAGGAGTCGGCCAGGGTTAAGATAAATAAAATTATATAGCCTGAAAAACCTAGGTACTCCAAGTCAAAGGCCCAAAGCACTTACCGGAGCAGCGTTCCTTCTTGAATACCTGTAAGTCGGCAACACGCCACATTTCAGAGAAAGAACGTATTTAATAAACAACCGCGCGACCAAATACCTCGCTGAAAAATAGCGTGTTTCCATCCATCTATCCTGTTTATGCATTCCTAGGATGGTTTCAGAAAATAGGTATGTATTTCTTACAAACAAACAAACACGATTGCGTTTATAGAGTGACAAAATAGGGATGAAGCATCCGTCACTCTCGTACTTCTATTAGTGTAAGTGACACGATGTTATATCCACGTTTTGTCACTCGATAAACGCAATCGTAATCGATAAAACATAGCTATGCAGTTCAGTTTGTGCCGAGAGAATAGGACAGCTATGAAACCGCTACGGCTCTGTCCTTTACGTTCGCCGTAAAATGAATTGCATTACCACGTCATATTAGCTCCTAGGTGGCCAATATGCTCATGTGTCTTCTTGCCATAAAATAGGTCATAAAACAATCGTCAACATAACTTGTGCAAGGCAGCTAAGTTGTTAGTTTAGTGCTCCTATTTAATCCAGAGCAAGCAAAGAATCCTAAAGTTCTACAACGAGCATAGCGAGGGATCTTGTCTTGACACACTGCCAACTGAATTCCAGATAGCTCGTTACGACAAGTATTTTGAAAGAGTTTGGTTTTACTTATGTACTTAAGTCAAGCCGAGATTCTAGGCGGTAAAAACCATATCGTCTTTGACATGTTTCCGTATTGTCAACGTTTTGATAGCTCTTGTTGACATGGCAGTAAGGGCGGTCGAGTTAAAAAAATAGATACATAACAGGTTAATGACGACATTGTTTTTATCTCCTAGAATACAGGCTCTGAGATGGCATTCGTATGTTTGAATGTTTGTTTGACGATAACTTGAGTATTGTTGATTCGATTCGATTGAAGTTTGGGTAAAAAGTAGCAAGCAAATCCATTTTTTAGTCAAGTCAAGTTACTTACTTACTTGTAACATTATTTAAAATTAATGAAATTGACATGTGATTGTAGAAAGATTTCAAGTGTTTATTGAGACCTCGCCATATACATAGTGCAGTCGAGGTCATAAATATGTGGACACTTTAGTTCTTTGTCTATATAATGTGATTTTTAAACTGCTATAATATATGAATTTAAGTGACAAGGTACTAAAGTGTAGGTACACATATTTATGAACTCGACTGTGCTAAAGTTCATCAAAACCTGTGGCCTTAGGCAAGATGCGCTTAAGGTTAACGTAAATGATTGTGAGAGTCAAAATTTCATTATAAATTTCGAACTCCTACTCGTAAACTTTACAACGATCTAAAAATAATGAATATTTCTCAATCATATGTATATTATACATGTCTATTAATCCGCAAAATTCTTCAGAAGGACATAAAATCACACATCAGTTTCACAAAAAAACAGCAAGTGCAAAAGATTAAATTAAGAAATGCTGATCACTTAATACTGCGACCATCTAGAACAAAATACGGGAGAAAGAGCATTATCTATGAAGGTGCTAAATTATATAACAAACTACCCAAGGATGTGAAAGACTCCAAATCCATGACTAGTTTCAAGAAACGAATGAAATTCCATGTTATAAATAATTTACACTTTTAGATACCAAATAATATATAATTATAATTCTCGTAAATACATACAATATAACTAAACATACTTACACTTATATTACTATATAATTTTAAATTAAATAAATTATCCACATAATATAAACAATAATCATGATATTAAGTATTTTTTCGTCAAAAATGCAATATGAATCCAGTAATAATATATATTGAACGAATAATCCAATAATTATACACTTGCATGCATAATTATGTAGGTGCAAAACGAATTATATATATTTAAACATATTAAATACTAAATTTGAATAAGTATCTAAATCATTAAAACCCATCTACAATAAATAAATAATACAACAAATAAATAAATATAAATATAAATTTGTTACAATAAATAAATAATATCATAATATATTAAAATAAAACAAAATTTCATAGTATAAGGCTCATGTCCTTGCACACATGCACCAACTGCCGCATCCATGTTCACCAGCGTCTGTTCGTACCTAACTCGTGGGCTTTGATTATTTACTCTCTAGATAGAGTGTGGCCCTGTAATCACTACGACAGAAACAGGCCAGTTTTTGTATGCTTGTGTGCGTGACTCCTTTGTCTGACACTCGCAAAACGTCATTATGTTCTATTTATCTCTGTGGGCATACATAGGGATGCCAGCTAAAGACATATTTAAGTACTAATTTACAGGGAAAAATGATCATAGTAAGGTTTAGTTATTGTGAAGTGTTTGAAAAACTAAAAATATAGGTATCGATTCGAATTGGAATGGGTTGACTTTAATGTTTTCGATTCATAAAATACACTCACCGGCAAATTTTGCCGAACAAAATAAAAGGAAGACATTTTGAAAAAGTTAATTTTTACCCGAGTAAATACGCATTCCTACAAATCATATGTTTCAAAATCAAAATAAGTTATGTTTACAAAATCGTTTATTATCCACTCACACTTGGCCGTTTTCAAATTGTTTTGTTTTCAATGAGCCCATGTCAAATTTCCAGTTTGTAAGTCAAAATTTATTTTTATCAATTTCCACTATTCTCGACTTACACTCGACAGTTTTCTATTATTAATTTAATGTATACTCGTACATATCCTAACGTAACTTCTATACTTAGACACTCACATCACTAGGGACTAGGGAATTTCGGATTTCAAAACTGGCAACACCAACAATAATGCCAAGATGGAAACGTATTAGTTAGACATATTAAACTGATGGATTTTTGAAATAAATACTATGAATTCTGAATTACTTACCGGTGGTAGGTGACTTTGCTGTTTGATTTCATACGTCCTTTGTAATTTCGACAAAGTTTAATTACACAACTCGTCATTTTAGTGCCTTTTTAGCAAAATAAATTTTGACACGTAACACGACTGTATCCCTTGACAACACATTTGATACTAAGGAGCGGAAAGCTACTTATAGGCTAACAGTTAGCTGATAAATTTTTCGACGCATTCATGTCATTGAAGTTCTATCTAGAGAGTAAATAATCAAAGCTCGTGGGTAAACATCTATTTTACGCATGCACTCGCTATCGGCGGCTAACGTTTATGCGCTGCATTAGCCGCCGAAACTTTATCATTCTACCCACTTCCCTTCTGTATTTCTTTCCGCAACAAATAACTGTGTATAAAATTAACACCGTCTGCACGCTAGTTGTAGTTTTTCTTTAGTATATACTACATATAAATATTATTTAATTCTTTATATTTCTCATGTAAGTGAATTTGTAATTCTTTATGAGAATAAAGTTCTTAAACCGCAAAATGTATGGAATTGACATTAAGCGTTCTACACGACCGACCGGCAGCTTACGGCTGCGTTTTGTCTAAAGCCACTGATTTGTAACTCTCCCTGTAGCTACTAATATTATAAATGCGAAAGTTTGTGTGTGTGTGTGTGTGTGTGTGTGTATGTTAGTTTGTTACTCCTTCACACTGCAAAGGTTGGAAGGATTTGGATGAAATTTGAAATGGAGATATGTTATACCCCAGGGGGGTTATTATGACATGGTTATATGCAGTTCATTTTACGTCGAGCGTAAAGGACAGAGCAATACCAGTTACATAACTCTAGAACTCTACAGTTACAAAATTAATTGCACAGATACCTCATAATAACCCCTCTCATCAACACATCGGTTACTTTTTATAAAATTTAAAAGTTCCCGAGGGGTCGATCATCAAAATCTACGCGGACGAAGTCGTGAGCAGAAGCTACTGGGGTAATACGAGTAGACTATCCCTAGGTCAAAAACCGTGTGAAGGTCACCACCACGGTGGCACTGTCATTACGGTTATCTCCAATTGCCATAAGGTATACTTAGATACATATTGTAGATTCGGCGCGGGCGCTACTCGTGTTAAGGGTACCACGGTACTCCATCGAGACTCGCTTCGAACTCACTTTGGGCCTCTATTCTAGGCACTAAATACCATATGCATGGGTAGTACAGTCGACGCTATAAATATGTTTACACTTTAGTACCTCGTCACTTTACCCGCTATACTATTACTTATTCTGTGCCGCTATGACAATTTCAAATGGCAGTTTAAACATGACGCTAAATAGACAAGGTACTTACTAAAGTGTAAACATATTTATGGCGTCGACTGTACAAGTTGTATTTTGTCGCTTGTCGCTCAGTGCGTCTCTATCGTAACTAACTAGATAGAAAGGCATATCCGAGCGATAAACTAGTCGCGGGTAACTTGTGCTAGCTGCAATGGTATTTTTCCTGTTATGGTATGGTCTTTAACTCGGCCTCTATTTCTGTCAAGTAAATAAGAGCTATCAAAGCGTTGACAATATGATAACAGAGATGAAAATGGTCTTTCACGGCCAGAATCTCGGCTCTGGTACTAGCTTTTTATGAGGCTTGGAGAAGGCAAACGTGCACATAGGCCGCCTGATGGTATCCAAGTGGAATCAAAATTTCCGCTTATATGCTTCTTATCGGTAGCAAAAGACGAAGAAAATAGGTAACGAACTGGCGGTGCCCGTAGCTTGAAAAATAGGGGGAAATATACAAGACGCATTCTGCGATCGTTATCGTTAACAAAAATGGATAGGATTGATGTAAACTGCCGGATGGTCCCATCGAGAGCATATGAGCGTATTGTCGAAAGCCCTGGCCAAATGATGTATTTGTACAGTAGAACACGATTGATATGGCGTGTCGTGAATCTTCGTTCACGCAGACATTAACAACATTTCTACTGATTTCCGAAAGATTAAAACCCACGATCAGACTTTTACGTAATAGTTATAAGGTGCAAATTAAAAATTCATCTCACTCACGCACGTTTGACAGCTGACTGAATGACACACGGGTGCGCGTCAACATGGCGTCACTAATAACCAATAATAGCACAGTATACGCGAGAATCATGCTGATTGGTTCCCGCGCTTCGAAAAATTTTCGTCTGCGCAGGTTCATCGGTACGCCATATTATCGGTTGTGTTTTACTGTAATGCTTTGAAAACTTTAATCATAAGGCTCATCATGATATTGCTCGCGAGGAGAAATGTCTATAATGTATTTTTAGTTTATAATATCACAAACTTGTCCCTAAACACATTGCGGTTGTATTAATAAAGAAAAGAAAGAAGGGGGCTAAGTGCAATGTAGTTGTCGAAACATTCAATACTGTATTGCTAAGCACTAAAATTAAAAGTGATTTTACAATGCATTCAACCAGTACGATCCAGCAAAAGCAAAATGGCCAAGATATTTCAAAAAATTCCCAAAGCAAAAATCACACACGAGTTGTGATCGAGTTGTCATCGAGTCGAGTTACCATACCTACCCGCGTTACGAAGATTCCATTTAGTGGATGTTTACAGTGACGGCTCCGGTTGCGTCGTTAGCCGGCGACGGCTGAGCTCGTCCACCGCCAGTCCATCGCCAGCTCTTGACTGGACTCGACTGCGCCAGTGTCCAGTGAACTTAACTCCAACTTAAACCTATCATCTAGATGGAGTACTGTTTTTGGTAACGGCGTGGAGTGGACAGGTAACAGTTTAACAGTGATTTGGATAGTTTAATTAGACTAGCAGATAAGTAAGCTAACAGTGTCATATTACGTTAAGAAGTCTGCATCGTCTTTCGTGACGTTTCAAGGAAGAGCTATTTGTCTTTGGTTGCTTCTGAGTTTACAAATGGGCGGGTGCAAGAAATGATATGTACTTATTCTATCAAAAGTCTACTTACATTATGGATGGTTGACTGTTATTTTAAACCCACCAAGGTTTTATTTATCCTAATTTACTTTTAATTATACAGTGTAACATGTTTTCAGTCAAATTATAATAATTTTTTAACTTGTATATTATGTCATCCAACTCAACTTAAACGTATATTTTTTCTTGAATATTAACGTGTTTTGTTTGGTTTGTTAAATATCATACTTTTTGTAATTTACAGTGCAATTGAACATCGAAATGTTTTATTCTATTGAAATAGTTAACTATTTTGGCCACCATAGGCCAAGTAAGTTCATCAATGAACTTAGGTGTACGAATAACTATATAATTTTTGCTTCATAGGTACCCTACCTTTATTTTCAGTTTACAGGGTAGGTATGCCAATTTCTACTTTATATTCTAATCAATTATGTACATCTAAATATTCTGTTGGCTGACTCGATTGTTCAGTTGTAGTATATAAATTGTGTACAGTGTCGAGTTTCAGGGGTTTGAATTTCACTGGAAGCTATCTTGGCATCGTTTGATAAACTAATCTTTAGTGAGATGACCGTCCCGAGATGCATCTTCAGTAACAGTTTTCTATGACTACGTTTACGTTGATGTGTCTTCACGGCCCTTTTATATTATCTTCATAATACACAACCACTAGACCTACGACGATTGAAGATGATCCCTATGACAGCTGATACATAATATAACCATGTAAGTATTAGTTACACTTGTCTTGTTTCTTTGACTTCATAAACTCTTCTTTAGTAATTCCTCATTCTTGATCATGATCACTGGTTGACTTTGCTATGGTAAGATCATCCATTCTTCTCGATCCAATGTTCAAAAATCCCTCACCGATTGGTAGAAGTTTCTGAAGTAGGTAGCTTTCCCAACTTTTTTGGACCTTCTGGTTGGAGAATGACCTTAATCACTCCTTAATACAGACCTTGCAACGAAGTTTAGTAATTTAAATGATTAAGTATTCACTATTTTTTAGATGCGTCGCTTGCAAAAACCTATAGTAGTGTTTGAAATTACTAAATACAGCTGTCACAGGGGACATCCTTAATTGACCCGGGTATAGCCACATCTTACTGATCTTGACTCTTCAATTTACTCCTGCATCTTAAGAATCTTAGGCCTAGGACATTCCCAGACAGTCAATCTCTGTGATAAACTTATATGATACTTAACGCCATCTTTATACTATTTATGTTTATGAAATAGTAGTACGCCAGTTAGAACTTCACTGCGTTCATTATTTTCATTGACTAGAGCAGAATACGGGGCCAATTGCCTCCAGTTGCCCCAATTTAAATTGGAAAAGTTCATTTTTCAAAAAACAATTAAGTTTATGGGAAAATATTCAAGTACAACAATTATATAAAACGGTCCGAGATTTGAGGGAAGCGTCTCTTGATCACAAAATGAACAAGTTTATCGAAAATAGCTTTATAATGTGTTAATATTGTCATCTTACTTTCATACTTACGTTATAAGTTTTTAAATAAGCTTTCCGTCGCGACGTTAAGACAAATCTAACGAGACCTAGATTATCGAAATCTATCCTATCCTATCCTATCTAAATATGATACATACCACATCGACGACCGTAATCTAAATTGACGTAAGGGACAAAATGGCGAAAATGAGTTATGAATGGAGTTCTGTTCAGTTTTTTTTTCTCTATCGATTGGTATAGGTGACATCTCAATAGCCTTAAAAAACATGCCCCTTACAGCCTTAAGAAAATGTTACTTTTACTCCGTATTTCAAACAAATACGACGTATCGATAGCAATAAAAAAAAGTTCATTTACTTCTTGGTGTAACATTCATCTTCGCAATTTACCTAACGCTGTAAGGAGCCATTAAATAAGTAAAGGTACGATACATCATTTAACGTTCTCAAAATTATCTACAAAAACAAAATTCATTCTATCACAATTAGATGTAACTATAATTTTCTAAATTTATCTACGTCGTAAAAGACTATTCTGTACTTAAGCAATTGTACGATACGCAGTTTTGCTTTCACAAATGTAAGGCAACAGTGACCCTTACGGTAATTTGTAATTGTTTCAAATGTTTGCTAAGAGTATATACGACATTTTTTTACAAGTAAAATGTCAAAACTACCGTCCCTTACATTAAAACATAGCTGCAAAATTTTAACTATTACCAAAAATGTAAGCGTTATCTCTTTCGTTAGATGGCATACGAAGTGTTCGTCAATATAGCTAAATTAGTCTAACGCACTTAAAGTTGCTTGAGGGTGAAAGAGATCTCACTATCACCTCGTGTATCAAAAACATTGCAGAAAGAGCATGTCGCTCCTGGTAGTGGTTGACAATGTTGCCGCTTCATCTGATTTTTAGGAAATCTACTGAATTTTCTTGACAATCTATTGATTTTTGAGCCTTGGACTTCGATTGAAAATATGGCTATAAATGCATTTAAAATAATATTCCAAGGGTTTGTTTGTTTGTGCAAACAGAGTATAAAGTATTTACAATAACACGACACGTGATAACTATAATTTTACAATAGAAATAAAATAAAATAATTTTAATGAGAATACTCTATACATAATTCAATTGTTAGTTTTCCAATAAAGCGTTTACATACATACATACGAACAAGAAAAAAACAGTTTTATAATCATTTATTCAAAGGTATGTTCGACTGATAAAAAAACTATTCGTTTTTCGAATTACACCTGGCTACACTGAATTGAGTGCTGCCGCTGCTTGCTCAGTTCTGTTTTGCACGAGCACTCGTCTTCACGCACGTTTAAGTACTTAATAATAAGGAAGGCAACCGAGATTTGATAACGATGAATAGGAACAGTATTGAATCACTCTTAGCTCGACGCAATAAATTACTGCGGGATCGAGAAGAGTTATTGCAGTAAGTATTTTATTTAATAAAATATCAAGGTTTCGGCTACATGCAATTACCGTGTTTGTGTCTTCTTATGTAGGTATATTATTTTTCAAGTCTTTAGAAATGCTATGCTAACCAAAATACTTTGTTACGTTTCTAAATACATTAAAATATATCTATTCATTCTTGGTATTACGACATAACTTCCTAGGAAAATACCAACTAAGTTACTTGTGTGCTATTTTGTTAAAATAAACTTAATAGAGGACCAAACTATTGTTTAAAGTACTAATCTATACTTTAAACAATAGTTTGGTCCTTTATTAAGTTTATTTTAAGAATTTTTGGTCCGTTTATACAATTCTGGTATCTGAACACCAGTAAGTATTTCGACCCTATTAAGATAGCATTTGGCCTAATTGTACTACTATTATTAAGTTCTAATTGATACTGTCGAATTAAAATTGCTTATGTTTTTACATTTCTAATCGTTTTTACACCGAATAGTGTATTTTGTTTTATTTTATTACTTGTTACTAGCTATTGACGTATTAAAGAGAGCTCATAATGGCGTATAATATATAGTGATGTATCATTGCAATATAATTATAAAAACACTCGTTTACAATAACACGAGAGCAACGAATAACTTTCATTAGAATTGTCTTATCTCTTTTACTTCTTCAGAACACTTTACTTTAATTAAAAACCTTGTATATTGCCGATAGTAAAAGAAAAATGAAGATTTAAATAGTGAAAGTCCTGTAAACACACAAGTACCACTACATAATTGCGATTCCGAGCTCTGGCAAATTATGTCTATACTTAGGTACATGATTGATCTCTTAATTTTTCTAATAAATAACACATTTACATTTTATGTTTTGGTTTATTATTCCACCTAAGATAATTTCCCATGTACCTTTTACGCCCTGTCATTGATTAGTTTCAATGGAGTTACGACCACTTTAATTTCGTTTCTTTCAATTTATTTGTAGATACATCAAATTCACTCTAAAGTCAACTGTTGAAGAAGGGTGTATTGGACATAATGATTTTTTTTTTTTGACGTAAGGGACATGCTATCTCAGTAACTAAGCGTTAAATGATAAATTGAATTATTTGTAGTTAAAGGGTTAAAGAAAATAAGTAATTGGCTATTATCAGTTACATGATACGTAAACAAACAAAAAAAATATGAATTTAAAATGAAAAAAAAAACAGTTTTTTGGCTCTCCTGAAAAGTAGCCATTTGTCCCTTACGTCAATTTAGATTACGGTCGTCGACATTATATACGTAAATAAAGGGCCAAAACACCTTTTTCTTCTTCTTCAAGTCTGGTGAATAGACTACTACGACATGCAGGTAACGACGTTCCGTCGATTTTACCAAACTGGAATAAAACTTACTACGAGACTAGTCTATACAAATTCGGCGTTTAATCTAGGTATAAGACCTTATTCTCGTTTGGTCAAATCCGCCCTTAATAGACAAAATTTCAGATATTTTGCGTTTCATTGCTAGCTATGTTACTTGAATGTATTATTTTTAAATTCTTGTTATAAAATCCTTCACAATGTATAATCCTCGTCTAGCCCCACTGATTTAAATTTACGACCCATTATTAAAATACCAAAAAAACTATACTTATAAAAAAAAATGTGTCATCATTGCTTCTAGAACTTGACACCAAGCCTATAGTACGTGTAGTAAAACTACTTGAATATGCTGAACCCTTACCATGAGTTACAGTTACCGTACTCCCTAGCGAGTCCAATGCTCTGTCCCTCGCAGTATTGTTATAGAGTGGAAGGGAAAGTGATCGACTCGCTAGCGAGTATGGTAATTGTAACTTATGGTAAGAGTACTGTTCCTCCTGCGTCTCATGACTATACATCGCTAACTCGTGGCATTTAGGTAGCACTTGACAGTTTCTAACAGCCTAGTGATGGACAATGTTCTTCCTGTAAGGTGCGTTGGGGTAAGTTCGTAAATGGGGTAAGATCGTATTTATTAAATATATTCCAAATTAGTAGTTATTTTTCTAATCTGGCAACAAAGCGTGAGACGCCATTTAGTCTTGCCCCGCGTCCCAGTCCAAGTTGGTCGTTCCGACGCATCAGTTGTGTGTTATGCAAGTTATAGTGGAAGTGTCGTCTTTTCGGATAATTTACGAGATCCGGATTAACCCCATGTAACTTTTCGCTGGCTTTTTCGCTGAGTATTAGCTATTTTTGCAAATAATACATGTTTAAGTAATCTATGTATGTGGTGTCTTTCGATATATCTGTTTAAAATAGGCTAAAAAGGCTTGTAAGCTGAGATCCGGTCTTTCCCCAAGCTGATATTAATAGGTGAAGTTCGGACTAAATATATCCGATCTTAAACTGGAATGAAAATGCATGTGGTTGTCAAACTTTAGTTTAATCCGACCTTTAACCTCCGATTTTTCGTGGTGTTGCAATCTAATGCAGCTGAGCTCGTTGATAAACAAAAATTTCTAATGAAGTTGGTGATATGTATTTTGTTTATTTATTACGTGAACTTATTTATATTTTGATACCTAAATTATGCTATTTAAAATGCGTTGTTTGTAGTAAGTATGAATAATTTTGTTAAAAATATTTATATCTCTATGGGCACCAACGTACAAATTTATGTTACTTAACAAGAAGAACTTTTTTATATAGGTACTTTATTTTAGTCTACTTACTTAAAAATATATTTTCCAAAGAGTACAATTTTAAAGCCAAAAATATATTATTTAAAGAGTGACTTTTAATTAGTTGCTGATAGGATAGGATATGCATCGTGATAACAAACCACTTTCCCGAAGGAATATGGGTATTGTATGTTTATTTTATTGTCTAAAGACAAATAATTGGTCTCAATAGCCTAATTAGTAATATAAATACGCAGTTTAATAAAAGTTTGATCAGCAATCAATTGTAAGGTTTTATTTATGCATACATATATTCCAACACATAACCTATCCAATCCTCATTCTGCTTATAGATTAATAATTTGACTGAATGAAAAGCTTATCAGGATCAGGAATATTTCGAACACGTAAGTTTGAGAGCCACAGCAATTTGAGATTTGGTCTAGTGGGGTAAGATCGGACGCCCGATACAAAAAAAAATAAAAAAATGTCTATTCCAGGTGATTTATTTAACAATATAAAAATTTCCAAAGACCATCTTGAAGGACGTATAAGAACGGATATTTTCTTTCTATGAACTTTGTGTTCTAAGCCACTATGGCGATTTTAGAAGGTAGTCCGGTCTTTACCCGTGTACGTCCGATATTTCCCCGAATTTTAAATTTTTATTCGAATTTTTAACACCCAATAAATAGTAGTTGTCTCGTTTATATTTAAATAAAATACATTTCTATCTATAGCTTATTTAATAATGATCAATCTTCACTTTAATTTATTCTGCTAACTAGCGTAATTCTCGAGAAAAAATATTTTTGCCATCATCTTCCAAATACACTTAAAATCCGTCCGAACATACCCCAACGCACCTTACGAGTTGAGAAAAGGAAACCGATTAGAAAAAATGTATTTTCAATCATTTAATATATGACATTCGTGATAAACAATTAATATTTGTTATAAATTTTTCCAAGTCAGCCTACGTCTTCTACTTGAGAAAATCCACTTCGTGTAAGAAAATTTTACCTCGTCACCTTGTATTAGGAGTTCTGGATGTTCTCTAATGATTTCCTCCATTATTTCGAAAAATCTATGTTTGGCGACACGTCTCGTAATAATAACAATATCATTGACATTGACATTGATTTTTTTAAACTAGTGACCAAACCTACTTCGTCATTATGTTAAGACCATGTACATAGGTAATATTAATTTATTATTTTATCTTATCAGAAGACACTTAGAAAACTTGTCTCATCACTAATCTGTCAAATGCTACCTAAATGCTACCAGTTAGCGATGTGTACTCATGACTTACTTGAAACAAACGAAGTTTATAAATGCTCTCTTGTTCTATAAGACTTCGATTCTCATAGCTCGCGATGTTTCCGTGAATCCGTAAACCATTGAAGCAACACGAGAACCCATTTCCATCATTCGATTGACCCCATGACAAAGAGCTATTCTTCCTCGTGTAACGCAACACCTAAAGCACAGTTGTGATACGGACTTCAGTGAATCTGAAATAAGACAATCGCTGGTTTGCCGGAAGTGTTAGAGTCATTCGGATTATTTTTAGGCCGAAGTTTTGTGATTTGTTCTTTTTTAGTTAATAAAAAAAGGATTTAATTGAGATATTTGTTCGTAATACTGGTAATACCTAATCAAAGTTTGTTTCAGTTTCTTAATTGTTTCAGCTTTTTACAGGTGCTTTAATATTTTAAGGTACCTACTTTAAATAGGAAGTCCTTAAAATCAGTCTTTCAGAAGAATGATGTCAGAAGAATTCAAAGCAAATTTTAGAAGACGATTTATAGGATTCTACAAAACACTTCAAAAGATAAATTAGAAGAAATAATAGCAATTTAGGTATAGGTGGAAATTAGGAAGAACCACACAATCTAACTAAAAGAAAGCAAACAAAACAACTTTAAAGACATAGTTTTTACGAAAAAGATAATAGTACTTATACCTAACATAATTCTGATCTAGCACCATCCAAACTAGAAAATGCCATAATTACATTTTTATATTACTCGACGTTCTTTTTAATTTTATTGGAGCCCAAAGATGACATCTTTCTAAATATCAGATGATAAGTAGTATCTAAGGGAAGAAAAGAAAATAATTTATGACGAAAGGCATCCTATCGTCATAAATTCACATTGTTAGAAACGGATATGCTTTTTTTTGAAAGTAGTAAGATATCAGGCTAGTGCGGTTGTAGGATAGTAGGTTGTTGGGCCATTCTACTTTTCAGTGTACATTTTTGCTATCGTCCGATAAAAAGTATACCAAATGATGAATCCGCGAATAAACAAATAACGTGAACTTAGAATGTTTATGTTTAACGGTTTTCAAAAAAATATATCCTGAACTACTCAATTATTGCTGAAGAATCTTGGTAACTCAGTGGTAAATTGCACATTTTCCATAGAAAAGGCGGGGACATCAACGTCCACTGCGTTACTCACTTTATAGTTATTACAAATAACTTTTTATGAATTAGGTTAATTATAGAATTAGTTAGTTAATAAGCTTATATATAGATATAAGCTTATTGACGTCCCTTTTCTAGTTTTAAGTTAGAAAAAGCAGCACTTTACCGTTTGTTGAAATAAAAATAGTTTAGTGAGAGCGTGGCTAAAAGTTATGTACAACGAAAAGTAGAATGGCCCTGTTACGTTCACTCATTAAATTTCATCCAAGGTGGACCGACGATCTTGGTGAAGGTTACATGACCATGGTGAGTATTTAGCATGTGTTCAGCTGTCGACGTAGTTAGTACAAAAAAGTATAAACGTTTTCGTAGATTCGCAGTAAGGTTTCAATTTACGACGCAACTTTCTATGTTTAAATTGCTAAAGTTTGCTTTTCTTATTGACAGTCTCCCGATAACGTGCAAACGGAATGCATTTGGGTGACAAACCACTATTTAACCAACTGTAACTCTTGCCATAGTGGTTAATAGTATCATTATAACTCAAATCTACGTAATAAGTATTTTTAAGATTGTCTATTTTTAAGAAACGGTCCGTGTGAAAATTGACATTACCGAAATAAGAATCCGTAAACGTTCAAATTGATTAAATTTATTGGAACCAACCAAAAGCCCTATGCCACGTTGTATGTAAAGTATTACGTAACAATTATTAAGAAGAGAGAAGTTTGAAGACAACAAACACAGAGTAGAAAAAAGAAGTTAAGAAGATTAAACAACATGTAGAAGAATGAAACCAGAAGGTTTCACAGCAAACACAGTAGTGTGCAATGCTAAAGTTGGAACATGCATGTACTTACTTTGTTTGTTCTGAAATATTCTGAAGCGCATCAATCTGAAGACGAACTGGCTGGCCGGTCTTCAAGTCACAAGTATTAGGGTAATGTATAAACAACAGGAATGTTATGTACAGTATACGTATAATTCTATATGTAACGTTTTTGTTGTCTTAAATTGCTCTCCGCCTAACAATGAATGAAGAAAGAAGATTTTTCCACATTGGTAAGTGTCAAATTATGTAAATTGGTCTAAAATGTTTCGTTTTGATAATTATTGAAAAATCCTTCTTAGTAATTCTGTCATTGTCTTTACTCATATAATAATATCGTTCATTGTATAAAGTCGCTGTCAATAGAACTTGTGAACGATGTAAACAAATTAGTACCTACTGTTTGACACATAACCTCAAATATTCACCAAGCTTGTTTTTACTAAAAATAACGTATAATTAATAGTTATTACATCTTAAACTTAATACGTAAATAATGATCTAGTGTATAAATCAGTGCAAAGACCTCACATGATCTTTAAAAGTACGTGATTATCGAGTAATCGTGGTGAATTGGTTTGTTTGGTTTTGTTTACATCTTTTGCAAGTTCTATTGACGGCGACTTTAGTCAATGTTATGACAGCTCTCATTAAATTGTCAGTAACGTCGGCTGAGTCATAAATAGGTGTAAATAGGTACCTAATAAGATTGCAATATGGGTAAAAACAAAGTGCCTCGTGGCCCAATTGTAATGAAATAGTTATGATGTGGATTTGAAAATGTGCATTATAAAAAAAGAAGATTATTCAACTAAATAGTGACAACTCGTTAGCCTTAATCTTTATCTTCTTCTTTTTTATCTTTACGTACTTAGTATAAAATGAAGGCGCTTCAGCTGTCTGCTCGCTTAGATTATTTAAGCTACTCAACGGATTTTAAGGCAGTTTTCAGCAATATATAGATTCAAGTGGAAGGTTTATACAGGGTGAAATCTAAGTCATGAATCATATGATCACCTCTGTGTTCTACCCACGAGTATGAACAACTTTCACTATGGGATCAACTCTGAAATCACGAAAAAAACATCAGCTGCTTCATACATTTTGTTCGAGTAGACAGGTACGTATTGAACTTTTCTATGAAACAGCTGATTTTTTTTTCGTGTTTTCAGACTTGGTCCCATAGTGAAAGTTGTTCATATTCGTGGGTGGAACACAGAGGTGATCATTTGTTTCACTACTTAAATTACACCCTGTATGTACGAGTATAATAGAATGGGTGTATGGGTGTTACAGAAAACTCACATAAACCGAAGCAAATCGAGGGCGGGTCGTTAGTGAGTAATAAACTATTCATCATCACCTTAACAATGTTATAAAAGATTAGTAATTTTATAAAACGCTCTCTTTTATGACTAAGCGTTAATTTAACACTAAAAAAAATATCTTATTAACTTATAGTCAGTGTCAAAAATCAGTAAGTAACTGTTTGACACATAATCTCAAATATTCATTGAGCGAGCGTGTTGTGGGTGGGATGGACTTATTTATGTGAATTCCAACAGATAGTGATCATGATTCTTTAATTACAGCACTTTTGTGCACAGTGAAATATTTATTTTATTGCCTAGTCAAATAATTTCGAATTTCGATAGAAATTGGAAATTATTTGGGCCTTGAAATTGAACGACGGACGGACAGACGGCCAACAAAGTCTTCTTATAAAAGGTTCCGATATGATTCAGAACCTACCTACCTACATAGTGGTTGGTTTTTTATTAATTTTATTACAGGGCTTTGTGTGCGGTATAAATATTAAAATGTATATTTTTACAAAACATCAGCTCTGTGATGTTGATATTTTTTTGCGAAAATGTGAGTGTTTCATACAGATAATAGTGACGTCATGGTATAA
Source organism: Acleris laterana (assembly GCA_963966035.1). Taxonomy (NCBI): domain Eukaryota; kingdom Metazoa; phylum Arthropoda; class Insecta; order Lepidoptera; family Tortricidae; genus Acleris; species Acleris laterana. The sequence goes on along the minus strand of OZ014447.1, from coordinate 4,794,300 downwards.
ATACTAGTGTTCTTAATTCGACTACGGAATTTTAAAAAGGAGATCGTATTTATTTAGTATGAGGAATTTAGTTTTTAATCAGCAAAAAAATATATCACAGTTCTTTAAATCTTATTTCACTAGAAATAGTCAGACACTCAAAAGGTAAACCATTTACAAACGGCAGTGTACCAGCGTATTTAAAAAGGTTTTTTTCAGGCAAAAAGAAAATATCTGTAAACTTCTGAACATATTTTTATCAAATATTTATAGGCTTTTAATAAATAATTTAAGGAAAAGTGAAATATTAAAAACACATGATTGGAGTACTGCCATACTTATCAAAGTGCACTTTTATTTTGGTGATCCAGAATACAGGGTTTCAGCAACTCTTGTCCCGCCTGGTGGAGCCATTTGGTGCAGACTGAAAAAGTTAAGTTATTTTTAGTCCATGAGGCGTTATACCGCGTGACATCAAATTGGTAATACAAAGTCAATATTTTACACACATCTTCCCTAAACCAGGGATCGGAAAACGATAGTTACAGAAGGCTAATTTAAACCACTGAGTTACCTAATGTATTATATTATTCGTCATTAACTGAGCCAAAATCAAGTGTTTTGTATTACCAATTTAAAGTCACCCTGTATGTTGTTAAACTTAATATGGCACCAACATAAGCCGCCGTTTTTTTCCATATAGCCTCAATAAAAAAAAACAGTACCCATATTAGTTTTTTCTTGAATTTTTGCACTTTTTTTTTGTTGTAGATAGTACCTGTGAGACCGAGGAGCGAGAGGGTAGATAACGAATTTCCCCTATTACCCCTATCAAAAAGATAAAGTTAGATGGGACGGGCGGACAAGCGGACTAATACAATGATAACCCTATTTGTTGTTATTGGCACGAAATCCGTATAACATTGATTGGTAGGTATTCGTAACCCCGAAAGGATTGTAAAAAATTCAATCTTTCGATTTTAGTACCTAATTTGTCTCAGATAATAGGATTAGGTTAGATCTAACAAGATGGAAAATAATTATATTAACATGTAATTATATGATAACAGTGTCCCTTCCCGACCTTCGTGTTCTTGCCAATTCTCACCCCATTTGAAGCCCCGCAATACGGGGCAGGCGCCATGGAGCGTTCTCCGGTCCCCCTCCCCCGACGGCAGCAAGTTGAGCCAGAACAGCGCGGCGCCTTTCACGGGGTCAACGGAGAGATCCAGGTGTGGGAACACCGTGGTGCCTCCATCCACATCCGACATCTAAGGGAATTAAAGACGGAATTCTACAGGGTCGCATGATAGGAACGCACATGTGGGTATCAATACTCTTACGATTGGTGATTCATTTGAGGGTACTAAAAACAGCACATTTCTTATTTTAGTTTTGAAAAAAAAAACACCCTATTAGATTAGACCGAGAGATCAAGTAGAATTCTTTTATTTTATTTTATTTGTACTCGGAAAACTAACTAAAAGTCACTAAATAAATTTTACAACGTAAATAATTTAGCTCATTTACAAGTTTCACCTAAACATAAAATCGAATGAGTATATTACAGAGAAGTATCAAGCAGCTAAATAAGTAAACAATTGAGTAGGAACCATATTATTATAGGTAACAAAATTGTGAACAAAAGTCACCGTACTAGAGTTAACCTTAGGTGTTTACGTACGTACATACATTAAATCACGCCTGATTCTCAGAGGGAAGACCACTTCTTTCCACTTGCTACGATCCTGACAAATCTCATTCGCTTCTTCCACATTCATACATTGAGTCATGGACGCACGTCGGTTTCGGGTACTTAAGATTCGGCCCTTTTCCAGTATGTCTCCGATTTGATTCGAAAAAGTACGCCTAGGGCGGCCCCTTCCGACCCTTCCACTCATGTTCGTTCTGTATGTCTCTTTCGTCAATCTTCTTTTATCCATCCTTACGTAACAAGTTTAGAAAAAAAAAAATATCGCCAAAAAACATGAGTTTACCAATGTATTATTTAATAATCGTCATCACTAATTACTAATAGGTACTTGGTTTTTTAAATGCTGTGGTGTGCTCATAAAAATACCTTATTCCATAATGTAATTACTTTATGCACTGCACTGTGACGTCATGTTCTATTTTACTAGAAAGAAGAAAACAAAACAAACCTTCGTCGGCATTGGTTAGCTCTATAGCTTTTCAAAAAATGATTTTTCTCAAATGTTTGTCGTTTAATCAGAATTTATTGACGCTGTGAAAAATAGCCTTGAATAATCCCTATTGCTTCACGTTTGTCACGTGTGTAGCGTGTGTACGCAGCGTATGCCGTACTAAAATTTCGGTTATAGACTTGTCAAACTAACAATCTCAGGGACATATCGTTATTACTTTAAAACTCGCATTGAATGCTTCGAGATTGAGTTGATTTTCAACTTAATTCTCTTCACGTTTAAGTTTAAAAATTTACGTCACGAAATACGAGATACGAGATTTTTTGAATGCGATATAACAACGAAAGAGACGAGAAAAGTTAAGTTGTACTGGTTGAACAGGACTTGTTATTTCAAATTGCTCAATTTAAATCAAACGTAGAGTTAAATAAGTCGCAAATTAATGAAAACGTGTGAATAACTGACACGGTATCGATGTACTTGTCATACTTACATAAAATAGTACTGTTGCGAACCTGTTTCCTTGTCGGATGTTTGAAATGTTTTTTATATATATCTACAAAAAAACGATGTCGTATTAGTGTGGTAATAAAAATGACAGAAAATAAAATTGCTGACCATTTTAAATACAATGTTAAAATATCAATGCTCAAAAAGTATAAAAAGCTGTTACAAGGACGGGACTCACTAAATACCTACTCAAAATTACAATTATATCTTACCAATACTTTTGAAGCCTGTGATCAGAAATTTTTAAAATCCTTTCTTTTCCCTACTACTACCTACCTCCTAAGAAAGACCTTTCTTTACAGATGGTGGTGGTGGATGGTGGAACTTTGTGAGTTTTCACTTTGAAATCCTAAATACATTACAGATCCATTCCAGTCCAGTCAGCAATATGGATGATATAAGGCGCGGGGCCGAAAACAGAGCCCTGAGTTACACCCTCCTCAAATTACTGAGTAGTAGATTTGTAAACTTTCAACTTGAATTATTCAATCTGTGGATTTACTCGGGCATGAGTTTGACAAAGCTTTCAGAACCACCGACGAATAGGCAGCAGCAGCCTCTAAAAACACAATGAAACCCGCCTGCTAAGAGTGGTGATTAAGACAATACTCTCAAAGAACAACCACAAGTTCTCCATCACCTCCGCTATTCATGCTGGTTATGGTAAGAATCAAGAAGAGAATTTGAATTGGGCAGGGTGGCGTATGTCCCCAATAGTGGCTGTGTTTTGGGTAACATGATGATGATAACATGGAATAAATTATCAGGTAAAAAAAAAAGTTTTTTACACGTTCACTGCGGGTTGAGGCAAAACCGCCTCAAGCTCGACGATACGTCTGTGCGGGGCTAAAAGTTGTGATATCTCTCTCGTGCGGGAGCTGTTGCCGTTTACTTACAAGGCGTATGATAAAGACAAATATACATTTCTTTATGTTTCTTAAACGCTGACTCTTTTATACAGAAAAAAGGTTAGAGGTCTAAATAAGCCTCGAACGCACTGGGTATATACTTTTTTCACAGAGTGCGGGTAAACGCGGGTACTCTACACAAGTAAACCTGGAGAAAAGTTTTTTATCATACATATGTATAAGTACCTGCACATAATGTTATAAATGAATGGGTTTTATTTACATAAACCAAAATTTTTCTTCCTGTTAGAGCAATTATACAAACCTACCTCTAAACTAAGCAAAGCTTGTACTATTGCTACTAAGCGGCAATTAACAAACGTATGTATAGATAAATAAATTCTTATATAGATAAGCAACCATGACAAAGGAACAAATATTTGTGATAGCACACAATTAAACGCCTTTAAAGATGCTCGATAAGATGATCATTCTTTCATCGATAATTTAGCTATAAGTGCCATTCCCTGCTCTAGTCTCAGATAAAATTTAGTGCGTTTTGAGGGCTAAAAGACCTCAAAAATTCTTTAGGTATTTTTTCTTAAGCCAGAGGTCAGGACCAAGGGCGAAGCTAAGTGTATATTAAAACATTTACTGAGCAATGACTACAACACAAAAAAAAACCCCTGGTCCTATTCTTGGCAAAGTTATGAAGTATTTAAGTAACTACTGAAATTTGAGAGCGATTCGGCCTCACCCGCACTGTAAAAGAGTTCCGGTCTGTGCTGATTCGATCTCAACCGCACCAGCCACAAGTCCTTCAATTTGAGCCCCGCAGCGAACGTGTTAATGAATAAGGATCTATGTACGAATATCGTGTGAATCTGTGAAATTTTGTTTCTAAGAAATTTTATTCTAAATCCAGATATTTTAATCTTACGGCAGATATGTAATCAAAGTGCGGTGCGTAATGCCCTCCGATGCCGTAGTTGGCGACTTGCAGCGGTTCGGCCAACGCAACGGAGAGCCCCGTCATTGCGGCGACCCTGCGGCTCACGCGAGCGACCGTGGGCGACTCCACATCTTCCAGCCAAGCTGACTTGCTGGTGCGGTACGCCGCTATCAGTGACTTGCCTGACTTGGCCAGTTGGGTGTTGAACCGAGAGAGCTATGGGTAAATAACTATACATTATTTTAATACAATTAGGAGAGAGCAGCGTCGTTGGTTTAGGTTTAGCGTCACAACACCGTGGTCTCAAACACAACCTTACATGCATTTTTTTTTACGGCTGGTGTATCTAAACTTGCTTTTATTGGTAGAAAAATCGTAACCTAATGATGACGCTTCGCTTGGTGTTACATATTTGTGAAGTGTTAATAACAGACAGAACCAATTACTTCATTCAGAATAAATATGAATAAAGCTATGTGAAGATGGCTTCATTGCGTATTTGTCTCTTTCGATCAGAGTCGAAAAACCGACAATGACGCAATAACGTTTAATATTTGCGATAGATTAATTTGTCAAATAGACAAAAATTATCCCCATGTTTTGGCAGCTGCAAACTACCGGTCAAATTCATTACGGTAACTTCATGTCTCTTTTAACTCGGACACTGGCGGGATCATCGATGATAGTATCGACGGGGTTACAAAACAAAAATGAATTCAACTATGCCGTCTACACATTGCGATATGTATGAAATAATCCAACTATGTGGATACGCAAAGTGAAGGCCACCATATAATTAACTATATTAGCCGAATATATCAACTATTTCATTAAAAAAAAGAGCGGCCCAAGACAATACTTGAAAATTCCTTTACCTAACTTAGTCCTGATTTACACTTCGCAAAAAGCAAGTGTGATGTCTATACATTTGCTGTCAAGTGGCAAGTAGCAAATGTACGCCACACTAGCACTTCGCTAAGTGTAAATCAAGCATTATGCTGCAGTGGATTAATTTCTAGAGAAAGCAGTAAAACTCTTACCTTTAGATTAACGATGCACCACATAGACAATTTATTAAAGATAAGTAGATTACCTTCGGTATCGAATTATCTTTGAGGATCTCTATCTCGCTGTCGCTGATGACGTCGTGGAACAGGGACACGTCCGGGTTGATGTATAGCTGCTCCATCTTGAACGGGGCCAGTCGGAGAAACGGGTGGGTTTCACTCACGTAGCGGCAATGCAATCTGATTTATCCGTCACAAGTGATAAAGTATACATTACTACATACTTAGTAGGCTAGAGGCAAGGAACTGTCCCTTTCGGAATCTCTGAAAGATCGCCTGCTAGAGCGGCACGGCACCTTATTTATAAATATCTATCTAATCTTTCTGGAGATAAAGTAAAACATCTTTTAAATATTTAATTACACAGCTGTCATTATTTTCCACCAGATCGGTTCACCTCGGACGGAAGGGAGTCGCCTTTCAAGAAAGTAAATCATCCCAACCTTCTGCCAGCTCAAGATCTCGAGGCTAAAATGGATGAGGGTAACACAATCAAGCTTTGAAGCGATATTCTAGACACGGAAAGATAAGGAGAACCCAGGATGGGTACATGGCCTGGGCCAAACCTAAATACAAGAAATTAGGCCTGACCTTAGGACTAGAGAGGGCTGTGTTTGAAGATCAATGACTCCCCTTAGTTCAAATCCTGAATTTTCTCATGTGTCTATACCTGACCAGGGAGGCCTTTCCAGAAATGAACAGGATGAAGAGTATTAACGATGATGATGAGTAATTGAGTGGCATCGCAAGAGCTGGTACAAATGGAAAAAATGTAATTTAAGTGACTTAGGTATATATGTTAACATTGTTTAATATTTAAATTACCTTTTTGCGATATTATCGGCAATTTTCTTCTCTCCACGGCAGAGTGCTCCATAATTATTAGTCACATTTTTAACCTTAGTATCCTGTCCCTGTCGATAAGGGACCGTCCATTAATTACAGGTAGAGTAAAGTATTAAACGACATATTAAACGAGTACTTATTTTATTGGATAAGTTCGTATTTGTCTTACTTTGTCATTAAGCTTTGTAGTAATGCAGTAAATTTAAACCCGACAGCTAAATAGTAACTTATCCGACAAAATACAATGCCACTTAACAACAGTGTACATAGCTGGACGTCACTCTAATTTTAAAAGTAGGTATATGCCCTGCCTTCGACCCTGCCACATTATACTCGTGACATACGAGTATTGTGACGTCACACGCTCGTTTATTTTAACGTAATATACCTGCATCGAACCCCTACTTCCCGTTCCAACATTAAATTACTTATTGTAAAGTTAAAAACCATATTGATTTAAAGTTAAGTAAATCCAATGTTAGTGAGTTGTTCAGTTGTTAATTTATGTAAAAATGTTGAAATGTTTTTATTGTTTTAGTAATAATAAATGATTATAAATCTTGTTAGTTCGTATTTTTTTTTTGTAAAATTATTAAGACCGAACCCTAAAGCCCCAAAAATACTCAGCGTTTAAAACGCAAAAATCTACCAACAAGTTTTTCATAAAGTTTTAATATTTCAACAGGTTTCGGAAAATTTCATGCAATCATTTAGTACCAAAAAAATAAATAAAATTGTTACTTGCCTACTGTATCAATCAATTAATTAATTTTAAAATATTACCTGTTAGTTAGTTTTGTAATTAAAAGGAGTTTGGTCTTTCTAATTGGAGTAGACAGCATTAAAAAATGCAACACAAATACTAAATGCACTATCAATAAGTACCATACATCCTGTTGCTCAAAAAGCAGTAAGTACAAACCATTATCTTAATGTGGACACAAAACCTTTGTAGCATCCCTTGACGAACAGGTAGCCTTATTACACTGTTTTCTGAGTGTAAATGCATTAGGTCTTAGCATTTTGCATTAAGATATTATGAACCAGGGGGCCTAATATGGCTGCGTTTATCGTTTGATAAATTTTGGATATAGCATCCGTCACCTTCTGACAGGTAAATAAGAACACGTGTCAAAAAGTGACGGATGCTTTATCCACAGCCATACTAGGCCCGCTGGTAAATTCAGAGCAACCTTTATATCGACAAAGTTAATTCACGTTAAGAATAACCTTGAAGTTTAATGTTAAAAGAATGAAATGAAATAAAAAATAGCTATGGGTTAACATTACATAACCTTCTTCTAGCCATTGTTACTTGTGGCGATATTACCCTACTAGAGTTTGAAAAAAAAGGTGTGAAAAAAAACAGAATAAAAGAGCACTGATGTATTAAATTTACTGAATAATTATTCTGATTTGTTGCCTCTTAGACGGATGATTCCTTCAGTAGATGTTTTTAGGGCTACTTGCAGCAAAAAAAAAACTAGAGTAAAAGTAAAGCCAACGTTGACTGTCAAAATGTATAGAACCGTCAGTCACATAATAATATCAAGTTATAAACAAGAAAACTAGATTTATAATTTTTGTGCATGCGGGCCCTTAGAGATAATAATAATTATACATGTGGGATTTCATTCAATATAGCCATCGAAAGAAACTGGCATTCCATTTTTATTCGGCGTTGTAAATTACGGCGTGCCTCAGGGAGCTTCATAGGTCCTTTACTATTTATGATTAACATAATTGTACAATGGACCCCTGTCCCAGAAAGTGACGTTATAACAGAAAAACTTGATGTTTCATCAGGCGATTTTGAAATGTTTTAAGGTTAGTAGATTTTTGGAAACATTAAGCTGAACTTTAAGATTTAAGTACCAAATCGTCTACGAGGGGTGGCTGAAAAGTTATCTACCTGACTATGAAAGAAAAGACGTAGCTGGCTGGTTTTTTTTTTATTTTTCTATGTAATCCCCTTCTACCGAAATGCACTTGTTACACTTGTCAAATAATGAAATTAAACCGTTAAAAAAATATCTTTCGGTTTCTCGTCAAAATAGTCGTTCACTCATATATATTATCATCTCATCATCGGTAGAAAATCTACGCCCCCTGAGATTTTTCTTCAGAAGTCTGAATAGGAAATAGTCACAGGGGGCTAAATCTGGGCTGTAAGGGGGATGATTTATGACATCGAAGCCATTTCTGGTCATGGCGAGCTGTGTTGTGCGAGCCGTATGCACAGGTGCATTGTCGTGCGAAATCAAAATTCCTTTGCCGAGTTTGCCTCTCCTTTTTTCTTTTATAGCGCGCTTCAGCTGGAAAAGTAAATTTGTGTCATAATTGTCATTCATTGCCGTTTTTTTTGCAAATAATCAATGAGCAAAATTCCTTCTGAATCCTAAAAAATTGTCGCCATGAGTTTACTAGCCGAAGGACGAACCTTAAACTTCCGAGGAGGCTTTTCGTCTTTGAATTTCCATTGTAGGGACTCTTGTTTACTTTCTGGGTCCCATTATCTAATCCAAGTCTCATCACACGTCACAATCCTGGAAACAATTTCTTCCTCTTTCCCGCGACTCATGTCTAAAAACTCCTCACAACATCTGACACATCTGTCTTTGTCTAACGGAGTCAGCATTTTTGGGACCCAGCGTGCACTTACCTTAAACATATTTAAATGACTATGAAATATTTTGTTTACCCGTTCCTTACTTATGCCCACATCTCTAGCTATCTCCCACTGTTTCACCCGTCGGTCTTCTAGAATATTTTTTTTCACTTTGGCCACGTTTTCTTCAGTGACAGCAGAAATTGGTCGTCCGCTACGAGGATCATCTTCTAGGCCCTCACGACCTGATTTAAACTGTTTACACCAGAACTTTATGGTAAAATCGGAAGGGCAAAAATCACCAAATACAGGTAACATACGCTGTTTGATCTGGGATGGCGTATTGCCTTCCTTAGAAAGAAATTTTATTACTGCACGCTGCTCAATTTTAATCAAATTTGTTATTTCAAGCGACATGAGGCAAGCAATGACGTGCAAAAAACAAATGAAAAGCAACGAACAAATGAGTGTGCAAAATTTTGAATAAAGAACAGTCAATAAAAATGAATTCATAGTGGCCAGTATTTTTTTTTAACTACACATAGGCTAAGTAGATAACTTTTCAGCCACCCTAAATCACGCCTATTTCCCAGAGGGGTAGGCAGAGACCATTTCTTTCCACTTACTATCTTGACAAATTTATTTCGCTTCTTCCACCTTCATACATCGAGTTATGCACGCACGTACAATCTCTATTTTGTTAAAATAGGTCAATATTTATTGAACATGCGTATTCTTTTAACATTCTTATTTGCGATTTTGCTACAAACTTATTTGTTTTTAAAACACACATTTTCAAGAGACTTTTTTTTTTAGTTCTACCTCTTTAAACTTATACTATAAATATACTAGTAGATTGTAGTTTTTTAACTAATACAAAATGACGTAGGCCCAACAATTTGCATCACAAAATTTGAATCCTCCACTGCGCCTTGTTTTGTTAATTCCGCACTCGTACATTAAGAGCCTTCTAAAGTGACTGTTGTGAAAATTACTATTTTGTACACCTTAGTTTACCAATAAAGAATGATAAAAACAATAACATACAGCTGTTTGAATTTCCTTAGTATCATTTGATTTATTTTTAATGGCTTCCTGAAAGATCGGCAAGTTGTGCCGAGCCCGCGGGTGATTCGGTTCTATCTTCAGCAACTTTTGGTTCCATTGTAACGCTGTTGTGACGTTCCCTGTTAATTAATGATCACGATCAGAGAATAATTCCGCAACCCTGAAAAGTTGTTCATAAATATTTTGACAACACTTGAAATACACTTGTCTCTTATATGTAACTGACCCATTAAATAATGCGACATGCTGATATATTCCAGTATCTCGACTTTTGTGAACAGGACCTGAAACTCTTCCTGATCGTACTTTCGCAGTGTCTCCTCGCTCCACGCTATAGTGCTCTGATAATCTTGCAGTTTGTATAGCAGTTGGGAGAGCGCGAAACAATCTGCCACTGTCATTGGGTTACTGAAAATTGTGTAGGAGTTAAAAACTGGGAAAGCAATCTTCTACTTCCTTAAAATGTAAACAATGTCAGGGAATTAATTAACCTGGGTTTGATTCCCTTAATCCTGCCTTCAGCCAGGTCGTGGACGTCTATAAGGTAGATTTTCTGCAGCCGTATGATCGCCGTCACTGCGCCGACCATGTCGTAAAAGCTGGGGTACTTCTTATCAGAGTGGTACAATGTTATGTTCTGGATGTACTCTATAAGTGGCATTGACATTTATATAAAGTTAAGCAAAAATATGACAAAGACTTAGTAGATCCGTGGGCCGTGTGGATGCCGGCTTAGAATAGTACCACTCCATGTCTTCCTGTGGAAGACGTAAGAGACGACTAAGGGATTAAAGGCTTGTAGTATTGTTAGGCGATGGGCTTGGAACTTGGAACCTGTCACTAATATACACATGGTAAACATCTTAGCCTGTTGTGCAAAATGTGGTTATAGGATTGACAACAAGTTTGTTAGAGTTGTTGGTAATTCTGTAAATCTGCCTACCCCACTCTAGGATGAAAGCGTGACGGTATGTATGTAAGTACGTACTCAGTAGACATAAAGCTAGATCGTTAGATGATATCGTGTTTGTAGCCAGAAGGCAGCTAAGAGAGGCTCGATGTTAAACAAAGGGTATAAACAAAGACGTTTTCGTCGTATGGACAAAAATCTGTTAAAATAATGGTATCTGGAATTGTATAGTAACTTATACGGGTTGGGCAGCATATGGGAAATTGCGTCAAGTTTTCACGTCGACTATTCCACAGAGCTTGAAGACTAAAGTCTTCAATCAGTGCGTCCTACCTGCCATGACATACGGAGCCGAAACGTGGACACTTACGAAAGGGCTGGTTCACAAATTTAAAGTCGCTCAGCGAGCTATGGAGAGGGCTATATTGGGAGTTTCTCTGAAGGATCGGATCCGTAATGAGGTGAACCGACAGAGAACTAAGGCTATTGACGTAGTCCATCGAATTAGCCGCTTGAAGTGGCAGTGGGCCGGCCATTTGTGCCGCAGAACCGATAATCGCTGGAGTTATCGTATTTTTGAGCGGAGACCGCGAATCGGCAAACGTAGTGTAGGACGCCCTCAGACTAGGTGGAGTGACGATCTTCGCAAGGTGTCTGGCAAGAGCTGGATGAGAGTGGCCACGAATCGTGCTCGTTGGCGTGCAATGGGAGAGGCCTATGTCCAGCAGTGGACTAATATAGGCTGATAATGATTATGATGATGATGATAGTAACTTAATGTAGTCACAATAAAGCCTCTAAGACTCTCTGAGAGTCTCAGTCTCGCGACGAATCCAAAACGTAGGAGGTCGTAAGTATTTAAAAATTTAAAAATGCTATTTAGAGTGTCGTAGTTTGTCATAAATCTGAGAGATAGCGTTTTACGACTCTATCTTTTTATAATTGGTTACCTTTTCCAAGTTGGATAAAATCCTTTATGTCACTTAGGTCAGTCGTCAGTCTTTTAAAGAAGGTAAATGCATTTACAGGATTTCCCAAGTAACTTGGGATGTCCTTCACTATTTTTTCATGCTCTGCCTTATAAACATCTGAGTATCTGGAAATAACAACATTTCGTTAAATGATGATTAATAAAATTGCTTTAAGTGATTTTGACCGAGTAAGAGAGTTCTTGCATTGGATTTTATTATATCGTACGGTGAGAACGAGAGTGCCGTAATACAAAAATGAAGCTTTTTTGGAAAATTAACAAAATGAGTTTACATTTAGGAAGCTTCATAACGATCCGAAATAAAGAGCTTTCGAAAAAAAAACTTGGTGTTCCTAAGGCTTTCTTTAACCAATTCTATTTATTTTAAATCTATTAAATTAGTGTGAAATATAACAAAGTTAATATTCATTCTAACCATGCGATATCTTAAGTAGTGATCCCTATCTATGCTGTGAAAGTAACTCTTTCTGTCGGTCTGTTTGTTATGCTTTCACGGCTAAACCGCAGAACTGATTTCGATGAAACTTGGTACGAAAATAGCTTGAGTTCGAATGGACGTATTTTACACCGTTTACACATAGCCTACTTTTATTCCGAAAAAATAAACTGTTTTGTGGGATGGACCAAATTACTTACTATACGCAGATGTAGTCGCGGGCAGCAGCTAGAAGTATATAAACTTCTTGTGGGGAAGGAGAAGTACGTAAACACAAGACATATATTAATATATTAATATCAAAGGACAATTTCACACCAATTGACCTAGTCCCAAACTGAGCTCTAGGCTTGTACTATGGGCACCTACTAGATAATGATAAACATACTTATACAGTGTGTTACCGGCATGCGGGCATTTATTAAAACTGCCGATGGTATATTACTATAACAATGGTTTGCAAATATTATCAATTAAAAAGAATTAAAGTAACTTCACAATTAATTGTCTTAGATACTGTCCATTTTTAATGTAGTGCATGTGCTGCGTGATCATCGTTATCAGTATCGCTCTTGCTTGGTACAAGGCATGTCGTGGTACGCGGGCAGATCATAATAATCGAAGTATCCGTCGACTGTCATTTACACTTGTCAAATTGCTGTGCTTTACATTGCTGGCAATTAACATTTTGTTAGAAAGTCAACAAAGCCTGAAAAGTTGTTTATTAATTAAATTAATATCATAGATACGTTACTGATATACGTTATTTTAACCTACTTTAAATAAAGCCAGGGTGCTGGTAACACACTGTATAGAGAAGTACTTATATACTTAAATAAATACATAGAAAACCACCATGACTCAGGAACAAATATTCGCCCTTATCACCAATATCGTCACAAAAGTTTTGAGTATGAATGTAGCTATAAGAGTAGGGGACGACCAAAGAAGCAATGGATGAACTGTGTCAAAGATGAAAAGGATAGATAGGGAGTTACTACCGAGATGACGACTAATAGAGAAGTATGGAAGAAAAAAACATGTTGCGCCGACCCCAATTAAGTTGGGATAAGGGCAGGAGAATGATGTTGATGATTTCGATCACACAATCTGCCCTTACCGGGATTTGAACCCAGAACCGCTGGCTTCAAAGGCAGGATCACTACTACTAGCGCGTCGTCAAAATAGTTAGTAATACATACATACATACATACATTAAATCACGCCTGTTTCCCAGAGGGGTAGGCAGAGACCAGTTCTTTCCACTTGCTACGATCTTGACAAATTTCTTTCGCTTCTTCCACATTCATACATCGAGTCATGCACGCGTCGTTTCGGGTAGTTAGTAATAGTTTCGAAATATTCCTTATAAGGACGTACCTTTCTAAAATGGCCAGTCTTTTATCTTCTTTCAGAATATAGTCATCCAACTCGTCTGTGATTGTCTTGTGAGTTTCTAACAACGGCACCATTTGCACAATCGCAGCAAACATTTCCGCGGTCGCCCATGGTGATATAAGAATACTAAAGCAAGTTATATATAAAATACTAAGAAGCATTTTCCAAGCCTAGTTTAACCTAAAAATAAATGTATACATTACAGTATAAGTACATTTTATTGAACACCACTCAACAAAATATATACTGAAAGAAAAAAACATCCTGGTGGATAAATGGTGGTTCTATTTCAGAGATGCTGCTAATGTTTTATTGGGTTCGTTGTGTCTGTATTTCTAGACATGTATAGTGACTCTATTATTATGTACAGTCAACGTCTTAGATATATGTTTACATTTTTTCACCATATTCCATTGAAAAGCGGTTCAAAAATGAAAATATATCTTTGACGTCGACTGTACACATAAAACTGCGAAAGGAATGTATATTCAAAGTCATTAATTTATCAGGCATGGTGAAGATACAAACGATGGCAGCGTTTATCATTTCTATCAACGATCACCCATCATACTTAAGCAAGCGTAAAGGACGAAGTAATTTCTAAAAGAACAGAGCCCCTTGCCAAGATGTTTTATGTTAACTAGCGTTTCTATTCCTTTCGTTTCTAAACCAATTGCGTCACTGGTAGATCACGTGATACGAAAAATTTAAAAAACGCGATTGGTTTAAAAACGAAACGAATAGAAACGCTAGTTAGCGTAATGCATCTTGGTAAGAGCCTCAGGTACAAGAAAATGTTGCTCGCTCTAGGGCAAATGGTTCCATTAATGTATGGGATAACTATAATTATGGTCACGTGATTAATCTCAACGAACAGCCGAGGGTTAGCTCATGTCTCACTTACAATCGTGTCAAAAATATTGGAACCCAACGCATAATGTCCAATATTGGTTTTAATTACTTTTTGATAGCCGACCGAATGCATACTAAGGGAGATTAAAAGACGTACCTTCTTATGTCTTATACACATTACGACAAGAGCGATAATCGTACGTCTTTCGATTTGCTTGACTGTGCATACTTACTTGCAAGTTGAACTTTTAACGTACTAAACAGAGGTAGGTATATTTATTGTACGATACATATGAACGTGTCTCCACTTGGCCTGTTCAAAGAATAGATTTTAATAATTCACTCATAAAAATCGGAGAAGTGCTTATTTTGAAGAGAGCTATTAAAATACTGATTAAATACAATTATTACTTAACAGCGCGTTTGATTAATAATGTGATTTTTAGAGTGAGGTACCTAGTCGTACTTACCGGTGGTCTTGCTCACTCTTCATAACGCAGAGCACTGTAGCTTGAGCACGAATAGTTTCCAACATACATCCCGTGCTTTAGTAATACAAAAGGTGTTCTGAACCTATCAGTAACATATAAACAGCTAAAACGACATACGTAATTTATACATAAGTCGAACATTATTTTACGTTTATTTTACTTTAGTCTAGTCTGTAGGGAATCAAAAGGTCTTTTTTACAAAAAGCTTGGTGTTATTTTGATGAAAAATCTAAGTTCTCAACCTGGGGGAGAAGGAGGGGGGGACGGGGTGTGGGGAAGACGTTACTCGCCATCTTGAATTGAAGGTAGCACCTCAACAATTGACTTTGCAACAAAAAAGAGAAGTATACTTAAACAAGACAAAATTGCGTAGTTCGTGCATACCTACATGTTTATTTTGTACCTAAATATTTATGTCTTTTCAATGCTTTTCAATAGTAAATTACGAGCTCATTCTCGGACCCTGTTAGGAAAGAAAACAGAAGCATCATGAATTTTATGCTGCGCCGTTATATTTGGAATACATGATATAAACCCGATTACAATGAAATATTGTGGTGTCAAAGAGTATATTATATACAGGGTGTCCCATAAATAGCACGTCACAGTGACACCGGAGATTCCCCAGCCTCAGACGAACCGAACCAACCTAACATGACCTCAGTAAAAGTTGCACCGTTTTCGAGTTATACCAATTTAAAGATTTTTCCAATTTCTCACCTCTTTTAACATTGCAAGTGCCTGCATTTACTGGGATAGCTTTACAATTTAGTTTTTTTTATTTGTACGCTTTCATGAATAGTTGCTTAAGATGATAGAAGCATTATTATGTCAATAACTAATGTAAAAGTTGGAAAAATACTGTAATGAACTTGACTTAAATTATCATCAACATATTAATTTCAACTTTGAACACCTGCCATGACTTTTTTTTACTAGAAACGAAATGAGCAAATAACTTTAAAAACATGCGTATGTTATGCCAATTCTAAAATGGTATGACACATGATATCATAATGCAAAAAAGTAGGAATTCGAATCACATTTGATGGACCAAGGTTCAAAGATAAAGGTTTAACTTTCATTAGTTTTTACAATAAATGTTCGAATTGTTTCCCTGCGACTCTAAGGCACAAATGGCATCTTCGGATAAAATTTCGGTTTAATTTTCGTAAACTGGTTTCGGATATGTCTCGGGCTGCATCGAAGACACGTCGCCGTAGTTCCTCTTCGTTACTTATTGGTTTTGAATAAATTTTATCTTTCAAACATCCCCAATAAAAAAAATCCAGTGGGTTTAGATCCGGGGAACGCGGTGGCCATAAAATTGATCCCATTCCTGGCTCTGCTTGTACTTGACTTAAAACAACGTCATCATCAATGGTTTGGGGTCTTCCTTCTGAGCCACGTCTTGGTGGTCTGTCGTCACGATAACCATTCACGACTCTTAAAATCACCTCATAAGTCGTCGGCCTACGATTTGGATATCGTTCCGAGTACAGTCTTGCAGCCAACCTTGCGTTGTAAGAAACATTACCTCGAGTGGAAACTCTCCTAGTTTCACCATAAATGAAATGCATATCAGCGTACTCACTATTGGAGTACTGAGAAGTATTACGATTTGCCATCGTAATAAAGTTTTACAAAGTGAAATCAAGTGTCCGTTAAGAGTGCCGAGTAGTCGTTTCAGTTCCACAAAATTAATCAGAGTCCAGAGGAATGCCAAGTCGATTTAGTTCAGGAACACCACAGGAAAACAGGGACGCAGTGAACATGGTGATAAGTAATGACATAAGTCAAATCAATAAAAATAAAAAGTAACTAAGAAGTCTGCTATTAAAACGAGGTTTAATATTAAAGGGTATAGCACGAAACGCAAGGTAACGAACTACTTTGGGTCACAGGGCACCCACTGCAATAAATTAATAACTACCATACAATTATTTACATAATAAACTTGCAAAGCGGCTAATAGCCTTTCATTTGTTAGTTTGGTTTCGGGATCCTTATTAGGAAAAGTGAGTCGAATTCCTACTTTTTTGCATTATGATATCATGTGTCATACCATTTTAGAATTGGCATAACATACGCATGTTTTTAAAGTTATTTGCTCATTTAGTTTCTAGTAAAAAAAAGTAATGGCAGGTGTTCAAAGTTGAAATTAATATGTTGATAATAATTTAAGTCAAGTTCATTACGAAACTTTTACAGAGGTCATGTTAGGTTGGTTCGGTTCGTCTGAGGCTGGGGAATCTCCGGTGTCACTGTGACGTGCTATTTATGGGACACCCTGTATATTATATGATATACTCGGTGTAACATGAGGAAACCGAATAATTTTAACAGCGTATTCCTGAGGTCGTAAGAAGCAAAAAATGTTATATGAACCCAGGTCGAAATATGATTTTTATCTTTTATCCAGCATGGAGTTGTCATGAAATCTCCAGTACAAAAAACCCTTATGATAAAAAAATAAAAATCATATTTAGACCTGGGTTCATATAACATTTTTTGCTTCTTACGACCTCAGGAATACGCTGTTAAAATTATTCGGTTTCCTCATGTTACACCTTGTATATAAATATAAAAATGCTTCGCCTAAACCCGATAATTAGTCATTAATAATTTGTAAAATTGCAAAGTTGTTTGTCTAGCTAGGGGACACCGTTGATGTAGGAAAACATATCAAACTTTTATTTGGTTGTCCTGTGTTTTTTTTTCCTTCTCTCCCTTTGTCTCTCTCGTAATATTTTTGACATGTTTTCCTGCTGAACTACGCATAATATTTGATATTATTTTTAATTTAATACTTATTTATAGCTTTATATAATGCTAGACTAAGTACATTGTAGTATTAAATATGGTTAAAAAACGACTGACTGCTGAGTTTCTTGCGGCGTTTCTTCTCAGCAGTGGTCTCCTCTTGGGAAGCGCTGGTAGATTCTTGACGTGTAAAAGAGCTCGTGCGGCCTACTTACTGAATAAATATCTTTTATCTTTTTTTTATCTTTTAATCCCATCAAAAATGATAGTTCGCAATAATATCCAATTTATCTTGCTCACTAAGTTTCTGACACCATCTTAAGCGAGACTTAAAGACCCGTTGACTTTCGACCATATCGTCGTAAGAACAGGCTCTCCATACCAGCACCATAATTTAAATTTATTTCTAGCCTCCCCCATGCCTCATGTTTATTCCAACCTATGTCTGGCTTCCTTTTTAATGCCTATTATTTACGTTATAACTAATTATAGCCGATTATAAGCAGTAGAAAATCGCGGAACATTCATGGGCGTGAAATCGATTGATCTTGACGTCTCCTATCGACCCGGTTTCGTTTCCACTCCTCCTGTTACACCCTGTAGGCTGATAATAACCTCATTCCCAAGCACGATTTTAAAAACAAAAACTCTTTGAATTCCCATGAAAAAATTAAATTGTTTCTAAATGAAAGGGCAGTAAGCGTATCTTAATAACTTCCAGCTAAATTAGCATTTTCATCAGTCATTTGTTTTTATAGGCCAATAAATTCCATACAATATACAGATTGAGTGGAAATACAATGTAAGATACAGGCGGCATATTACTTTACGATTAATTACCTACTATTATTTACTTACGACAATTAAGTCCTAATAACAATATTCAGTTTTAGAACACACGGAACAGACAATGGTTCTTAGCATTGTACATGTGGTTTGCTTAAATATTGTCCTATCGCCGTGGACGCACGCGGAACTGTTCAGTTCGCTCACGCAAATGAAGCCGTTGTTAATAACTCAAGCGAGAATAAAATATGATTTGGACGATTATATTAAGAAAGAAGAGGAAAGGATTGTCGTCTTAAGAAAGTAAGTTATTTTGGAGAACTTTACAAAGTCAGAAAGTTCCACCATGTGCCTAATTGACACTAGGTTTAACTTTTAATTTAACTTATTAATTTATTTATATTCCAACAGTGATTACACAAATACATGTTAAATAATAATATTAATAATACAATCGTGCATATTCTACTGATATAACTAATAACAGACGTATACAACGCAATGTGAATCAAGGATGGTCAAAATGAATTATATTAGATTTGATTTGATGACACTCGTCAATATGGGGTTGGTGGTCTAGAGCTACGTAAAGGTGTTTTTCCATTGGCGCTGTGAGGTGAGACGAGGCTGGTCGAGATTTAAATTGTATCCAAATAAAACAACGTCTCTAATCATCCAAAAGCACCTTAGCGAATCGCGACTATTTGCGACGCAAGCCGTATTGAACTTTAAGCATTGGTGTTTCCAAGCAGAAACTATTTGAAGACGTGCATTGGATTGCAGTCGGGTTTCCAAAGCTGTCTGACTAAGTACTTGCTTCTAATGTGATTGTTAGCTTGGTCAGTGCTCTCGGGCGAAGGGGAGTTAGGACAAAACTGCTTTATTTTCAGATATTTCGAAATCTACAAAGAAGAACATAAAAGTGCTGCTGAAAACGTCCACAATTATTTAGATAATCCTATAAACGCATACACCTTGATTAAAAGGCTGACGACGGATTTGAGCCACATAAAGGATCTCATAGAACTTGGAAAAGGTAACAAACGTTATTTTCTAAGCTCATTGTATTGGGTAAGATCATTTTGAAAAACAACTATCTCAACAGGACGTGACCGGGTCAATACTAGATAATATCCTAATGTACAGTCACCCAATAAAAATGTTGAGCTTGCTTAGAACCTTGTCATTGTGTCTGCCATTGTTATGGTCATAGGTACTTGTCATCTGTTGTTTAGTTGGAACTTTATTACGAAAGTGCACTAGAGTGCTTGACATTTTCATTGGGGTAGTGTACGTACTCTGAATGGACTCTTATTTTTTAATCTCTGTATTTTTGGCTTGCGACAGTAGTAGGTATAGCTAATAACAAAGCCAGAATGTTTACTGACACTGATAATTAATTGCGAATTATAATTTTGAGCATTTTTATTTTCAGTATTGAACATAAGCCCTTCTTGTTTACTCATAGACTTATTTATACATAGATGGTGCGAAAGACGAACGCCACGTGGACGGCAACTACCTTAAATATTGAAAATAGCACGTTCTGCACAAAGGAGACTATTTTTTTTTAATACTGCGTTTTGAAAAAAATCCTCTTCCTTAAACGGGAATCCAACTGGTTGAATATAAAAAAACAATAAAGTCGTGTTTTATAAATACAGGTCGAAAAGGTCATTGATAGTGTTCATTTATATCTACAATACAAATACACCTTTACATCAAATGAAGACCTTAAAAAACCTTCTTTAGTATTTTGTCATTCTAGAACCGGTCCGATTCCCGATAAAGACAGACGAATTTTCAAAAGCATCTTTTTTTTTTCAAAAATAAAAGTAGTTTACTTTGCGTAGAACTTGCTTTTCAAATATTTAAGCTAGTTACCGTTCATGTGACGTTCACTTAATCCACTTTCTCCTGGCTATGGCAACAATATCATCGGACCATCCAGCTTTAGATTTGCGCCTTTGATAGCTATGATGATTATTGAGCCAATCGACTAATCATGGATCTGTTGTCAACCTAAAGTCGACGATCAGCTGCAGAAAAAGCAATCATATTGGTTAACGTCAATTGTCGATTAGCCAACCAAATCAATGACCTCGATCGATAAGTATGGTAATAGCCACACATACTATAAATGCCACTTACTTCCTACAGAGAACACCAAGGGCGTAACATTAAACTACCCACATTTGAAATACCCAACCATTGATGACATGACCGGCGCGGTGCAATCGATCATTCGACTGCAGACAACCTACCGTATGGACGTCCACGACCTGGCCGAGGGCAGAATCAAGGGAGTCAAACACGGGTTAGCTGCTTTGTTTTATTTCCATGTAACTTTACAGGTACTCTACTCACACGGTTTGAATTTGAAATGATCGATAAGTAGCTATGCTAACGGTAACGGTAAACAGATGCATCTTTAATTAATCGATCTGAAAATTTCTTCTCGACTCTATCTGTATTCATTTTGTTCCGCAATTTTACTCGACAGGTTGGTTTGGTCAAACCGTAGGTACGTATTATGCAAATATTCAAATGTACACTCATGAAACGGTTTTTAATTTCTATATGTTTTCAGTAATCCTATGACTGCGGCAGATTGTTTCGAGCTCTCCCGCACTCTGTACAAACTACAAGACTTTAAGAACACCGTAGCGTGGAGCATGGAGGCACGGCGAAAGTACAGGCAGGAAACCCCGTCTCCGCTTTCCTTCAAAGAAATGGAAATACTGGAGCAAATCAGCTTCTCGCAGTATCTGATGGGTAACTTGTATACTTACAGTTTTTAAAGCAAACGAACTCTCAGACTATCTGATTGGTACAACTATAAGAGGATTGCTGACCCTGGAAACTTAGATGGAGAGCCTCTGTTTTACCTGCGATCACTGTTGCTTAAAATCAGAAGGCAAAAGTAAGAAGGTGGGAGTAATTCGGACAAACACTTCACAAAGTCTCAGCCCCTTCAAAAAAGAAAGGCTTAGAAAACCAATTCTGAAAATAAAATTAATAATACATTTTGACCTCAAGGAAAGTTCTTCTTCTTACATGTAATCCGAAGCGAAATATGTTCAGCTTCTACTTCTTTCTCTATTAGTGGCGGTCCACCAGCGTACGAGTACTTAGTTACCGGAATGATGAAAATGACAATGATTTTCCACCATTGGAATTTAGATTCCTCAAACACGTTTTAAAACTAAACTTCAATCGTCAACAGGAGATGTCAGAACCGCGTTAGTTTGGACCAGAAAATGGTTGGCGTTGGATCCGAAGAATCAGCGGGTGCGACACACCGTGCACATGTTTGAGGAGGATATCAAAAATAAACAAAACGCAGGCATCGCGGTCGCGGGCTACGCAAAGGGGCGTAAGGAGGCTATCAAAAATAAACAAAACGCAGGCATCGCGGTCGCGGGCTACACAACGGGGCGTAAGGAGGCTATCAAAAATAAACAAAACGCTGGCATCGCGGTCGCGGGCTACGCAACGGGGCGTAAGGAGGCTATCAAAAATAAACAAAACGCAGGCATCGCGGTCGCGGGCTACGCAAAGGGGCGTAAGGAGGCTATCAAAAATAAACAAAACGCAGGCATCGCGGTCGCGGGCTACGCAACGGGGCGTAAGGAGGCTATCAAAAATAAACAAAACGCAGGCATCGCGGTCGCGGGCTACGCAAAGGGGCGTAAGGAGGCTATCAAAAATAAACAAAACGCAGGCATCGCGGTCGCGGGCTACGCAACGGGGCGTAAGGAGGCTATCAAAAATAAACAAAACGCAGGCATCGCGGTCGCGGGCTACGCAACGGGGCGTAAGGAGGCTATCAAAAATAAACAAAACGCAGGCATCGCGGTCGCGGGCTACGCAAAGGGGCGTAAGGAGGCTATCAAAAATAAACAAAACGCAGGCATCGCGGTCGCGGGCTACGCAACGGGGCGTAAGGAGGCTATCAAAAATAAACAAAACGCAGGCATCGCGGTCGCGGGCTACGCAAAGGGGCGTAAGGAGGCTATCAAAAATAAACAAAACGCAGGCATCGCGGTCGCGGGCTACGCAACGGGGCGTAAGGAGGCTATCAAAAATAAACAAAACGCAGGCATCGCGGTCGCGGGCTACGCAACGGGGCGTAAGGAGGCTATCAAAAATAAACAAAACGCAGGCATCGCGGTCGCGGGCTACGCAAC
The DNA here is from genome assembly GCA_963966035.1 of Acleris laterana. NCBI lineage: Eukaryota > Metazoa > Arthropoda > Insecta > Lepidoptera > Tortricidae > Acleris > Acleris laterana. The sequence goes on along the minus strand of OZ014447.1, from coordinate 4,771,440 downwards.
GGGGCGTAAGGAGGCTATCAAAAATAAATAAAACGCAGGCATCGCGGTCGCGGGCTACGCAACGGGGCGTAAGAAGGCTATCAAAAATAAACAAAACGCAGGCATCGCGGTCGCGGGCTACGCAACGGGGCGTAAGGAGGCTATCAAAAATAAACAAAACGCAGGCATCGCGGTCGCGGGCTACGCAACGGGGCGTAAGGAGGCTATCAAAAATAAACAAAACGCAGGCATCGCGGTCGCGGGCTACGCAACGGGGCGTAAGGAGGCTATCAAAAATAAACAAAACGCAGGCATCGCGGTCGCGGGCTACGCAACGGGGCGTAAGGAGGCTATCAAAAATAAACAAAATGCAGGCATCGCGGTCGCGGGCTACGCAACGGGGCGTAAGAAGGCTATCAAAAATAAACAAAACGCAGGCATCGCGGTCGCGGGCTACGCAAAGGGGCGTAAGGAGGCTATCAAAAATAAACAAAACGCAGGCATCGCGGTCGCGGGCTACGCAAAGGGGCGTAAGGAGGCTATCAAAAATAAACAAAACGCAGGCATCGCGGTCGCGGGCTACGCAAAGGGGCGTAAGGAGGCTATCAAAAATAAACAAAACGCAGGCATCGCGGTCGCGGGCTACGCAAAGGGGCGTAAGGAGGCTATCAAAAATAAACAAAACGCAGGCATCGCGGTCGCGGGCTACGCTGTTGCGTAAGGGGCGTAAGGAGGCTATCAAAAATAAACAAACCACGTGCTTCACAACAACAGGGCTTCGCATATGAATAACCAAGGGAAACCGCATCTTGATTCACCATTAGTTGTAGGGCCATCCCTATACTCGTATAGGGTCAAAAAAAGCCTTAATTTATTTTCTTAACAAAAACTCATACATATTATGGGCGTAATGACACATTTTTTTAAACTTCAGCTTTCCTACTTAATATGAATAATTTATCGTAATTTTAATTTCTAGATGTAATGATTTATCTGGGGGAGACCGTTCTTTTTATTGAAAACTTCCAGGTTATTCGTATTTTATTAAATTTATAACGCCATTTGGCTTGACGATAATTTGTCTTTTTTTATAGTTTCAAAATATCGTAACTTTAGTTTTAACCACCAAACAGTAAGGGTTTTTCTGTTTTTTTAGTTGGGCTGTTTAGTTAAATTTAACGATTACTTTGATTTAATCACTACTTTATTATTATTTTCTTCAACATTTCCTTTCGCATGTCAAACTGTACAAGTAGTCAACTACAGAAGTTAAGGCGGTTAAAACTTTGGGTAAATATGTACCATAATTATATCCACCAACAACCATCTATTACATAACAGTAAGAAGGAAAAAAGAGTAACATAATGTAAAAAGAGGGGGAGGAGTTACCTAAGTGCCAAAGACAGGAGAGGGAAGTGAAACAATTGTAAAATTATAGATCCCTTATTAACAGGATACCGAGGATATCGAAGGCTTAAACGCTACACCTGAAGAGAAGAAAGCTTTTACGGCGGGGATTGAAAAGTTTGAAGCGCTCTGCCGGGGGGAGAGGGAAATTTCGAGCGAAGTCGCAAAGAGGTATAAAAAAGCGATTCTTGTCACATCAGTTGTGCAAACGAGATCCCCTTGAATCACCGATAATTTGATCGAACGTATCATTTCATAGAATTTGCTTTCATCGAGGGCTAATTTTCTTATTGTTGATAGGTTATCTTAAGCATGGGTTACATAAGTTATAAGGTTAGATTGGATTAGACCTGTAACCACCAAAAAATTATACCTCCCGCTCGTTTGAATATCTGTCCATGAAATTCTATGATTATTATTGTCGGTGATTCAAGGATAAACCCGTGCTAACCGGGCACTACCATCTAGGTCTAATTCGTTTTCATCATTCCGTGAGCCGAAACGCGTCCACTGTTGCGGCTTTTCTAATTCTACTTCAATCTGATCTCAGTTTGTATTTAATTGACCAACGTAAGCTGGCAGTCAAGTCTTTAGACTTAATGGTAAAATATTAAATACATTTTGATACATTTCGCTTCGTGATTAAACTGATTCATCATCTAAGTAATGTATTCCTCTCGTGATCGTTGAACTAGTTTACATTGCCGTTACTTGACCGACTCTCACCCGTTCCTGCGTCTGGCGCCGTTCAAGACGGAGCAGCTCTATTTCGGCCCGGACGTGACCCTGTTCCACGACGTCATCAGCGACAGCGAGATAGAGATCATCAAAGATCAAGCAAAACCGAAGGTAGTACTGAGATATGTTGTGGTAAATGAAGGTTCATCTAGGAAGTTAAAGTTTGAACCTAAAGTACGTGAAGTTATCTCCCATAAAATAGTAGCAAGAAATCTCTCACTTAGGGCCCGTTGCCCGTAGTTAACTCAATTAAAAAAGCGGTCTTACGAGTACATATTGAGATACAAAAGAAACTTTCCGAAAATCAATGTTGCCTGTGCAATAATTTTCTAATTGCATTGCTCGCATACTTTGAAGCAGCTTCAGTCAAGGTCATAGATCCTAATTTCAGCTAAAAGACATCCAGTCCCCCATAGGCCACCTCCAAGGTTTGCCGGTCCTGCACTGCTCGCATCCCTCAGTTTCCCTTAATTTTAGCCACGTCGTCGGTCCACCTTGTTGGAGGTCTACCTACGCTGCATACCGCAGCATAATGCTTACGTGTGATAAGATTGCTTGATAAGTCAACAATAAAATTAGCGAGTACAAAAATAATACCACTGAACGTGGTTACAAATAATTTACCCACAGCTCCAACGCGCAATGATCCGTCACCCTAAATCAGGCGAATTGGTACCAACGAAATATCGCGTCAGCAAATCAGCCTGGCTGCGTGACGAGGAGTCGTCCACTATCGCTCGTGTGACGCGGCGGGTTGCTCACATGACGGGGCTAGCCGTCACGACGGCTGAGATGCTGCAAGTGATAAACTATGGCATTGGTGGACACTACATACCGCACTTCGATTTTGCTGATAAGGTAAAGCGTTACACATTAATCAGTTTGGCATATGATCAACACCTACTCGCCTCATCGACTCGCTTGATTTTAACCGAACGTAAGCACGAAAATAGCCGGTTATAACCGGTTTTAATCGGTTATTTTTATACAAAAACGTCTAATCACCGGTTAAATTGCATTCCTTACGCAGCACATTATAGATGACGGTACGACTACTGTATACGACACACCGTGCTTATGGCTAGTTAAATGCATATTGATGGCGTGGCGACTAGGACAATTTATGCCGTCATTTTTCAACTGTCGATGTGACGGGTGAGGGGCAGTTGCCCACGTTGGGACCGCAGGCATTCTGCGAGCTGGCTTTAGGACCTACTGGAAGGCAAGATAAAAATAATGATTTTCGAAAACGTACAAAATGTATCGAATCGACATAGCTACCTACTGAGCTTATTCTAAAGTAAGGTGATGCCGTTTGATTAGCAGTATGGAGTTTCATACAAAGAATACTTAATAGTTCGAGTAAGGACGATGCTGATTAGGTGCTGAGTTGATTCATGGTTTTTAATATTTTATGTCTGGTAAAAGTATTTTAAGGGAAAGTCAAGAAATTCTTCTATCGTAGCTTTATCTTACCGTTCATTTTAAGAAAATATAACCTCACGCACTCGTAATCGCAAGGAACTTCAAAGTGGAACAATTGTTTTCATTTTGTAAGCAGATTCGCTTTCGGACTGTCAAAATGAGAACGATTGCGATTACGAGTGCGTTAGGCAATAAGCCAGTGGCTATACCTATGCTGCAAAATTGAGACCGAGAAAGTAAAAAGGATGTAATCTTCCAAGTACAACAAGACAGTGTATGTTCATCAAGAAACACAAAAATTGCCCCCGGTGTTCCTCAGGGCTCTGTACTCGGGCCCCATGCAATACAAGATTCTGACTTTTTCAGCTTAAGAAATGACTGTTGCATTATACTGTGGAACGTAATTAATAAAATTGAATAAATGATGTCTTATGTATGAAATGATTTGCTGTTATAAAATGTAGTTAAAACATTTTTTCCCCTATTTTAGCACTGGCATTATAATGTTTGCTCGTCACGCATTGCATCTCAATTTAATGATGCTTGGTTGGGTTAATGTATGTAACAACAACACTAATCAAATGAATAATAATTGCACAGCTCCCGCCCAGTTTTATGACCTATTTTACCTGATTTTTTATGAAAGCAAAATTTACTAACATGATTTCCTTTTAATAGCTAGATAATCGTACGTTTGCTAAACACAACGGAAACAGGATTGCAACAGTGCTATTTTATGTAAGTACATCCATACAGTGCCGGATCTTATTTCAATGATTTGACTGTGCTGTACAGTACTACGATATAAGAAGTACATCCCAAAGTTCCCAACGCATGACATAACGCAACCATGAAGTTTCTGAATATTGATAATGTTGACAACTGTAATTCCTTCACACGCAATAAATAAGTTTTTAGTTTAGTGTTACTGATGTGAACATTATCAAAATTCAGAAGCTTCATGGTTGTGCAATGTGTCGGGATTGACTCCATATCTGCCTAGTTATACTACACTCGTAGTTTTGTAAAGGTCGTCGTCAAATCTATGAAGAAATTTAAGATGAAATTGAGAGCGGCAATCTTTTACACATATCGTTTGATAGTATTCAACAACCCCATTCTTCAATTAATAGTACATTACTACAGAAGCCGGGAAGTAGGGGGTTGCTGGCCGAGTGATGTTAAAATAAAGTACCAAGAGCGCAGCCGTAATTAGGAGGCATATCAGGCATAGTGCAGTGGTGCAACTTAGATCGCAGGCGGTGCGGTGCGGCGCACCGGCGAGCTGGCGCACACGACACAGCGCGGATGTCTCCCAAACGTTTATACACTCCTGTATTTGACGTTATAACTTTTAATATAATTTAGCTATTTAAGGTAAATGTCCCAGCGAATGACACTATAAGGGGGGAATTCATACATATTTATACAAAACTACTCAATTATCAAAGTTATCGACTAAACGCATATGCAAATGTATAAACGGGTTCTTCATGAATGTTATAAGTACTATAAATCGTCGGCTTAGTGCAAGAAGTCATTAACCCACAAAAAGTCAAGTTCGAGAAAAACGGGCCCAAAGTTTTGACTTAGTCAAATGAACATTATTGTTGTAGGTTCGGGTCTAGATTTAAAAATTAAACACAAGTGGTTAGCTAAATATATTTAGTATCAAAACCAATTAAAAACTTTGTACAATAATTCCAAATAACTTTTTTAAAAGCCTAAATATGTAGTTAGTGACTTTTTGTCTTTCTCGCTTTAAGGGAACTTACAATTAGTTATTTTTTATTTTAATCACAATTAAATCGAGAAACACAGTTTTAAACGAGAAATTTGGTTTCATCAGTCTTAATTATTACCCTAGAAACTTTATGAACATATTAACAACGCATAAACAGTTTTAAAAACTCTACTTCACAGATATAAACTCAACAAAACCACAACAATAACATAAAATTCTCAAAATGGCGTTATTTGTAACTCCAAACTAAAGTAACTAAAAAATGTTTTTTTTTTATAGAGGAACTTAATATTAAGTATATTATAATCCCAGACACTCACAGCAAGCACTACTTACTTACTGTTATAAAACATAAAAACTTCTAAAAGTATTAAAATAAAAAGATCAGCCTTTGATTTTGAACTAATACTGTAAGTACGAAAAAGAGTTAAAAAACCTAGTCATCCATCTTTTTTACTCTTCGTCTTCTGAGTTTGAAGACATTTCTTCAGGTACATAATCACGACTTTCTTTGGCTGGCAAGTTCTGGTACCAGTGGTGAAGTACCGCGGGTATAATTTTTTCATTGCACATTTTTAGTAAGTCCTTTTTTTAGCTAGAGTGATTGGCAGTTTTTGGTTGTAAGCTTTTCTCAAAATGTAAGTGTTATAATTGAAACCCTGTATGGGTTTTTCAAGCTTACGTTTTCGCAGTTGTTTTATTGGGGCCATAGATTGGGATGTATTACTTTTTAACACGTGAAATTCTTTATACTCCGATTTGAAATCGTATCTGTATAAAACAACATTCGGCCTTTTTTTCTCTAGTCGAAAAGATTTCACTTTAAGCCATCGCAGTTTTTCTCCATTGACGTCAATCGATCGATTCTGCATCAAGTTATCTCTCAAGTCTTTAGGTTCAAAATATCTGTGTGGTTCATAACTATCGGTTCGTACGGTTTTTTCAGGGTTTTATTTTTCTTATTTTTTCTGTTTGATCTTGCTAATCGAATAACATTACAGAAGTCTATCATTGAGTACACTGGCATTAAACGCAATTGGTTCTCAATCGCACTGTGCATGCTATCTACCTCCATATGTGTATGACCAGACTCTAAATATTTATGTTCTATTACCTCGTGATGAGTTGTCTGAACTAAATACAACTGCAGGTTTAAAAGGAATTGATTACGATTTTGGCCTCCACAGGTGTCAGTGAATATGGAAATCTCTTTTACAGTAGATGGGAGACGTTTTATCCATAGATACAAAGCCGTACCCACCTCATCGCTTCCTTTTTTGCCATCCAGCTCAGACCAGAGGTAACAAAAGCCGTCATTGGGAGTGCGAGCTTCATAAATGGTAGCATTGTACACAATCAATTTGCGAAGGTAATAAAGAATAGAAACAGTTCCATTTGGGATATGAAGTACCTTTTGTAAATCTAAGGTTAATGAATTAAAGCTTTCATCTTCATTAGCACGAATTTTGTCCAATTCTTTGGCTTCTCGACGTTGTTCTTTTAGTGAAATGTGTAAGTCATATTTTTGTTTCCAAGATTCAAGATCGGGTCCGTTTGTATTTTTGATACTGTTATACTTATGACATGTTAGACATTGTTTTTTTTTTGGTTTGTGAAAATCCAAATTATATTCAGTTCCAAATACATTTCTGTACACGTTTATAGTAACAGAAGTCCAAAACGCTTTTTTGCATTCCTCTGTATAAAGTTCGTACATTCTTGAAATAGATAGCGTGCCATCTAAATAGAGTTTTGACGATGTTTTTCGGCAATAGTGCGATTCCATTGTAGGGAATAATTCGATGTGTTGTTTTATAAAATCTATATCGTCTTGTTTGGTTTTATTGTGAGCAACATGCTTACCACGTTGGTCTTCTCCTTCAAAAAGACCAGAACTGCCAACCTTGGAAAATGCATTGTTTATAGGGCCGTTTGAAATACAGAGGGTACTTTTAAAAAACTTTTCACATACCTTGATTTTACCTTCATCATTAGAAAAAATATATGAACGTGACATGGTTCGTTTTCTAACTGCTTTTACGTAACACCTTTGTGGAGGATTTACTGATATGTTCGCGAGTATAAAATCCTTTTGACGAGAGTAGTCTTTTAAACCCCAATATGTTTGACAATTTTTTTTACGTTCTTCATCGCTGAAATTTAGTGGGCAGTTAAGCTTGCATTGACAACCTCCCGGCTTGGGGGCTTTTCCTGGCAATAACTTTTTTCTACAATTTTTGTACAGTGCTTACACTGTGATTTACAATTTTTTTGCTTGTTTCGGTCGTAAGACTTTTCAATTTTTTTGTGCCATCTTGTTGTGTTATTTTTTTTGAGTGCTTTTGTTTCCAACTCATTATCGTCAATATCACTGATCTTATCAGTCAAAAAGTCAAAAACAAAACCTAGGTACCTATACAAAATCTCGCCCTAAGGACAAAATTGGTATTTCGTAAATGAAATACTTACTTACCTACAACTTAACAGCATAAAGTAATTTGCACGTATCTTATTATAAATAAAATGACAAAGGTAGTTACGCTGTGATCTTCATTCTCCTTATTTAGAATCTTTTCTAACATCAAAGATCCTCGTCCTGCCTTAAATTTAATACCATTTCGCTTCATTTTGTAAGAAATCACCAACTTCTCGCGTAACGTCCATCCCCGGTCGCAGCCGCAACGGTATGACTTCGATCGCGGTGGCCGAACCCCCGCCCCGTTACCGCGAGAGCAAGACGTACTCGTAGGTATAAATGAGTTGAAATATGAACTGTTGTGCAAGAATATTTCACTAAAGGTGTTTAAATTCATACAAGTTATTTGCCAAAAGTCACTAACCATAATTTAATCACGTGAATTACATGTCTTTGGACATAACAAAAATCGATAAATATCATTAATTACTTTAAAAAATCATTCTGATTGCCATTAATGCTGTCTCCTATTTTTTTTAAACTTTATAAAGTGCTTTAGTTATTTTATACTAAAGTAAAAGTGGTAATGTGCATCCAATGCTCATTTTGATAAAAATCATTAAAGCATGATAATAACTTTTATTTTCGTTTTACGGTTTGCTAAAAGTAACTATATGCATATAATGAATTCTAGCTCAAATACTTTCATAGCTTTATTCATATTGTTTTATTTTTTAAAGTTGATAAGTAACAAAAGTGAATATTTAAACAAAATAAAAAGATAAAAAATAACAAATTTGTTTTGTTTAAAGTTAGTAATGGTCTAAAACCAATTTACATCAAATCAATAAGGCAAAAAGTTAAGTTAATGACTTAATGTCATGGCTGTAACATCGAAATTATTCAATGTAAAAAAAAATGGATCCGTGCGTTAGAAAGAGTAAGTCGCGGCGAATCCGCCCGTGCTCGTACCTGTACTTAGTGATTTTATGCCTTTAGTGACTTCTTGCACTAAGCCGACGAAATTGTATAATAATATTACCAATTTTAAGTTATTTCAGTTTTTCGCGACCTCTGAAATTGTACCAGTAGATGACTGGCATAAACTCGAATGTCCCATTATATGACTATGAAAAAAAATTGGCTGCGACCCAGTATATGACAGGACGTTGTCGTGTTTTCATTATCAAATAATTATGATTTACGTATTAGTTATTAAATATATAATTTAACTTCCAATACTTAGGGCCGCTTGCACCATCTGCGTTAAACATGTTTAGCTCTTAAACATATTTAAGTTGTATGAAAATGTATGAAAAATGTCATCGTTAAATATGCTTAAAACTTAAACACATAATATTAACGCAGATGGTGCAAGCGGGGGTAAATGATGATAAACTTGAAAGAAAACAAGTCAGTAAATTAAATCAGATATTTATAATTATTTAAAAATTATGTTTTTATTGCAACAAAGTAATACGAGGAATTCTGTACTTCTTTGCTGCTGCAGCCACAGAAATCCCCCTCGAAACTTCTTTTATCGCCTTTAAAATATCATCTTGAGTATATTTATTTGATCTCGGAGGCATGTTTGCATAGCAAAATACCTGTAACCAATGTATGACACTATAGTTATGACCTAATGAATGACACCTCAATACGCAACTGTCATTTATTGGAGCTTCATAGAAAAACAGTCTATGACACCCCTGTCAGACACTACTCAAACTATTGATAAAAGCTTGCTTTTTACAGGGTAATTCAAATATATGTTCTACATCTTTAAAATACGATTCAAATGCAGATTTAAAAAATATTAATTTGGATGAGTGAATGACATGGGTGTCATCCACTACTAAAGACAACAAAAATTACCCAGTGTATGACATACCTCCAAAATACTAACTTAATTAATATAATCAATTTAAAACACTTAATATCAATACTTTGTTTAATGATTTAACTGTTTCAATAATCACTTACCTATAAAACTTGAATTCCTGGCTATAATATCCACTATCACGATCCAATGTCTTAACAGATTTCACAAGCAGACCAACGCACGTCTAACTCGAAACAAATGCTCGCAAAAACTGACTCTAAAAATGAAAAATATTTTATCGCATCAATGAAAATTTCTGCACAAAAATCATAAATGGCACTAGCAGTCGGTTAAACCCAGTTTTTGGGTTATATTAATATCCGTTGTCTTATTATTTCAAATTAACTGCAAAAAAGTCATACAGTGGGTCAATGTTATCCACTCGGACAATTACCTTAGCCTGTTCATAAACACAGCCGCCATATCTACATTAAAAATAAATAAAAAATACATCCCCAGCCTAGGCCTTCAATTTTGTATGAAATTCCTTTACAGTTCTCTCGAGTTGTTCCGCCCGCAACATGATACTTTGAAGCCTAACATAACGCCCACATTTCATAGCATGTTTGAAAAAAAAACTGTTTAACATTGTTTAACCTCTTTTTATGTAAATATTTGATTTTGGAATCGAGGTCTTACTTCCCCTAGATGTCGGATGTATATCAAGGAGGTGCCACGGTGTTCCCGGAGTTGGACCTTTCCGTGGTCCCCGTGAAGGGCACCGCGGTGTTCTGGCTCAACCTGCTGCCGTCGGGGGAGGGGGACGACAGAACGGTCCATGGCGCCTGCCCCGTATTGCGGGGCTCTAAATGGAGTAAGGCTTAATAGAATACGCAATATTTAATGATGTTTCCTACCTTTTCCTACTGATATTATAAATGCGAAAGTTTGTGTGTGTGTGTGTGTGTGTGTGTGTGTGTGTGTGTTTGTGTGTGTGTATGTGTGTGGGTGTTAGTTTGTTACTCCTGCACGGTGCAAGGACTGTACGGATTTGGATGAAATTTAAAATGGTGATAGCTTATACCCAGCATTAATACTAGGCTACATTCCATCTCGAAAAATTTAAAAGTTCCTGAGGGAATAAAGATTATCGAAATATAACCGGACGAAGTCGCGGGCAGAAGCTGGTAATACAATAAAGTTTTCAAATTACAAGACAATTGCCAAATAGGTTTTACAATTATTTTATTCAAAGATTACGAAAAACGTATTACCAAATGATGCTACTATGAAAGTTTACTTTTTGACAGACCTACTAAGAATTCATTAGGTATTATTGTAATTATCTTGTACAGTCAACAGCATAAATAAGTGATCATTTATGTACCTTGTCACTTTAATATCGTGTTTGAAATCTTATACAAAATTGTGAAATGATTGAAAGCGACAAGGTACAGAAATGATCATTTATTTATGCTGTTAACTGTACTTACCAATTGCTAATTTTTCCCTTTTGCGGTTGGTCATAGTTGCGTATGAGTTTTCATTAAAGTAAAGCCGTTCCCAATATGCGTTTATTTCTTACCCTATAATTGATTTTTAAACTAAATAAAACTGGAATTTATTTATTTTCCAGTCTCCAGCAAATGGCTTCACCAAGTCGGGCAGGAGTTCCTAAAACCATGCAATTTGAAATACAAAGAGGAAAGTATGAAAAAAAATACTCCGGCTCATCACGGGAATCGAACCCGGGACCACTAGCGACATAGCGACCGCCAACGCGTCGTCAAAGTGTTTAAAACAACTGGAAATTAGAATTATATGAATTAATTGATTAACTACCATTGTCAACTTTTTTTAAAAGTACCTAGTACCTAGTTTTAGTAGTACTTCCAAGCAACTAAACTAAACCTAAATAAATGAATCTAAGAGGGCCATCTCATACTACTTGACTAACGGTCACTCAGAGCCAGTTAATTACCTAAACACAATTAAGGGCCAACGCACCGACAATTTAATTAACACCACAAATGCGGTTAGACGCTGCGCTGCGGAGATTATGTGGTGTTAATTAATTTCGATCTAATTTCTGGCTTGGCAGTGAATAAATATCTTCGCTGCGTTTTGCTGTATACATATTTGCGCCGGCCCTAAAGGACCCTATTTATCTTATCAGTAAAATCAGTGTGCGGCCGGTAGAGCCCCCCGATCTTGTAGTTGATAACTTGTAAGGACTCAGCGGACATGATGGAGAGCCCCGTCATGTGGACGACCTGGTGCGTCGCGCGCGCTACCGCTGGCGACTCCTCATCCGCCAGCCAGGCTGTCTTGCTGATGCGGTACTCCGATACCACTGGCTTCCCTGTTAAGTGGTGATACACCATGGCACCTTCGAGCTGTAATGTTTTTACATACATACACAAACTCACGCCTTCGTTCCTAGAGTGGGGTAGGCAGAGCTACAGAATTACCTACGACTCTAAAAAAAGGTAGATAGTATCTGTAACCAGATTTTGCACAATTTAGGCTAAGTTTACCAGCGTATTAGTGATAGGTTGCAAGCCCATCGTCTAACAGTACCACAAGCCTTTATTCCCTAAGTGGCCTCTTACGACATCTACACATTAACATTAACATGTTTACTGACAAGCTTTACTTGATTAATGTGTGCATGTCGAGATTGTTCATTCGATTGACGAATAAAGAATACATCGTTTTTAACTTTTGTATGATACGATTGAATTTGACTCCCTTGTGTTTGTTCATTATCAGACCTAGGAATATTCGGGGCAAAATTAAATGACAGCTAGAGATTGCCTATTTCGATAAACTCCATTATCGATGCTTTTCCCATATATTAGTGATCGCTTCGAGTTTTGTTTGTAAACATAAAATTTGGTTGAAAGTATGCAATGAAACAAAATAGCAAAATAATTCTGGTTATTGTTTATTTTAAAAGGATTTTATAACCTTCACTCATCATCATAATTTTTTCCGTATAGTGAATTTCAGAATGACTGTCCCATTTACTATTGTTAAAATAAACGACTAGAATTGGTTAGGAGTAAAAACAATATGACGATGATGAGTGAAGGTTATAAATCCTTTTAAAATAAAGAATGACCAGAATTATGTTGCTGTTTCGTTTAATTTGCATACTTCAAAAAATAAACTATTTTTACAATCAAAACTTGGAGCGAACACTAGTATATGGGAAAAGCATCGATAATTAAGTTTATCGATATAGGCAATCCCTAGCTGTCATTTAGTTTTGCCCCGTAAATTCCTAGGTCTGTTCATTATAACCATTAGTTTAACATCTAATAACCAAAGTTCATACTAGCGTGGGTAAAGCTTGACTCGTCGCCAGCATGGCCACGTGGCTAGACCCCTACTCTAACAAAGCAATCGTCTTCAAATGCTAATACACGGTGTCGTGTTTCATTATAAAGCGTTAACGATGCCGAGCCGTAGAACGGCGAGCGTAGGACAGAATCATAGCAGTTACGTAGCTCCGTCCTTTTCTCTGCGCGAAATCTGAACTACGTAGCTATGTCGTAATAACCCTCCAGGTGTTAGTTAGTTAGAGTAAAGGGTTTGTTTGGATTGCTATAGTCTTACTTTATGATTATATCTTACTCTCTCTCTCTCTCCATTTAAGAGCCATGCTCTTGTCGGTGGAGCAATCGCCAACCGCTCCGGTCCTCTGACAACTGCTTGACTTTCTGGTACGACCCAACCTTAACCTTCTCTTTTATCTGCTCAAAGTAATTTCTTCTTGGTCTTCCTCTGCCTCTCTTTCCCTCTAACTTCCCTTCTATGAGGTTTCTAAGGAAAAAGTCGTGTCATAGCAGGTGTCCTATCATTGTTCCTCTTCTATTTTCTATTGTTCCTAGTAAATTCCTATTTTCATTTATTCTATTCAGCACTCGGTCATTTGTAATTTTTTCCGTCCAGCTTATCCCCTCCATTCTTCAACACCACATTTCAAAAGCCTCCAATCTTTCTCTATCTCTTTGTATCAGTGTCCACGTTTCACTGGCGTATAAGGCTATGCTCCAGATGTACGATTTTATGAAATGCTTTTTAATGTTAGTTGTTATTTTTGATCTGAAAATATGTTTCTTATTGTTGAAAGCTTGTTTGGCTATTGCAATCCTTGCAATGATGTCTTGGCTACATCTTGCGTTACTGGTAATAATGCTTCCGAGATATTTGAAATTTTCAACTTGATCTATTGTAATGTTATTTAGTTTAATTGGTCTATTTACTGAATTTGATTTTGAAGCGGTTAAAATTTTGGTTTTACCAATATTAATTTTTAGTTGTATTATTATTATATCTTACATCTGTTACTAAGGCGAAAGTTTTGTCTGCGTAATCTGACACAATTACTACGGCATTTTGAAGCCAATCCGTTGTTACAGTTATAATTGAAATGTTAATAAGCGTGTCACGATGAACATTAATGGAATTAATCAGCATTTTAAGCTGATTAATTCTACTGGCGTTCAGCTAAATGAGCACTGGAGACGGTAATTTGTTTTTAATGGTGCACCACATTCCTAAGGCATCTAAATCTTCGAAAGAGACATGTAATGTACTAATTCAGGGTTATTAGGAGTTTTGTTGGGTGCGTGGTTAGTTTGAGCATACACTGTAGTAAAAAATGCTGCAAACTCTGGGCCTAGTGTGAACCACCTGTAAAAGGCTCTTTAGTACAAGATATAGGACGTATAAAAAATGGTTTACCTTTGTTTTGTAGATTCTCATTACATAGAACGCAGAATTTTCGTTTCATAGATAACCATTTTTATTGCAACCCGTGTTGAGTTTAGGTCAATCTCATAACTATAGCGTTATAACATGTGATTTCGTATTTCAGGGGCTCAACTTTGTTTAAATGAAATGAAATAGTGTACTTATGTACTTACATTGTTTTGTCAATGTATTTTTTGTTTCATTAACTTTAGTTTTAAATCTAAATTTAACTAAATATACATTAAATATAATGGTAACCTTTGATTATGTCGATTTTCACTTCATCGAACGCGATTTTATGCTGAAACTATGATGTTTTCAGGATATCTTAAACATTAATTACGTAGATGATCTCAGGTTAGACTTGTGACTAATTAAAAAAAATACTCACGCGATGAGAAATGCCTATGATGAAATGAAAATTCTTTTTAATGATATTTTCTGCCCAATGTCTTTCTGTTCATTCTACATTGTTCAGTTTCAGAACAAAATCAAACAAAAAATGGTTTTTAGTATTTTACATGTAGCTTTCTTAAGTATTCTTCTATTACGATGGACGCTCGTCGCGCAACCATACACTGCGATTGCGCAGATAGAGCTGCTGTTACAAACTCAAGCAAGAATAATAGATGATTTGAATGCTTATATTACGAAAGAAGACTTAAGACATGCCGTTTTGAAAAGGTAAGTTATCAACGTTATTATGGCAAATATATGTGTTCCTGAGTTGCTCAATACGACTATAGGGGTAAAGGGTTAAATAACTCACCTATCAATTCGGCGACGAAGTATGTATATATTAGAAAAAAATATCTCTGAATAAATTTATTTTCTTTCTTTCTTTCTTTCTTTCTTTCCTTCTTTCATTATCTTACGTAAAGCAGAGTACTTTCTGGCAAGTCTGAAAATGACAGAGTGATGCCTTATCAATTCACTGACTTACTTCTATCTATGTAACATTTTGACCTAAAAAATGTACAGGTACTTGTAATTTCAGAGTTGTGGCTTAAACCGTTTTTACTGACTTCTTCCTATTGTCTTCCAGGTTTTCATTTGATTCGCAACTATCGTAGGAGGGGCGGTGGTGGGGTTGCCATCTACCTTCGTTCCCATATTCTTATCTCAATTGTTAGTACGTCAGCGCAAAATTCTTGTGACGCTCTTTTTCTTAGCCTAACTCTTTCCCACACTAGACTTCTACTTGGAGAATTTTATTCTTCTTCATAACAGGTTGATTATTTTGATCTTGCTTTAACTTCTAGTTTTGTTGCTAAGTCCGGTCAATACTCTGCGGGCGCATTCTCGTACCATGACTTAATTTATACATACATACTTATACATACCGTCACGCTTTCATCCCAGAGTGGGGTAGGCAGAGCTACAGAATTACCAACAACTCTTAAGCCTCTTCCTGCTCCTTGGCTTACTTACCTAGTGTACTTACTTACTTACCGCTTACCCAGCGGTGGCAAGTGAGACTCAATTTTGTAATATCCCATGGCTACTATGTGATGGTTAACTTTTTTTAGACACATTGGGCCCACTTTCACCTTCACACGTTGTTAATTATTAAAGTCTTAAATATACTTTTGATCACACTGTCGTGCTCGCTCGTAATCGTCGGTGATCACCGATTATGTAAAGGAGCCATTACAAGTGGTGAGAATGATATAAAAGCGCTGGCACAGTCGTGGGAATTTGACGAACTAACCAGTCATCCTAGTTAACTTGAACATTTAACGATCACGAAGTACCAAGGTACGCCTATAGGTGGCGCGATAATAAAAATGCATGTTAAAAGTAACTGTGTTGTAAGACTATGCTGTTTCCTTTCCAGTTATTTAAAAGTCTTTCAACACGACCACGAGAATGCTAAAGAGGACATACCGAATTATATAGAAAACCCTATAAATGCATTCAAATTGATTAAAAGACTAACGATTGATCTGGGCGAGTTACAGGAGAATATTAAGCTTGGAAAAGGTATCTAAGATATTTTTTTAAGCGCACTTTTTTTTATAGCGTGGATAAAATATTCTGAACGCGTGTTATGGAAAGCAACCAAAAATATTTTTGGATGACAATCATGAATTCATGATACAACCATAGTTCGTTCGTTCAAATAGTGTGCATTGCAACGCTTTGAAGTCGCCGACACCGTTTTGTGCGCGAAGCGGCGGCTCCTTTGTACCAATTGTAGCGGCACATCAAAGCATGCAAACTATTTGAACGAACAAACCCGACTGCCTAAAAGAAGGTGTAGAATTATTGACCTAATGTATGTACAAATGTATGGCTATTTATTTTTTGGTGGACTTGAACACCCGATTTTGACAAGAGAGCTGTCGTAACATTCGTCGTAGTGTCTCGAGTGGTACTAGATACTTTACATTGAAATAGATATACAGAAATGGCGAATTTTAACAAGATTATAAAGGACACTAGTTCGATGACGAGTTCGTATATAGACGATAGACTCAATATACGTAATGGGGTTTATAAAGCTGGCAAATCTAAACTCTATGAGTTTTTTTTTTCAGTACGTATTAGGTTTATACTCGTTGACCTCTAGTCTATTAATTTACGACAATCTAAGACTGATGGTGTGGTAACTAGTTAGCTGGCTGACCGGTGAAAATTATGTCACAATAACGTCAAACGATATCCATAATATGGATACACCTTAAGATAATTAAAAAGTACAAACATTGCACAAAAGTATTTATTTCCATACTACTTAGTTTCAGTCCGCTCCTTTTATAATTCCCTATCCACTTGTATAAAGATAACAATCTCTCTACATTCTACAGACGTGCAAGGTGCGCATTTGTAATGAGATACCTAGTTCACTTTATCAGTCACTCAAACTTCTTCAATAAATATAAGCTGGAATTCTTTCTGTTACGGACTTAATTTAATAATACTTAAATAGAGTTTGAAGACGTTAACATTATGCACAATGCTTAACTTATTACAATAAATACATTACCTACCAATATATAAAATAACTAACAAAACATGCAAACAATTTAATACATAAATTGTTATCGAAATTTAATTGAAGTCTTATCCACCCTATGACATCGTCACCCAATAACTGGTAATTCTATAACTGTCATTTCATGCAGAGAACATCGTGAGATTAAACCACACGGATATGAAGTATCCCTCGCTGGAAGACTTGGGGGGCGCCGCGCTGGCGATCGTTCGGCTGCAGTCCGAAGATCTGGACGTCCATGACCTGGCCGAGGGCAGGGTCGAGGGTCTTAAGCAAGGGTAGATATATCCTTTTCCGGATCCCTTTGACTGCCATACATATCGTTGGTCATAATGTATTGTTAGTCATACTTTTTTTTGTCGTAACTTCTTTCAGGCTGAAGTTACAGTTTTTAATAAACGTTCATCGTGTGGATTAGTTAGGTTAGGTTAGGTAAG
Source organism: Acleris laterana (assembly GCA_963966035.1). Classification (NCBI taxonomy): domain Eukaryota; kingdom Metazoa; phylum Arthropoda; class Insecta; order Lepidoptera; family Tortricidae; genus Acleris; species Acleris laterana. The sequence continues at coordinate 4,753,712 of OZ014447.1, read as the reverse complement.
TTTTATACAAAATCTGATAAAATAACCGTGTCCTGAGAAAAATGCATTATGACTTGCGAAAATTATGACTTATAACACATTATGACTAAAAATAATTATGGCAGTCAATAGAGACCCATCCTTTTCATCTAATGTTAATACGCCAATTGACATGAGTAATATATTCGGAAATAATGATTGAATAAAAAGCAATGGTATGTCGGAGCATGCTCTTCGTAGGGCTCTAATGCCGTTACTACAAACACACAAAAAAAAAACAAAAAACAAAATGTTCTTTAGTCACCCAGTATCTCAGGAACCAATCCTAGTCTACTTAGTCGTGATGTTTTTTTTTTAAATTCGATATTATGTGCTTAAAATTATGTATATAAATGCCAAATCACTAAAAAAAACATAATACGGTCATCAAAATAAAGATCCATTACAAAGGCATTATAAAGTATAATTAAATGAGGAAATTGACTTTATTGTATCCATGATAGATTCATATTCCATTCGTATATTACGTCGTAGGGTGGGCCACAGGAGGTTAAAATTTTCACAAAATGACAACGGTTTTAAATTCCCTTACATTTTTCAGTAACCCATTGACAGCGGTGGATTGCTTCGGATTTTCCAAGGCAATGTACAAAATGATGAATTATGAGGACACAATGGCATGGAGCATGGAGGCTCTACGGAAGTACAAGGACAAAGCCTCGCAATCCTTCAAGGAAGCTGATATACTGAAGCTAATCATCTTCTCGCATTATTACATGGGTAATTTCACAATATTTCTTATAGAAAAAAAAACGTCTAAAAAGTAAAAAACAATAAGTAATGGCGCTATCAGTTTAAATATAGTAGGTATTAATATTTTGATTCAAGCGTCGAAATATCGGGGGACCGCTAAGTAGCTGGGGTATTTTGTATTATTTCATTTACTTAGCGGTCCCCCGACAACCCGTAACTATGAGAGCATTACTCGGTCCAGTGGCTAGACCTAAGGGCCCAGACAAGATGCATTACGCTAACTAGCGTTTCTATTCGTTGGTGGATCACGTGACTCTTCGTCATCTACCAGTGACGCGATTGGTTTAAAAACGAAACGAATAAAAACACTTGTAGCGTAATGCATCTTAGTTAGCTAGAGCCCAAGTTGCTTAACGCTAACGAAAACGATTTTTTGAAAATTGACCAAATGTATGGGATTGATGTAGACGCTCGAAACGACCGTTTGACAGCTTACGTTAATCCTATACCTACATGTTGGATAACGATAACGAACGCCGAAATAGTTTTTGTTTAAGTAGTTAAACTTTAATTTTAAATCACTACAGGAAACGTTTCGACCGCATTAGAATGGACAAAACAGTGGTTGGAGTTAGATCCGGGTGACGCGGATGCGCAAAGATACCTTATGTTTTTAGAGGAGGCCATCGCTAAAATACAAATCGATCTGTCTGCACAAGAGGAGGTAAATCATTAAACATTTCTAATTAATCGATTTAAAGTAAAGAAATAATCTTAACTATTAAACAGATTATAATTTGGGTAGGTAATGTTTTTATTTTTATATTTTGACGAAGCGTTGGTCTAGTTAGTAGTGACTGCCTACGAATCTAGCGGTCCGGGATTCGATTCCCGGTATGGGCGCGAGTATTTGGTTCTGCAACTTGGATGTTTTCTATATATTTAAGTATTAATTTCTCTATATACGGTAATAATAACATTAATATAATTGTGTTAATAACTAAATAAAAAGTGTTTTAATAACCCGATTGATTTTTTTATACTGTCTTCTATACCTATGTCAATAATTGTCATTTTGCAATTGTTGTTATGGGTGAATTGCAAAAATATTGAAAATAGTTAAGGGCTCAATTAAAAAACCCTTAACAATCCTTAACTTTTTCCTTTGTGTAACGAAGATGAGTCATATAATCATATGCATAACTTTCGTTACACAAAGGAAAAACAATTGAAGAAAGTTAACGTTGCCTCAATTAAGCCCTTAACTATGTACAATATTTTAGCAATTCACCCTTATGACATTTTTAACAATTTATGCTATATATCAATGTATCCTTTGCCACCCGGGATGGTGAAAGGATTCTAACGAGGCAAAACATATCTAAATCGGCTCAGGCGTTTAGAAGTTACGGTGGAATTACACTATAACCCTAAAAACATTACACTCCTTTTTTGAGCAGTCGTGTAAAAATAGATAAATATGTACGTTGTTTATAAATGTTCCTTAAAAATTGAATAGGAGGAGGATACAACGGAAGCGTATGAAGCTCTCTGCCGTGGGGAGGGGGAAATTCCTTCTACAATCGCAAAAAGGTATAAAAGTGCACTTTTTTGTAATGTACAAAATAAATAAGCTGAGTCTAAGCTTCGACTTGGGGACCTTCAAGAGACGGCCATACTTTTTTCTCAAAGGCTCAACGCAGCTGCACCTCCCCCCTGGTGACACAAAGTTTCCCATTTTGTGCTTCGCAACAACCAACCGTCCTGGGGCTCCGATCTACTCGGTAAAGCCGGTATTGCTTTTAACAGCGGCCGAGTTAATAACAGTACGATAACATGCCAAACGTAAATCAACCTAAATGACAGAGTATTAACTAACATTCACGCGTCACGATGGATGTTGATAACTTAATGTCAGTACGCAAAGGCATCGTTGGATAAGATGCTTTATTCTTTGTAATCATTGAATCAGATTGCATTGCCGCTACGTGACCGAAACCCACCCGTTCCTCCGACTGGCCCCGTTCAAGGTGGAGCAGCTCTACATCGACCCGGACATATCCCTGTTCCACGACGTCATCAGCGACAGCGAGATAGAGGTCATCAAGGATAAAGCAAAATCGAAGGTAATCAAAACGGTATCCGTAGGCCGAGTCCAGAATAGTTAGTATAGTTAGTATAGTTTTGCGGGTGGTAGGACTTTGTGCAGGGTCCGTCCGGATTGCTACCACCGTCTTATCCATTAACCTACCGCCAAACAGCAGTGTTCGCATTGTTGTGTTCCGGTTTGGGGATAAGACAGCCGGTGAAATGACAAGCATAGAGGCATTCCATCTTAGTCCTCAGGGTTGGCAACGCATTTGCAGTCTTAGGATTGCTCTGCAGTCTTGTGAATGCGAATGTCTATGGGTCACAGTTTCCACTTACCATCAGGTGGCCTGTGTGCTCGTTTGTCATCTCTATGCCATAAAAAAAAAAAAAAGGGAACCTAAAGCCTACGCACTATCCATCTTGGAGGACTGCAGCGCCCGACCGTCAGGCCCGATGGTGCTGTACGCACTATCCTCCTGACCGAAATTAGTGGTATCATAAATATGAGGTAGGTTTAGGTTATGTCAGTTCTCCAGCTGGCCCGAAGGGCCAAAACCCCCAGAAATAGGTCCGTCGACCCTTTTTAATATGATATTAAAATAGACATCATTAATCAGTAGGAGTAAGCAGTATGACCACGGGCAAAGAATGGCCGTCGTACATGTATACAGTGCCGTGTAACAAAACGGCTTCAAGCTATTTCATTCTCTACGTGCAGGATATTCGACATAATATTGAAGTTTATAATGAAACACGGCACCGTGAATCAGCATTTGAAGACGATTGCTTTGTTAGAAGAGTGTAAGCCACGTGGCCACATCACCACGGCACGACATCGTTAACATGAAACGGCGCCATCTTCAAATCCTCGAGCCGCGTGGACGCTGGCGACGACTCAACCTGTACCCACGCCAGTACGAACTTTGGCTATTATGTTAAACTAACGGTTATAATGAACAAACACAACACCGATTTTTGTAGATCTATAGATATTATAGGCAGTCAAATTCAATCGCATCTTACAAAAGTTAAAAACGATTTATTTTTCATTCGTCACACATTAAACAAGTAAGGGTGGTCAGTAATCATGTCGCCGAGGCGAGATAGGATTAAAAACTACTTAGGCCCGTATTATTTAATAAACTCATCTTGGTTGAGATGTCGGTCACAAGATACGTCAAAGTAAACGTCAAACCATAGCACACTGTCATTTTTGACGTATCTTGAGAAGAGGATTAAAGTCGAGATCAGTTTATAAATACGGGTCTTAAAGTCAATGTTAATGTGTAGATGTCGTAAGAGGCGACTAAGGGAATAAATACTTGTGGTATTTAGGCGATGGGCTTGCAATCTGTCACTAATACGCTGGTAAACACATCTTAGCCTAAATTGTGCAAAATGTGGTTACAGATACTATCAACTTTTTTTTAGAGTCGTAGGTAATTCTGTAGCTCTGCCAACCCCACTCTAGGAACGAAGGCGTGAGTTTGTGTATGTATGTAAAAACATTACAGCTCGAAGGTGCCATGGTGTATCACCACTTAACAGGGAAGCCAGTGGTATCGGAGTACCGCATCAGCAAGACAGCCTGGCTGGCGGATGAGGAGTCGCCAGCGGTAGCGCGCGTGACGCGGCAGGTCGTCGACATGACGGGGCTCTCCATCATGACCGCTGAGTCCTTACAAGTCATCAACTACAACATCGGGGGGCTCTACCGGCCGCACACTGATTTTACTGATAAGGTAAATAGGGTCCTTTAAGGCCGGCGCATATACAGCAAAACGCAGCGAGGATTCACTGCCAAAACCATCATCGGCTTTGGATGTGTCGAAACAAGATCGAAATTAATTCACACCACATAATCTCCACAGCGTCTCCCCGCATTTGTGATGGTAATTAATTTTACGTGCGTTGGCCCTTAATCGTGTTTAATTAACTGACTGAGTGACCGTTAGTCAAGTAAGGTTTGTTTCAATAGAACTTGTCAACAATGTAAATAAAACATTCAATGAGATATCCATATTTTAGCACTATTTTATTCTTTTAATGGTTAGGATAATTATGTGGAAAGAATTGATTAAATAACACATGGATTTAGCAGTATTTGATGATGTAGAATGGAAATTAAAGACATTTTGAATACAAGGTTTGTTTACATTGTTGGCAAGTTCTATTGAAACAAACCTTAGTATGAGATGGCCCGCTTAGATTCATTTATTTAGGTTTAGTTTAGTTGCCAGGTAAAGTACTACTAAAACTAGGTTCTAGGTAGTTTTAAATAAGTCGACAAGGGTTGTTAATTAATTCATTGATTTAATTATAATTTCCAGTTGTTTTAAACACTTTGACGACGCGTTGGCGGTCGCTATGTCGCTAGTGGTCCCGGGTTCGATTCCTGTGATGAGCATTTGTTTCTAAGTCTTGGATGTTTTCTACGTATTAAAGTATATATTTCTATATATAAATATTTGTATCGTTGTCAAGTACCCATAGTAAAAGCCTAGAGCTTAGTTTGGGACTAGGGTAAATTGGTGTCAGATGGTTCCCCATATTTATTTTGTTATAAAAATCCTAAGGGAATAGAGGCGTGTAGAATTGTTAGACTATGGGCTTGCAACGTATCATTAATACGCTGGTAATTAGGTATCGTGGTATGTTTGTGCAAAATGTGGTTATAGAATTATTAACAAGTTTTTAGAGTTGTTGGTAACTCTGTAGCTCTGCCTACCCCACTCTGGAAATTAAGGCGTGAATAATGATAAAATATGATGATGATAATGATAAAAATCCTGTTTCTTTTTATTTAGTATTGATATCGTTTTATCCTTTTTTAGAGCCAAAGATATGCTAATAAAAAGAACGTTGGGAACAGAATCGCAACAGTGCTACTTTATGTAAGTACATAACTACATAAAGATAAAGATAAAGATAAAGAGACATTTATTCGCAATAATACAAAACAACATTAGGTACATAGATACAAAAAATAAGACACAGAAACTTTGCGAAACGGTCATTCAACGGGCATTCGCTAGCCGTAAAGCCAGCACTGGTCTTCCGTTGGAACCGCTTGGTGAAGAGACGGAAAGTGACACACTTAACACAAAATAACATGAAATGAAAAACATCATACATACATACATTAAATCACGCCTGTTTCCCAGAGGGGTAGGCAGAGACCACTTCTTTCCACTTGCTACGATCTTGACAAATTTCTTTCGCTTCTTCCACATTCATACATCGAGTCATGCACGCACGTCGGTTTCGGGTACTTAAGATTCGGCCCTTTTCCAGTATTTCACCGATTTGACTCGAAAAAGTACGCCTAGGGCGGCCCCTTCCGACCCGTCCACTCACTATCGATGTGTATATCTCTTTCGTCAATCTTCTTTCATCCATCCTTTCCAAATGACCGAACCATCGAATCATTTGTTCGAGATTACCGAAATTCTCGAACGACCATAAAAATTACACCCTGTTAAGGTTGGCAACACTAGGGAAACAGAAAACAAAAGACACAACAATCGAAGCAAAGCAATATTAGGTTACGTAAGAATAACAAAAATTGGTAGAATTTTAGAAATAAAATAAAAGCAATGTTTAGTTGGTTTTACATTTACAAAAATTACACTACTGTGCAAAATAACAAACAAACAGAGTGACAAGCGGACGGCAAGAAAATCAATACAAGCTCAGCTATTATATTTAAGACTACAGAAGAAATAAGTGTACATATAATAAACCGTGCCGTTACTTACTACACAAAAACTATCTCAAAAACAACAAGTATGAACTAAGAAATTCTCTATTTAAAGTTATTTGGTGCTGTCTTAGGTCCTTTTAGTAGGTATAAATACTTAAATCGCTTGTATCTTAGGAACCAATCAAGTCTACCTACTTAGTCTTGATAATTTCTCTTTAAAATTCGTAATGTATGTGCTTCATATACCTAAGATATTTTTCAGATTTTTGTATTTGTAGAGTTTTTTAGGATACAGTAGGAAACAATTTAATGGCTATGTTTGAAACTTAAGTCTGAAGTACGAGTTGCACAACATAATAAAAATGACTATAGCATGTCTTACTTTCTTTAGTTTTCGGACGTGGAGAAAGGGGGCGAAACAGTGTTTACCGAGCTGGGTCTGTCGGTGGGTCCCGTGAAGGGTTCCGCGCTGTTCTGGCTCAACCTGCTGCCGTCAGGGGAGGGGGATTTCAACACGGTCCACGCCTCCTGCCCCGTAATGCGGGGCTCCAAATGGGGTGAGACTTGCTCAATCGTTTAGTTCTAACTTCCTTAGGCCACCTGTCTATTTCTAATTTTAGAAGGAAAGTGCCTAAAAACAAACTACTTAACGCCTGGAGCGTTGGCGATTTTAGGCTTTCATAAAAATGAAATCAAATCAAATCACAAAAATATAAAGATTTTTTGCACTATATTTCTCCAATTTCGCCATTAGGCATATAAATATCTAGCATATTGGCATGGAGCTAGCGGCATGGAATATTGCTACCTACCTACTTAACATTGCATTCATACGTTTAGTACGGAGCATGCGGCAATGATGCCGTTGCCGCCGACGTTTCAAGGGTTAATGCGATAATATGTCAGAATGTAAGGGGACAATGTCACACTAATTGCTAGATTAATTGGTGTGTCATTGTCCCCTTACAAATCCCAAATTAACCAAGGGTACTACGGGTAGGTACTAGAAAACGATACAAATTACTAATATAGAGAAATATTATACTCAAATACATAGGAAACCTCCATGACTCAGTAACAAATATTTGCAGTCATCACACAAATATCTGCCCTTACCGGGATTTGAACCAACTAGTCCAGCGTGTCGTCTAGTAGAGCCTGGAAGACCGAGTAATTATCGCTGGGGTTGCATTCTTCTTCCACAGATGCATTTTATTTTAATTTTTCAGTCGGTGCTAAATGGTTTCGTCAAGGGAACGTGAGAAGTTGATCAAGAAGACGACTGGTCACACTCCTAGGTCCGACGCACGGACGAACCGGCGTACCTGTCACACCCACAGTTGCACACGTCAGAGGGGTTTTTATGACATAACTATGCAGTTAATTTTACGGTGAGCGTAAAGGACGGAGCTATAGCAGTTACATAGCTCTGGGGGGTTATTATGACATAGCTATGCAGTTCTGTTTACGCTCAGAGAAAGGGACAGAGCTATGTAGTATCTATATCTCTGTCCCTTACACTCGCCGTAAAATGAACTGCATACCTATGCCATAATAACCCCCCAGTCCTTTTCTCTCAGCGTAAAATGAATGGCACAGATAGGTCATAATAACCCCACAGTACAATGTTGCCAATTTCGCGACTTGTAGATTTATTTTTCATATTTCTCGATAACTTAGCAAATAAAATTGACATCTAGAATCTGGCACACTTTGCTCTGAGAATTGTGCTTTTAAATAAATATGAATTAAGATGAAAAAATATTGTTGTTAAAAACATGAATACTTCATTGTCATACAACCTTTTCCTGAACCCCCTTTCCCCTAAAGGCGTCGATTCGTTTTGCACCTTTGGGTGTTTTACATTGTATTTAATTATGCTTTTACCTATTTAAGTACGTTTATCGTGGTCAAAGCATAGAACAGTTTAAAACTACCTAGGTTATTACGTGTTGTTTGGGTTGAGGTAGACTTTGCACCTAGAGTTGAAACGAGTTAATTATTCGGAAAAATTGGTACCCAATCGTCACAGGAAACTAAGTTGGTCATTTCAAATTGTAGGTACAGTCACCCAATATAAAGGTTAAAACATACTTAAAACCTTATCATTGTGACTGCCATTGTTATTACCATACTTGTCATTTGATTAAACGGGACTTTATCGTGAACTAACATTTAATAATTTATTTCTGTGTTTGAATGCATTGCGTCCATAAAATTGAATTACTTACTCCAGATGTGAAGATACTCGGGAGAGGGGACGCAGTTTAAAAATAGATAATCTCTTACTAGTTATATTACATCATTTAGAAAAAAAGAGTATAATATATAGTAGGATCTATTTAAAATGTCCGAATCCACTTAAGAGCTTATCTTCCAATGAATGGCTTTGTTATCTATTGTGAAGCCCGACCGCAAATTAGCAGTGCAAAATGAAACGCATAAATAACAAAAGATTTCACATGAATAGCCACTTTACCGCCTAGAGAATAAGGTTCAATTTGTAATGGCAAGTCATTCGAAATAGTACTGTTTGAAATTGAAATACCTGCAGTGCACAAACAAAATAGTAGTTACCTGGCTGCCGCTTTCAATTTCAAACAGTACTATTTCGAATGACTTGCAACAAATTGAACCTTATTCTCTAGGCAGTAAAGTGGCTATTCATGTGAAATCTTATGTTATTTATGCGTTTCATTTTGCACTGCTAATTTGCGGTTGGGCTTCACAATAGATAACAAAGCCATTCATTGGAAGATAAGCTCTTAAGTGGATTCCGACATTTTAAATAGATCCTACTATAATTAACAATTTGATGCGACGATAAATTGTTAGCGTCGCCCGCAAGTCTCGCTTCCTGGTGCCTGCAAACGCTGAATCACCTACATTGCAGACTGGGTAGGCTGGGCAGGACAGTAAAAACCGCAAGAACTTATGAAAGAGCAAGGAGCTAAACACGCTTCTACGTACCGGGGCCTAGCAAGGCCCGACATAGACTTTTTAGCGTCCGTGAACTGGCTGCGATTTGGTGACCTCTTTGGGGAAACTGAAGGTTTTGTCTGTGCAATAGCTGACGAGGTCATAATGACGGACAACTACCGGAAATATATTCTAAATTCTAAAGGACGGCACGGTCGACATTTGGCCACTGGCGAGTACTTGCACAGATATAACCTAGTGGCCAGGATTATCTATCAGCAACTTTCTCTTTAATATGAGTCTGAAATGCCGTACTAACTATAATTACGCACCGGCGCCAGTTTTCGAAAATGGTCGTTCTACGCAATATTGGGATTGATCTGTCATCAGGGACAGGACTTTTGTCGCCAATAAGCCTGATTTCGTGGTGACAGATCGATCTCATCGCCGGGCAGTGCTTGGCGATGTCACCATACCGCATGACGAAGAACCTCTTGAAAGCTGAGAAGGACAAGCTCAGCAAGTACCTTGACTTGGCTCACGAGTTAACCGCCATGTGGGATGTTGACTCGACGATCATTGTCCCGATACTTGTTTCGGCAAACGGTCTCATAACGAAGAGTCTCGACCAACACACTTCAAGAGACTCTCAGATGGCTGAATCAAGGGCCAGATACAGAAGGCGTCACACGCTTCGAGCAACACGGCCTTCGTTTTTTTTTTTTTATGGCATAGAGAAGACAAACGAGCACACAGGCCACCTGATGGTAAGTAGAAACTGTGACCCATAGACATTCGCATTCACAAGACTGCAATGCAATCCTAAGACTGCAAATGCGTTGCCAACCCTGAGGACTAAGATGGAATGCCTCTATGCTAGTGATTTCACCGGCTGTCTTATCCCCAAACCGGAACACAACAGTGCAAACACTGCTGTTTGGCGGTAGGTTAATGGATAAGATGGTGGTAGCGATTCGGACGGACCCTGCACAAGGTCCTACCACCCGCAAACAGCAGCAAGCGGCAGGTGCTTCGTAGCGCAAGAGAGTCGCTTTACCTATGAATATTACAGTCAAATAGTTCTGTCATTTCTTGCGGGAAGAAATGCAAATTGGCTCAACATATAAAAAAAAACTGTAATGATGAAACCCGGATCCCTTTGACTGCCATACATATCGTTGGTCATAATGTATTGTTAGTCATTTTTTTTTCGTCATAACTTCTTTCAGGCTGAAGTTACAGTTTTTAATAAACATTTATCCTGTAGATTCGTTAGGTTAGGTTAGGTTAGTTTTATAAAAATCCTGAAGAAATAACCGTGTCCTGAGAAAAATGCATTATGACTTGCGAAAATTATGACTTGAAACACATTATGACTAAAAATAATTATGGCAGTCAATAGAGACCCGATGAAACCAATACATAAACAATGGAACAATACACCGACAAAACTTGCGCACCTCGAGCAAGTTTTTGCTCAACTGATTTGTTGCTCAACGGATCCGAATTTTGTACGGACGAGCGGACTCAATGTCGGTAAACAATCCGACAATTATATTACAATAAAAAATACGAATTTGGTGTCTTAATGCAATACGACAAAAAAATACTAAATTCATTTATTGTGTTGTAAAATTCAAGTAAGGATAATTAAACAGAAAACAAACAAACGAAAGAACTTACAAAATTACTTAAAACTACACTAATCTAACAAACCACTACCAGTGGGCATTGTTCCTAAAATGCTGGCAGCATTGCCACGTTAAAAATACTTGCATGTGAAATGTAACACCATCTTTTTGTAAGTTTGACGTCCCAGACCCCTTTTACAGCAGAAAACAGAGCAATTCGGGATTTTAAGTGTAGGTAACGTTCACTTGCGGGACTGGACTCTGTCTAGTTGAAAATCGAGTGACAACTAGTTTTTATTAAATGCTCATGCCCACTTGGGCTTGTACTATGACAGAGTAGGAAATGGTGCGAATGCAATACTCCCTTCCGTATTGCTCGAATTCGACATGGCACGCATTGTGAGGAGGTTCCTCTCTCTGCAGACCTAACCACCGGTAGATTGAGCCCTGCCCCGCATTCGTAGGTTAGGTTATTTTTAATTATTTTTTTTTGTATTTACATTGTTATTTTACTTTTATATTTGAATATTTATCATAAGAAAACTATTTTACAGATAATGTAATAAATGTCTGAAACTACAAAAAAAAGACAAATTATCGTCAAGCCAAATGGCCTTATACGTAGATTTATAAAACACGAATAACCGGGAAGTATTCACTTTAAAAAAATGTGTCATTACGCCCATAACATGTATTACTTTGTGCAAAGAAAACAAATTACCTAAGGTTTTTTATCCAGTATATTTATCCCTTTGAAGGGTGATTATCTCAGCGAGATTTTTTTTGCGGCGGAGTTGATAATCATAGTGTGGAGTCATTATTTTAGAAGATTAAATTTTTTTCTGAATAAAATATACTAATTATTATAATCTTTTTTTTTTGCACGTTTCCTAATTTTGGTGAACCAATTTTGGTGGTTTTGGTGGCAATTTGAAATCCACCAAAATTGCTTGATGCCACCAAAATTGTTAATACTATGTTTAATTCCATATTTATAACCATATATTTTGTATTTACAATATCATTGACTCAGAGCACTTATTTCGAGTAAAATATAAACACTTAATCATTCATTCATTCATACTAATATTATAAAGGCGAAAGTTCGCGAGTTTGTATGGATGTATGGATGGTTGTTATTCTCTTACGCAAAAACTACTAGACGGATTGTGATGAAATTTAACATGGAGATACCTTCTACCTTGGATTAAAACATAGTCTACCTTAAATAATGCTATTCCGTCGGAAAATGTTTCTACGCGTACGAAGTCGCCACCGGAAGCTAGTTTACAATAAAACTAAATTACTTGTGTAAATTCGTGGTTAAAATTAAAATTTGGTAATTACTGTCTGCTGGAAATGAAAAGAAAGTAAGGCTTTTTATAATCGTTTTAATTATAAATACCAAAATGCATATTTTTTTTATTAAGTACGATTTTCCTATGGATGGATGGATTTTTTTTGGATCGTTTAGATCTTAGAGTCAAATAGTAACTAATTAACAAATTTTACTTGTAATCAACAATACCTAATCCTAGTATATAACAAGATATGTTTTTAACTCAAGGAATTATATAACTCATATTAATATGTATTAATAATCGTGGACATCAGTCAGAAACCTATAATAATTGCACATAAAGTCATAGAAGTACAAACACTTTTTATATTTGTACTTCAATGACTTTTATTTAAATCTGGGAACAGTTGAGATCTTCGACTCTTCGAGTCAAACAATAAGTAGTTATAAATTTTTTATCGTAATCAACAATACTTTATTATACGGACTTAATAAGTTAAATTCTTACCTAAAGAAATATATTACTTACTTATATTAACATTAACAAACAAAAGTGATTGTACTTCTTTGACTTTATGTGCAATTATTATAGGTTTCTGACTTCTGACTGATGTCCAGGATTGTTAATGTTAATGTAAGTTATATAATTCCTTGAGTAAGGAATTGAACTTATTATGTCCGTACGATTAAGTATTGTAGATTACTGGTAATTTTTTTTAATTACTTACTGTTTGACTCGAAGAGTCGAAGATCTCAACTGTTGCCACATTTAAATAAAAATCGTTGAAGTACAAATATAAAAAGTGATTGTACTTCTATGACTATGTGCAATTGTTATAGGTTCTGATTGATGCCCACGATTGTTAATGTTAATGTGAGTTTTTATAGTTCCTTGAGTTAGGAATTGGACTTATTATGTCCGTAGAATTAAGTATTGTTGATTACGAGTAAAATTTTACAATTACTTACTATTTGACTTGAAGAGTCGAAGATCTTAAAGATTACATTGTATTTTCGTATAATTAAAACGATTAATAAAACTCTTGATTTCTTTTCATTTCCATCAGACAATTTAATAGCCAAATGGTAATTTTTATCATGAATTAGCACAAGTACCTAATTTTGGTGTAGATGTGCAATTTTGGTGGGCAATTAATCTAATTTTGGTGGGTACAAGCAATTTCGGTGGGAGCAAAATTACAAAAAACGTAATATGTCTAAAACTATTATGTATGATGAAAGGCCACTACTACACTTTATTGATTATGACTAGTTACGTATTATTTATATGAAATTTTGACTCAGAAATTAAAAATAAAAAATACTACCAAAATTTGATAAATTTATTTATTTATTTATTTATTTATTGGATCTTGCACAAAAGAATCTTGAATTTCGAGCTTGTTGAAATTCACCCTGAAGCTGAACCACCTACCATCATACCGCCACCGTATCCAGGTGGCCCACCGTATCCAGATGGCCCACCGTATCCAGATGACCCACCGTATCCAGATGACCCAGATGGCCTACCGTATCCAGATGGCCCAGATGACCCAACGTATCCAGATGGCCCACCGTATCCAGATGGCCCACCGTATCCAGATGGCCTAGATGGCCCTTGACCAACCAAGTCTCCAGATGGCCTAGATGGCCCATGATAAACCGCGCCTGTAAGCCCCTTTGTTGCGTAGCCCGCGATACCCGCGATTTGTTTCTTTTTGATATCCTCCTTAAACATCCGCACGGTGTGTTGCGCCCGCTGATTGTTCGGATCCAACTCCAACCATTTTCTGGACCAAACTAACGCGGTTGTGACATTTCCTGTTAACGATTGAAATTTACTTTTAAAATGTGTTTTAGAGATCTAAATTCCACATACATACATACATTAAATAACGCCTGTTTCCCAGAGGGGTAGGCAGAGTCCACTTCTTCCCACTTGCTACGATCTTGACAAATTTCTTTCGCTTCTTTCACATACATACATCGAGTCATGCACGCACGTCGGTTTCGGGTATTAAAGATTCAGCCCTTTTCCAGTATTTCTCCGATTTGATTCGAAAAAGTACGCCTAGGGCGGCCCCTTCCGACCCTTCCACTCACTTTCGCTCTGTAGGTATATCTCTTTCGTCAATCTTTTTTTATCCATTCTTTCCGAATGACCGAACCATCGAAGCATGCCCATTTCAATCTTAGTCACTACATCTTCTTTTATTCGACATTTCCAATTATGGAAAATCATTGTCATTTTCATCATTCCGGTAGCTAAGTACGCCGAAAATTTCACCCTCCTCACAGTGTGATCCAAATGCCCAATATCATTTTGTGAATTTCAAAATCTGGGTGGGTGTAAAATGAAATTCATTCATGCATTCTGTCCCACCTCGTCCGATATCGGGCGAATTCGTCCTCCTCACTCGTGTGATCCAAATGCCCGATATGATTTCGTGGATTTCAAAATTTGGGTTTACGTAAAATGAAATTCATTTGATTGTGTGATCCTAATACCTGATATGGATTTCATATTTGGGTTCGCGCAACGCGTTGTAAAATAAATTGGGTTTGTACCCAAAAATAAAACGATCAACTCTCGGATTAACACGCGTTTTTTACAAACAACACGTTGGAACGCAAATGGTTTTATACATTCTTAAAGTCCAAGTCAAACTAAGAATATAAGTTGCTTTTGTGTAGGTAATGCAAAAGCTTAAATACCTCGCCGAGCGCCGAGGCGTTTGTACAACTTGTCGTGAAGGTGATCGTGCCCCACAGACAAGATCGGGTCACCCAGGATGCTTAGTTCCCGGTGGTCGTATGACCGCTTTTGTGTACATGGTGAGTTTGCATCCTTCACCAGGGACGAGTTCATCCGTTATCTACCACCGCATAGTAACAGAACCCCTTCCAAATATTCAAGATAAGTTCAGCAATACTCAGTGCAAGGGTGATCAAATCGAGCGCTGAGACTGATATGTTGAAACTTAGCACTTCCAAGCCGGTGGGTCACAAGGAGTACTAAGCCACTTATTCATTTGCTGAAGTTCTTACTACCGTAACGTCGGGGTACTTTAGCCCTAGGGGTAGCATTGCCTATTGGGGGAAACATGTTAGGGTCAAAGTAACCCGAGGTTACGTGCATAATATCACTGCTTAAATACAAAAGCGCCACAAAACAAAAACATATATCGGTCATTGAATGCAAAACGGACACATTCCAAAATAATTTGCTCTTGCATTAAAAATCTTATACGAATAGATTCTAATTTTAAAATGCAACACTGACTCACTTTGGAATGTGTTCGTTTTGAATTCAATGAACGATATAGTGTGTTACCGGCATGCGGGCATTTATTTAAACTGCCGATAATATGTTGTTTTAGCAATTGTTTGCAAGTATTATCAATTAAAAAATAATTAAAATAACTTCACAATTAATTTTCTTAAATACTGTCCATTTTTAATGTAGTGCATGTGCTGCGCGTTTATCGTTATCAGTATCGCTGTTGCTTAGTACAAGGCATGTCGTGGTACGGGGGCAAATCATAATAATCAAAGTATCTGTCGACTCTCATTTACACTAGTCAAATTGATGTGCTTTACATTGCTGGCAATTAAAATGCTGTTAGAAAATTAACAAAGTTTGAAAATTTGTTTAATAATTAAATTAATGTTTATTAGTTACATTATAGATATACGTTATTTTAATATACTTAAAAAAAAATGGGGTGCTGGTAGCACACTGTATAGTTTGATTTTAAACTTAAGTATATAGCATTCCAAATTTAAACGCTGACTTCGTAGGCAGGGTCACTAACCAACTAGGCTACGAGTCGTATGAAGAATATCTGTAGAGTGCTTTAAAATATATATATTAGTGAGAGCACATCTGGGAAAAATGCGCATGTTAACACGAGAGATAATCGTTTTATTTTAAGCACAAACCCATTCGGTTACAACATGTTGCAAAACGCGCACGTTAGCGAGATCATTTCATTTTGCGCAAACCCAAACTTTGAAAACCACAAAATAACATTCGGCATTTGGATCAAACGAGTGAGGAGGGCGAAATTCCCGATCCCGCCCGATCGAACGAGGTGGTCCAGAATGCCCAGAAATATTCTACTGACTGCCATTAATAAAAAAAGAAGAAGCAGAACATATTACGCTTCGGATTACATGTAAGGCGAACAACTTTCCTTGAGGTAAAGGTTTTATATTAATTTCGGACTTGATTTCTTAACTGCCGCAGACATCAATTAAATGTAACGGTTACTTAGTGACGTGTTGTCTTATTCTATAGCTATAGCAAAGAAAGTGACAGCAGCTACTTTAATCAAGCATTAAATTAATTTGGGGTCTCTGAGTGCGGCAGTAAGTCTTTCTGTTTTGAAGGCGTTGAGACTTTGTGAAGTGTTCGACCGAATTGTTTGCGCCTTCTTACAATATATTAACAACATATACATAATATAGCAATAAATGCAATATATTTATAGTATTTGGGTACTTAACCCAACGTCAAGCAACAGTGATTGCCGGGAACAGAGACTGTCCGTCTAGTAGTTGTACCAATCACCAGATAGGCTGAGAGTTCGTTTGCTTTAAAAACAGTAAGTATACAGGTTACCCAAATTAAAATGCGAGAAACTGATTTGTTCCAGTAAATCCTCTTCTTTGAAGGTAAGGGGGGACGGGGTTTCATGCCTGAACTTATGCTGTGCCTCCATGCTCCACGCTAAGGTGTTCTTAAAGTCTTGTAGTTTGTAAAGAGTGCGGGAGAGCTCGAAACAATCAGACGCTGTCATAATATTACTGAAAAATATGGAAATTTAAAACCGTTTTATGAGTGTACATTTAAATATTTGCATACTCAATACGTACCTGAGGTTTGACCAAAACGAGTCGAGTAAAGGATCCCGAAAAAGTTGTTAGGAAAATGTGGTTACAGTAAATTTTAATGAAATTTAGATATGTTTTAGACTTCGATCAACAATATACAACTAGATAACAGGTCAGAGAACAAAACACGGCCCAGCGAATATACTCCCACTTCAAATTGGAAGCTTATTTGAATTTAGTTCGCTTTCAACTACGCCAACAGTGACACGTGTCACAATGCCTCAATGCGTTTTCAAAAACTGCATAAATAATCACCGCAACAAAAAATTTTCAGACGGAATGTCATACTTTCGGAAAGTAAATGTCGACTCGTAATATTAATTAGCAAATAACTAATTATTTCTTTTAAAATAATTTATTTTAGTTTCGGACCAACAATTGTCAATATTTGGTTGTTGCAGAACAGTTGCGTCTATGGAGTAGTTTAATACTTTATATTTTTTGCAGTCGTAAATTTAATATTCATTTGTAGATTTCCTGGTGATCCATTTCACTGTCCGGTATGGAATTTCATCGTCGCGAGTGAACGGCAGGAGGAGTTTTTTAGACCCGGAAAAAGTTCCGTCATATGCTCGATCCATTTCGACAAATTCGATGTCGTGGGAAATTCGCAAAGACGTCGATTGCGTAAAACGGCTGTCCCTAAATTGCAGGTTATTTACCTTGCCATTAATATAATATGCTACTTATCATTATTTTTGTGACGTGAAACTGAGGCTAAGTAGATATGTCACTTTAATATCATAAATTATAAAAAACAGATTCTACCACTGTCCGAAAACCGAGCCTACGGAAACTGTATCGAATTCGAAGATGATGATGTAGTTATTGTACCTAAAGTGTTAGGATTGCTAAAGTACCTGTCTGTCTGTTACTTTAGAATGGCTAAACGGCGGCTAGACCGATTTGTCTGAAATTTGGTTTGTAGAAATCCCAGGAAAAGTCACATGCTACTTTTAGAGCAGGAAAATTACAGAACTCATTTCTATAGGAACAGCTTAGTAAACATGCCGACATTGACACGGGACCTATATAGATTTTTTATTTAATTTTAATATATTTGTATCACAGATTATAAAGTTACAATTGTGAAATTTTATAGGTTCAATCCCCACGCCAAGATGATCTGATTAAAAAAGTTCCAATACATCAACAAGAGATACCAAATTTAAAGGTTAAGGAAGTTATAAATTTTTCAAGTAGCTATTAGGGTTTTTGAAAACGGTTCTATGTCTTGTTACAAAAATATAAATATGACGATTTACAAGCCCACAATATTGTATATTATCTATACTAATATTATAAATGTGAAAGTGTGTATGTTTGTCCGCCTTTCACGCTTCAACCGCTGAACGGATCGAGATGAAACTTGGCACACATATTGTTTAGGTCCTGGAATAAGACAGGATAGTTTTTTCTCGGGCAATTGGACAGTTCCCGAGGGAGCAGTGATAAACCACTTCTACGCGGACGGAGTCGCGGGCGAAAGCTAGTCTTAAATAATGAAAAAATTGCGTGAGTTGTTGTTTATATTGAACCGACCTGCTACCCACCTTAATAATATTAAGTATAAAGCTACTCCATTTGTACTTTCATCGCGGTGACATTGGCACTCCGCTAGTAGAAGCTGCATAAGGTAAAAATACGAGCCTCTAGTCGAAGCAACATAAGATGATAAATAGTTTCAAGCAAAATTAAGCATTGCGTTAATGACATACCATTTAAATTAGAATGTTTTATTTTGACAATGATTGTATACAAGTATGAAGTATGTATAGGTCGCCCTGGGACACTTTTCGAAGAGAATTTTGTATAGAACCCGGCGTCTATAGGTTGGTATGTCGATGGTTTTAGACTGTTAAATAAAAGGTTCATGGACAGTACCGATGTGTTTGAGTTTGACAAATTTAATGAGCACGACGTAATACGCATAAGAATAGGTTCGCGTTTCCGAAGAGCAGTCAAACACCAATTATGGATAGCGTTCCAAAGCGTAGCAAACGAAGAAGAACCAATCCTGGGTTACTATTGCAAGTGCGAGACTGGAACCAGAACAATTGGTTGTTGTGCACCATGTTGCCAGTGTCATATGGTACCTAGGTTATGCACGACATCAAGAAAATGTCAAATATCCAAGCACGGCGTTATTGCATTATAATAATAATAATAATAATAATTCAAATTTATTTCAGAATCCAGTTCCATATGTTGTTAGTAACATCAAATCTTATTCTAAATTAGTAATTAATAATTGATTAACAAATTAATAAATTAATAAATAGATTATTTTAAAAATCCTATGGCTACTGCTACCCAGTGTCGCACCACGGGGCAGTCAGGCCGTTCAGCCACCATGTTCAGAATACTGTTGTGGCTGCCACGGATGCGTTGAAGCAGCGACGCTGCTTTCTTACGCATGCGCGCGGGGAACCCGTCCGTGCGGGCCGCGGCGAACATCGCCGACGCGCTGCAGCGCCGCGGCAGCCCCAACAGCATTCTAAAGGCATTGTTATATTGCACGCGCAGGGCGTTATAGGCTTGCTTCGTGTACTTAACCCAGAGACCGCTCGAGTAAAAGGATGTACAATACGCCTTGAATAGCGTTATCTTAACGCTAACAGAGCATCGAGCAAATCTCCGAGCCAGTACATTGCTTCTCACCGCTAACGCCCTGCGCTCCCTTTCGATATCTTCAGTGTCGTTAAGATCCTCGGTGACAACGTGCCCCAGATACGTGAACCTGCTAACGACCCTGAGAGCAGTACCCGCGAGCATTACGGGGGGCACGTAATAGGGCTTTACTTTACCGGCTTTGAATACGAGCAGCTCGCTCTTCTTGCTATTGTATTTTAGCCCATGCTCGGCCGCGTACCGCTCACACGTTGCCAAAAGCATTCGAATCGATCTGATCGAGGGACCCAGCAGCACCATGTCATCGGCATAACTAATGTTGTTGACACATACACCGTCAACATGGCATCCGACATGCATGCTGCTGAGTTCCTCGATCAACCGATTTATGTAGAAATTAAACAAGATTGGCGATGTCAGCCCCCCCTGTCTAACGCCACATTGTAATGTGTAATCACTTGACAAAGAATCAGCCCATCTCACCTGATTAAGCTGATTTTGGTACCAATATTTAAAAAGCGACACACACTCGCGGCCCGCGGGGCAGGCTAGTGTTCCTTAACTTGTCCCAAAGTACATCATAGGAGACGAGATCAAAAGCTTTTGACAAGTCAAGGAAGCACACATACACCGGTGTTTTTCTACTTGTGTAGAACTCGACGGTTTGCTTAAGGCTAAGAATTGCACTTTCTGTGGACAGCCCGGAACGAAACCCGAACTGTGCGTCGTGCAAAAGCAGATGTACTTGATTGTGCCAATAGGAATGATCGATAAAAATAGAAGTAAATATTCAAGTAAGTGTGTATAGTAGCTAGCATAAATAAAAACTTAAATAAGAGGGTAGCCGAAGTGAACATAGAGAGTGGACGTGTCACAAAAAAATCTTTTAAAAATAAAAAAAATACATATTGAAATTAGAATCAAGTGCATAGTCTTAAGATTGACTTTTCATTAAATGTGCAAATATTTTTAAATATTAAATATTAAACTCAGTGCGCATACTGCCAGCAAGAAGCACCCCTCTTCACCTCGGGTAAACGAGACAGTTGCTATTTTTTAACTCCCTCGCACGAACGCGCCAACCTAAGCTTGCGCTCGCCACAATAACCGACGATCCTTATCAACACACTTATTCTACTCGGCAGCAAAAAATATCGCTAAAATGTACGTAAGTAGATCGCCAACAAGTAGTAGCTCGCAACCCGACCTGTCGAAGCTAGAGGAACACATTACTCAGCGCAAAATCAAACGTAAACAACCAGAGACGGACTGTGACTGCAGAAATGAAATACTCAATTTGGGGCAAGAAATGAAGAATTTGTTTGAGCAATTTGCGAATAAACAAAAAGAGTATTTTTCTTCTGTGCACGAGGATATGATGCAGATAAAAACCAAAGTTGAAAATATCCAAACCACAACCGATTTCCTCGTATCGGAGCACGCAAAAGTTTCAACAGAAATATGCGAATTAAAGGATAAAAATAAAGACACGGAGGCAAAAATAAAAAGTTTAGAGGACAAAATTAACGCAATTAACACAAACTCTATGCCGCGCTCAAGCAAGTCTCAATCATGCGCAGAGGAACTTATCCACGAAATATCAGAGCGTACGGAACGACAGAAGAACATCATAGTCATCGGAATAACAGAACCCCAATCAGACAGCGCTATAGAGAGACAGATGAAAGACAGAAATGAAGTTATAAATATTCTCAAAACCATCTTGAAAACTGAAGAGCCGCCACAACCATGGAAGATTATGAGAATAGGAAAGTATAATTCAGGGGGGAATCGTGCGCTCAAGGTCTGCCTCAATGCAGCTACAACAGCGAAGGAAATTCTACGGAATAAGCATGAATTTCAGCACAACACAATTAAACTTTTCTCAGACCAAACTCCACTGCAACAGTCATACTTAAAAGAACTACGAGAACAGCTCTCAAATAGACTAGACAGCGGAGAAGTGGATCTAACTATTAAATATATCAAGGGACAACCTCAAATAGTGTCAAAAAACGACAACACTCAACACAATCTGTAAGTATATCCAGCGAAACCGAAGACTCTAATCAGAATCTCTTCTCATATCAGACTTTGACAACTTACGATGATTTGAAGCCTATGGATAACTCCTTCAATTTCTTCTATACTAATATCAGGAGCCTTGTAAAGCATGGGAAGCTGGACGAGCTAAAATGTATAATAAAACTTATAAGCACCCAATTTCATCTAATACTATTAACGGAAACCTGGATTAAGACAGAAGAGGAAGCCAACTTTCTCGCAATACCTCATTATGTACACTACTATAACTACAGGACGGACAAAAGAGGAGGAGGAGTATCCATTTTTATACACGATAGGATAAAACACAGCATAACAGAAACGAAATACCTGAATGGTAATAATTACTTGTGGGTACATACGCAAAAATTCAACTTAAACATAGGATTGGTTTATAAACCAGGGGATACAAACATGAGTACTTTTTTAGAAGATTTCGAGAACCAGCTACCCCAGAAAAAGCAAACTATTATTTTTGGTGACTTTAACATTAACCTATTAGTAAAAGACAAAACTTCCAAGACATATACAAATATGATTAATGAGAATGGATACGAAATTATCAATAAACTTGATGAGCAGCATTCAACTCGTGAAACATCCACTACCAAAAGTATTCTAGACCACATCCTCTCAAGCGTAAAAGACAAAATGATTCAGATCGCGTTACTTGATTCCTCACTATCGGACCACAAACAAATTGTTGTCAGAATGAAAAAAATCAATCCAAGTAGGAAACGACTTTTGAAAGTGCAATACGAAGCAGTCGATTATGAAATACTCAGAAAACTAGCGGATGAAATGGACTTCGATGGTGAAGGAGACAATAATTTTGATGACCTCCAGTATTCCATAGTAAACTTAGTAAAAAGTAGTATTATTACAAAAACAAAAATATGTAATAAACCAAAACAAGATTGGATCAACAGGGACATAATTCTAAATATAAACAAACGTAACGAACTATGGCAGCAAGCTAAAAAAAATCCAGAAAATAACGAATTATCACAAAACTTTAAAGCACAAAGGAACAAAACCACAATTCTTACAAACAAGACCAAATATAAATATTACAACGATGCTTTTGGCAAATGCAAACACGACCCCAAAAAAATGTGGAGTTTAATAAACTCTTTATCCCTAAATAAAATTAAATCTAACTACGTTCCTCAAAAACTTGTCACAACCTCTGGCATTATTACAAATGAAGAGGAAATTTGTGAACATTTTAACATCTTCTTCGCAACAATAGGCCCACACTTAGCCAATGAAATACCATCCCATTATCATAAAAGTTGCTATGCGGTGCCAAACGACAATACCACATACAACAATGATGTATTATTGACTAATTTACAGCCATGTAACGAAGAAGAAGTTAAAAAAATAATAGATAATCTGGACATTAACTGCAGTTCAGGAATAGACAAAATTACGACCAAATCCATTAAATGTATAAATCAATACATCATACCGAAAATTACGAAATGCATTAATACCTGCTTAGGCCGTGGAACTTTTCCTAACTCACTAAAAACAGCCAAAGTAACGCCATTATTTAAATCAGGTGATAAAAAAGATCCCGGTAACTATCGACCCGTGTCAGTATTGCCCATAATTTCAAAAATCCTCGAGAAAGTCATACATCAGCGGCTAAATACCTACTTGACGCACAACAATTTCCTGTCTAAGAGTCAATACGGCTTCCGCCCTAAATCGAGTACACTTTCTGCAGTAATAGACTTAGTAGTTAAAATTAAGGCCAACATAGATGCCAAAAAGACTTGCCTAGGTATATTTATTGATCTAAAAAAGGCCTTCGACACAGTCAGCCATTCACTCCTTTTGGACAAACTTAAAAATATAGGCGTCACAGATGTTGCATACAAACTTTTTGAATCATATTTAAGCAGTCGTTACCAAATTGTGAAAATAGAGACCGCTCAAAGCACTCCACAACTCATTACCTGCGGTGTCCCACAAGGCTCAATTTTAGGTTTTTTTTTTTTTTTTATGGCATAGAGATGGCAAACGAGCACACAGGCCACCTGATGGTAAGCGGAAACTATGACCCATAGACATTCGCATTCACAAGACTGCAGAGCAATCCTAAGACTGCAAATGCGTTGCCAACCCTGAGGACTAAGATGGAATGCCTCTATGCTAGTCATTTCACCGGCTGTCTTATCCCCAAACCGGAACACAACAATGCGAACACTGCTGTTTGGCGGTAGGTTAATGGATAAGACGGTGGTAGCGATCCGGACGGACCCTGCACAAGGTCCTACCACCCGCAAACCCTCCCCTCCTATATCCCCTCCTATATATATATCTCCTCTTGTTTTTAATTTACATTAATAGCATATGCCAGTTACCGTTACATGGAGAGTTAAGTTTGTACGCAGATGACACGTGCATTTTTTATTATGGTAACTCTATAGACGAGATTAAAATCAAAGCTCAGGAAGACCTTAATACTCTTCATGAATGGTTCCAATTCAACCTAATGACTATTAACATTGCTAAAACCAGCTATATAGTATTTAAATCAAAATATAAAAAAGAAAATGATGATATCTCACTTAAAATCAATAACATACAACTAAATAAATCAACAGAAGAAAAGTATCTTGGTCTAATTATAGACAGCGAACTCACTTGGAAATCACATATAAACAAGATCCAAGCTAAGTTATCATCTTTAAGAGGCAGACTTTACAACACTGCGCATTGCCTTCCTCGCCAGGCATGTTACACTATTTATAATTCACTTGTAAACTCCCACCTGAACTACCTCATAGAAATATGGGGTAGTGCAAATAAAACTTTAATAAAAGATCTACAAATATCCCAAAACAAAATTATAAAAACCCTTTTTAGATATGATTTTCTCACGTCGAGCCACACAATTTATACGGAAACAAAAATCTTGAATCTCAACCAGCTTTACTTCTATAACACCTGCATTTTAATAAGAAAAATTTTAGATAAAAAAATCCACTCGCAATTGATCTTTAAAACCAAATTTGAGAAAGGACTACGTCCATTACGGAACGCTAATGAACTAACTCTCCAACCAGCGCGGACAAAATTTGGTAAAAAAAGTATAACTTACGAAGGAGCAAAATTTTATAATAAAGTACCTAAAAATATAAAAGAATGCAAAAGTTTCAATAGTTTTAAACGAAATTTACTGCATTATGTAATGGACAAAATCTAAGTCCGGCCCTGGCACTGTCTGCATAGGAACAAAGGAATGTCTTATCGGGCCTACGACCATCTATTTTATTTTCGCTTTTTGTAAGCGGGTATGTATGCGTACCCGCAATAAAATGCATAATTCTACAACAGAGTACCTACTATATGCCCATTTGTTAACGTAGCTAGTAAATATTAATCAGGAACTACAAATGTTATTTACTAATTGCATGCCCACTTTTTTAAATATTCTTTTCTAAGCTCATCTCACCTTCTATTTAACCTGTTGTTTGTTGCTTACATTGTTGCAAAATGTTGCCAACATTGTTATTATTAATCTTTGTTCACTCAAAACCATAACTTTAAGCCGTCTATGTTTTCTCTGTATAAGTGAAATGTATATATTTCTTTAGAGAAAATAAAGTTCTTTAAACACAAATGTCGTAAGTAAAAAAAAAAGTTAAATGTCGTCATTTACACATAACATATTACATACATAAACTCACGCCTTTATTCCCAGAGTGGGGTAGGCAGAGCTACAGAATTACCAACAACTCTAAAAACTTGTTAATAATTCTGTAACCACATTTTGCACTTTTAGGCTAAGATGTTTACCAGTGTATTAGTCATTTAGTGCGTGTGTATTTTATTTATTTAGGTCAAACAAGCCTTTAAAGTTCGGTATGGCAAACAACGTCATACCGATCGTCAAATTCATAGAGAATTGGCACTCGAGTCTCAGGAGCAGTGTAAGTAAGTTATCTCGGGAATGGATTCGGAAACCGTGGTAGCACCCAAAGGGACTTTTGATCAGGACACTTAAGTCTATAATATATCTAAATTTCATGAAAATTTACTGAAACCACATATTCCTAACAACTTTTTCGGGGTCTTTTGCAGAACTAAATGAATACCGATGGATGGGTCTTTCGAGTCGAGAAGAAATGTTCAGATCGATAAGTGAAAGATGCATCTGTTTACCGCTACCATTAGTATAGCTACTGATCAATCATTAAGACACATTAGGCTATTTAAACCGCATGAGTAGAGTATCCGTAAAGTTACAAGGAAATAAAAAAAAACAGCTAACTGTTGCATTCCGACACCCCTGACCCTGCCCTCGGCCAGTAAGTGGACGTCCAAATTGTCGGTGGACTGCTGTCGAATGATCGATTTCACCGCGGTGGTCAGGTCATCGGTGGTTGGGTAACTAAAACCTTCGTAGTTTAATGTCACGCCCTTGGTGTTCTCTGTAGGAAGTAAGTGGCATTTATAGTATGTGTGGCTTTTACCATTTATCGATCGAAGTCATAGATTTAGTTGACTAATCGGCAATTATTGACGTTAGCCAATATGATTGCTTTTTCTGCAGTCGATCGTCGAATTTAGGTTGACAACAGATCCATGATCGGTCGATTCGCTCAATAATGCATCATAGCTGTTAAAGGCGCAAATCTAAACCTAGATGGTCCGATGATATTGTTGCCATAGCAGGAGAAAGTGCAATAAACGAACGCCAAATGGACGAAATTACCTTAAATATAGGAAATAGCAAGTTCTACGCAGAGAAAATTACTTTTATTTAAGAAAAAAAAAACCTGTTTGTAGGTTTTTGAAAATTCGTTTGTATTTACCGGGAAACGAACTTGATGAATATGACAAAATAATAAAGAAGGGTTTTTAGGTCTTCATTTCACTTATAGGTGTGTATAATGAACGCTATCAATGACTCTTTTGATCTGTATCATTAAACACGACTTTATTATTTTGTCATATTCGACCAGTTTGATTCCCGGTTGAGGAAGAGGATATTTCTTATTAATTCAACATCGGAGTATTTAATAAAAGTTGGTCTCCTTTGGGTAGAACTTGCTATTTTCAATATTTAAGGTAGTTGCCGTCCATGTGGCGTTCGTTTTTGCCACCTGTCTATGAGTAAAGTAAGAGCAGCTTATGTTCAATACTGAAATTAATGCTCAAAATTATAATACGCAATTTATTGTCAATGTCAATGGCTTTGTTATTAGCTGTACTACTTACTTACAGATTAGATTTGCTTTCTGCAAGCCAAAAATACAGAGTTTTAAACACAAGACTCCGTTCGGAGAACGTATATTTAGTACCTACCCCAACGAAAATGTTAAGCACTTTAGTGCACTTTCGTAATAGACTTCAAACTGAACATCAAATGACAATGAACAACAATGGCAGACACAATGACAAGGTTCTAAGTAAGCTCAATATTTTTATTGGGTGACTGTACATTAGGATATTATCTATTATTGACCCGATCACGTGCTGTTGAGATAGTTGTTTTTTTATTACTTGAGTGCTCGTACAAAGATGGAACTTATATCACTCCCAACTCCAGTTGCGCTCAGCACGAGAACGGTTCAAATGGTCTTAACCAATATACTGAGCTTAGAAAATAACGTTTGTTACCTTTTGCAAGTCTAATAAGCTCCTTTATGTGGTTTAAATCAATCGACAGCCTTTTTATCAAGGTGTATTCGTTTATAGGATTATCTAAATATTTGTAATAGTTATCCCGACATGTTTCATGTTCATTATGGAAGATTCTGACAAACCTGAAAATAAAGCAGTATTGTCCTATGTTTCCCCACCCACGCCCGGGAGCACTGACCAAGCTAACAATCACATTAGAAGCAAGTACTTAGTCAGACAGCTTTGGAAACCCGAATGCAATCCAATACACGTCTTCAAATAGTTTCTGCTTGGAAACACCAATGCTTAAAGTTCAATACGGCTGGCGTCGCAAATAGTCGCGATTCGCTAAGGTGCTTTAAGAGAGACGTTGTTTTATTTGGATACAATTTAAATCTCGACCCGCCTCGTCTCGCCTCGTCTCGCCTCTTCTCGCCTCTTCTCGCCTTGAGCAACTCTAAACCACAAAACCCATAATGACGAGGGTTATCAAATCAAATCTAAATAATATAATTTATTTTGACCATCTTTGAATCGTATAGTGTTGTATACGTCTGTTATTAGTTTTACCAGTAGAATAAGCACGATTGTATTATTAATATTATTATTTAATAAAAAAATGTGTAAAATCTATCGGTGTATACACACACACGTAAACTCACGCCTTTATTCCCAGAGTGGGGTAGGCAGAGCTACAGAATTTCCAACAACTATAAAAACTTTTTGATAATTCTGTAACTACATTTTGCACACTCCCATAGCCTAACAGTACTAGTAGTAGTATCGGTGTATAAATAAATCAATTAAATTAAAAGTTAAACCTAGTGTCAATTTGGTACATGGTGGAACTTTCTTGCTTTGTAAAGTTCTCCAAAATAACTTACTGTCTTAAGACGGCAATTCTTTCTTCTTCTTTCGTAACATAATCGTCCAAATCATATTTTATTCTCTCTTGAATTGTTAACAGCGGCTTCATTTGATCGTACGTGAACCTTTGCGCGCGCGTCCACGGCGGTAGGAAAATATTTAAGCAAACCACATGTACAATGCTAACCATTGTTTGTTTTGTGTGTTCTGAAACTGAATATTGTTATTAGAACTTAATTGTCGTAAGTAAAGTAAGCAGTGTTCGCTTTGTTGTGTTCCGGTTTGGGGATAAGACAGCCGGTGAAATGACTAGCATAGAGGCATTCCATCTTGGTCCTCCGGGTTGGCAACGCGTTTGCAGTCTTAGGATTGCATTGCAGTCTTGTGAGTGCGAATGTCTATGGGTCACAGTTTCCACTTACCATCAGGTGGCCTGTGTGCTCGTTTGTCTTCTCTATGCCATAAAAAAAAAAAAGAAGTAGGTAGTACTTAATCCTAAAGTAGTAATTTTATTAGCTACTCTTTTTCTTTTGCGGTTCTATCCAGATCTCGCGCTGAAGCTTGACTTGACTCTTCCACAGTTTAGGCTAAGTAATATTAAAATTATGTACTTAACCACGACAGTTTTTGGAAGAGCAAGACCTTCCCTTTTTTGTGTACACCTTTTGTTAATGAAAATATCTGACTGTCTGTATCTTACATGTAATTCCACTCTGCATATTGCATGGAATTTATTGGTCTATAAAAACAAATGACTGATGAAAATGCTAATTTAGCTGGAAGCTATTAAGTTACGCTTACTGCCGTTTCATTTCACACATCATATTACATTAGCATTACTCATCACAGTAACGTAATGTGATGTGTTTTTAAAGATTACGAGTTTGCTCCCCTTTAGTTTTTGAGTTTATTCATTACAAACATACACACAAAAATACAAATCTTACCTCTTTATGGTATTAGTGTAGATGCGGTAAACGAGGTCTGCATTATTCAAAAAGAAACTATTTTTAAGCTTAATTTCGTACTTAAACTGTAGCTCGAAACGTTATCTTATGAAGAAGCGGAAAAGCTTTTAGTATAGAGACGTCGTCTTGTGACATACACATACACATATATACACACACATGCAAATAATACACCCACTCTCACACACACACAAATTATCTTGCATGCCTCTTCTTTTTTGTATTTTTATTTTTATTTTTACTTGTTTTGGTACTCATCTGTACGTAGCGCTGATACAATGAGCTTATTTGTTTATATGTGTAAAATAGTACATTACTACAGAGGGCAGAAAGTAGGGGGTTGCCGGCCGAGTGATATAGAAGGCCAAGCGAAGCGAGGCCGGATAGTTACGAAGCTGGCAACTCCTTTTCACGGCGAGGTATGTATGTGCTTTTCTCAAACATATGCAATGAAATTAAAAAATACATCACTCAAAAAAGTAAATTGATGTTTTGTCCACCCTA
The DNA here is from genome assembly GCA_963966035.1 of Acleris laterana. Classification (NCBI taxonomy): domain Eukaryota; kingdom Metazoa; phylum Arthropoda; class Insecta; order Lepidoptera; family Tortricidae; genus Acleris; species Acleris laterana. The sequence continues at coordinate 4,723,763 of OZ014447.1, read as the reverse complement.
GGGAAGAAAGATGATTTAATGTTAAAATAAAGTAGCAGGAGCGCAGCGGTAATTAGGAGGCATATCAGGAATAGCGCAACTTGATCGCAGGCGGCACGGATGTCTCCCAAACGTTTATGCACTTCTAATATGTATTTGTCGTTATAACTTTTTCTCAAAAATGGTAAAAATATAATTTAGCTATTCAGCCTGTTCATAAACACAGCCGCCATGTTTACATTAAATTTAAAAAATAAAAACTGCACTAAGTACAATACCAAACGTTTATTGTTTTTTTAAATACGCAAAGTGGCAGAATGTCATGATGCCTGTGTCACAAATTTGTGTGGAATGGAAATAAAAAAGAGGACTTTGTCGGGCTAGGCCTGTGACATTTGTATGAAATTCCATTAACGACCTCTTGTCCTAGCCGCACCTGAAACGTCATCGCTGCCTATTATAAGAAACATAAAATCAATATTTCATTGCATGTTTGAGAAAAGTACATCATGTTGTCGTTCATCCGAATCTAAACATGTGCTCCTCATTCACTGGACGCCCAAGATACAGGCTCAGCCTAGTTTGGGGTCCACTGGATATTAAGAACATTGCACCTTTTTGTTAATAAATCATAATTTACCTACTTACTTACTTTTTTTTACTTTCTTTAGAAACAAGACGTGGGAATTCAAAGAGTTTACGCTTATATGACCACGTGCTACGGAATAGGGATGATATCGGTCTACAGGGTGTAAATATATAGCCAGCTTAACGGGAAAAAAAAACACCTTTTCCCGTTAAGCTGACTATTCAAAGGGTAATTGTTATTAAACTTTGTTACGTATCCCATAAGCTATGTTTTTACTTTGCTACAAAAGCCCATCGTCTGATTCCAAGGAATTTCTTTAGTTCGTAAGAAATCACAATAATAGTAATGAGGGCGCTACTGGACGCTCGACGTTTGCTCGGTGCAGTCTTAAAAACTTACATGTGGGGCCCAAGATAACTTCGTCATCAATAAATCAAAAGTTTTGGATCATAAATTTTATTAGTGAGATTAAGAAAATAACAAACAAATGTATAACCTATTTCAGATTAGGCTCAAGTAACCCAGCAGCTAATGGGTTCCTAGCCGCACGATCGAGGCAATGCGTGCAGTCTTTCAAAAAGTTGACGTAGTTTTTGCTAGGCCTATTCCCGTCAAGCAGTCGAGGCTCAGGCGCACCGTGGTTTCAAAGGGTTATATCTACGTGTTTGTATGTTTTGTAACCAAGGCAAATCATCTAGAATTGAACACCGATTTAACAACACCGGCCTTTTTAGCTTGCTTGCAATATTTTATAGCACCGAGAGGCATGCCTAGCGTCAAACATACATACATACCTTCACGCCTTCATTCCCAGAGTGAGGTAGGCAGAGCTACAGAATAACCAAAAACTCGTTGTTGTTAGTTCGGTAAACACTTTTTGCATATACAGGCTACGATGTTTACCAGCCTAGCGACATCTATTGCGAGAATGCATCAACATATTTAGGGTGCAAAGAACCAATTATCTGAATTTTACAAGCGTTCAGACCTCTAGCGACCATCAAAGGCAATTGCAATCATACACTGCTCAACAAGGAATCAAATTCCACTTCATTCTTAGCTATTCGCCTGTCTTCTCTGGTCTCTGGGAGGCTTTCGTCAAAAGTACATAAAATCACCTTAAACGTGTAATCTTAAAAGCTGTACTTTCTTAAGAAGAGCTATGCACGTATGTGATTCTTTCGAAAACACAGTTTGACGAACGAACCAGTGAATGTAGCAGCGGCGAGTTTAAGTAGTTCCGTCAGAGCGAACAAAACAAGTTTTAGCGCGTGCAATGTACAGTACAGTCAAGTTCAATTTGATGATGATGTACAGTCAAGTTCAATGACATGTTTAAACTGCCATTATATGAATTGTCACGCGATTCAAGTGACAAGACTTAGTTACAAGTGTACACATATTTATGAACTTGACTGTACCATTACGACTACTTAAATTAGCAACAGAATCTCGCATTGACTTGTTTTTTGAAGCGCCCTTTCTTAATATCGTGGCTTTCAAGATTTTTTACAGGAGATGAAAAAATTAATTGTACTTATATTACAATCTTACTTAAAACTTCATCTCAAGTATGCAGAAATATCAAAAAACGTAGAGACGTTAATTATTCTACCAAAAATACACCTAGAACTTTACGAAACGAAAACATGTGTTCTGATTGGTCTTTTCTTCATACATTCCATGCGGTTTAATTTTTGAATTTTCTGATGCCGCGACCGTCTTTGTTTTAAAGTTAGGACATACAATATGTTAACTTAACGTGTCACGTTCCTCTTGATACTCCAAATCACAAGGTTTCAGAAACTCCTGTCCCCTTTGGCGAAGCCATTTGGTGCAGACTGGAAATAGAAAGCGTCTGTTGATAATGACAAAATAAATAATAAGGTGTACGATGTCAGCTCGGGGTTTAAATGTCAATAAGAACAGTTCAGTTTGAACATGTTTGCTCCTGATCAGTCTCACCCCATTTGGAGCCCCTCAATACGGGGCAGGCGCCGTGCCTCGTGCTGAAGTCCCCCTCCCCCGACGGCAGCAGGTTGAGCCAGACCAGCGCGGCGCCTTTTACTGGGGACACGGACAGGCCCAGATGCGGGAACACTGTGGCGCCCCCTTGCTCCACATCCGACATCTAAAAGAAGAAACACTTGTTTCAAAACATACGATCAGAGATAATTTTTCGGTCGTCAATAAACTTCTGTCACTTTCTAACCAATAATAATATGTTACAGCGAAAGTGACGGGTGTTTTTCCAGCGGGAGAGAGCCGACCATTATACGGGCCCAAAGAGCGCACTTTGCAAAGTAAGCAAAAGTTATTATTTATTTAAGTCTGCCATTTTTTTTGCCATTAAAATCCAGTATTCCATGACCTCTGATTTCATGCAACCCCCATATAAGCCTTGAGGTCTATATTAGTTGCTTACATAACTTTTGTCTTTTTTTTATCATAACGTGTTGTGTGCCATAACTGCTATGTACCCCATGTAACCCTAATTTAATGCGTATTCGACACGCACATGGCCAATTTTTTTCCATGTACCAACGATGATTTTGTGGTTTCTATATTTTGTATTTTTATTTGTTATACATATATGGAAGTGGTTGGACAATCTGTAGTGATAACTGTCATGAAATCGATGTACTTACATAAAACAGCACTGTCGCGATCCTGTTTCCATAGGGATGCGATGCCTGTAACGTTACACGTTCATGTTTATTAAGACGATTTCCTTAAAAATGTTTTATTAAAAAAGAAAAAGGTGAGTTACATTAAATAATCCTTAGTCATCAAACATATAAAAACTAATAATCAAATAATAATTAAAATAATAAATATTAATGTAATATTTTATCATCTACGTAGTCAGCGTTCTACACTTCACTCGTCACGCTTTTAATCTCGAAAATTTCGGGTAGCGCTAGCGACGCCAGGCAATCCCCTTGCAAACGCCAGCGACCGAACACCTTTGTCGGAGCGTTCACGGCTTAGCTTTGTGTCCTAATACGCGCCACCATAGAACTCCTAAGAAAACCATTAAATTATCATTTCTTCGCGGCTATGGTAATGCTAGGACCTAGTTTAAATCCCTGAGGCACACCGGCATTAATTATGTGTTGTACAGAAGGAAAATAATAACAATACATGAAAAAATTAAAACAACGCGAACTTATCCCTTTAAGGTATCTTTTCCCACTAACCCTTGAGAGATTATGAAAAGTGACAGGTTGACTAAGCAATTAAATCAATAAAAGTAAAATAAATAAAATAAAAGTAAAGTAAATTCAATTACACAACATAAATAGCTACCGAAATATATTTTATATTTACCAACAATGTTATTAATATGTAACTAGATCCTAGGTAGAAGACATGTTATATTCATACAATATTTAGGTTCAATTGGGTTAAAATATATTTTTCTCAAACATGCTAAGTAATGTCGGCGTTATGTTAGTTATTTTAGGCTTCAAAGTGCCACGTTCCCGACGGAACAACTCGAGAGAACTGTAAAGGAATTTCATACAAAATTGAAGGCCTAGCCCGGGAAGTAATTTTTTTTTAATTTAAATATGGCCATGACAGCTGGTTATGAACAGGCTGAATATCTAAATTATATTTTTAAAATTTTTGAGAAAATGTTATAACGTCAAATACCTACTAGGAGTGCACAAACGTTTGGGAGACATCCGCGCTGTGTCGTGTGCGCCCGCCGCCCGCCCGCCGGTTGCCCGCACCGCCTGAGATCTAAGTTGCGCTATGCCTGATATACCTCCTAATTACCGCTGCGCTCCTGGTACTTTATTTTAACACCCAATTACTTTTCTTCCCTAGGGTGGACATTTATCAATTTACTTTTTTGAGTGATGTCTTTTTTTATTTCATTGCATATGTTTGAGAAAAGCACTATACATACCTCGCCGTGAAAAGGTGTTGCCAGCCTCGTAACTATCCGGCCTCGCTTCGCTCGGCCGTCTATATCAGTCGGCCGGCAACCCCCTACTTCCCGGCCTCTTTAGTAATGTACTATTTCTCTTAAAGAGGTGTACGACCAGAGTGTTACTTATGTGTTTTGTGTACTGTGAATGCTCCGGAGGGAAGCTCAAGTTAAGCGGTGACCTTCCAGAGCTGAGTACGAGTGAATATACTTCGTCAGACTTACCTTAACCTCGAAATCGATGTGTGGTATGTAGTGTCCTCCGATACCGTAATTGAGCACTTGCAGCATCTCGGCTGACGCGACGGAGAGCCCCGTCATGGCCGCGACTCGCTGCGTCATTCGCGCGACCACGGGGGACTCCGCGTCATCCATCCCGCAGTCCTCGCTGATGCGATATTCAACTTTAGCGCTCGTTTCGTCGGTTTCACCTGCATGTGAGCGTTCGAGCTGTTGGTAAAATATTTATCAGTCCTTTAACCACTTTTAAGCTAGTTTTTACAACTTGCTCTAACATGTTAATATCTATTATGCACTTCATTAAAGCTGATAAAGCTTTAGTGAAGTGCATACGTTAATTACCAAAGATAGAGACGCGCGATGAGTAAAGTTTGTCGATTATTTTGTGACGGTATGCTCCTCAAGCAAGCGTGTGTTTTTAAAACACGGAGTCTCACCTAGCTATTTAATTCTACGAACATTGATGCAATCGTTCTACGTCAGTTTGAGTGATAGGGCGCACCTTCGTGGATTGAAACGCACTTCGCGATAGGCACATGACACCCGCGGGCCTAGATATACTTACTTATGCATAACGCTAACATAAGCGATTCTCGGCAACGGACAAAATATAATGCCATGGAATTTACACACAATTTGTCAGTTTTCGAAACTCGCTAACGCATGTTATGCATCTTTTCTAAGCCGCACTAGCAACACATTTTGATGCCGCATCCGTAAGGTTCAAAAATAACTAATTTCTTACTACACTCCTGCACTTCTTAGCAATCTGGGCTGATAAATAGCTAAAATTCTAGGTCCCGGTTCTGCCAAACGTTAAATGTCCTACCCTCGGTGTCGCCCTTCTCTTGAGGCTCTTTATCTCCCTGTCGCTGATGACGTCGTGGAACAGGGACACGTCCGGGGCGATGTAGAGCTGCTCCACCTTGAGTGGCGCCAGACGCAGGAACGGGTGGGTTTCAGTCACGTAGCGGCAATGCAAACTGATTCATCGGTCACAAGTGATCCCAACAAAAACATTTTCATGTAGGTAAAATGTCGCCAAAACGATCATAATGTGGCTCGCACTGTCAAAAAGTTATCAGACCTCTTGTAGAGCTAAGCTTCTAACTCTACACGCCCTAGCTCTACAACCCCGAACTTCACAAACTCTACAACTCAGTCAAAATAATTATGTGTAAGTCACTATGACAAATATTCATAATTTAGGACGTGGGCCTTACGAGAACATGACAACTTTTATTTATTTACAGAAACACATAAGCGTTGGACCAACACTTTTATTTTTGCTGCAATATGCAGGGTGGATAAAACGAACGTCATATGAACGGCAACTCACTTAGGGCCGGTACAGAAGGACTGCAAAATGGGAGGTCGAGTTGCAGTCCTGATGCAGTTGACGTTACTTCATCAGAACGTACATACGTCAACTGCAATGGAACTGCACTCGAACTGCCATTTTGCAGCTGGGTTGCAGTTGAAATGCTGTCCGTTTGTACCGGCCCTTAAGTAAAGGAGCATTCTTTTAAGCACAGGAGAAAGCAGTTATTGTATTCAAAACTAAAAGTAAGTCTCCTTTGCGTAGAATTTTCTATTTCCAAAAAAGGTCGTTTTAAAAAATATATTCGGAGTGACACACGACAGAAGATTACAAATAACTTAAATAACTGATTTTATGTCGTGCCAGTAGTCATGAAATGTACTATGTCTGCTTCGGCGGATAGAGCAATTAGTACCTAAATGGATTCCTATACGCTAATGTCTGCATTGTTTGATATTGGAAACGGATCTACTATCTAATTTTAGTCCTGTGCAATAATGACATATTTATTTTACCGGAATACGGATAGAGCAAAACATATGGCATTTCGAGACATTGCCTTGAAGTAAGTACCTTTTTGCGATTTCGCTCGCAATATTCCCCTCCCCGCGGCAGAGTGAACCAAACTTTTCAACCATAGTCGCATATTTTTTTCTCTGTTCATGTGTAAGGCTCAGGCCTTCAGCCTCCTTGGTATCCCAATCCTGTTGATGGGAGTATTTGCAATAAAACTATACAATATAGCTATCTGTCCGACCATTCGTTTATAACCCTCCTTCTAAAGAAGTCGGGTAAATACCAGAGGTACATTAATTTTCATCGTCTTCAAAGTAATTTTGATTCAAAAAAATCCGGGCCATATTTTTAAACAGAAGTTTCATTGACATTTTAACAACTTTCATGTTATGGGCACAATATTAAACTACTCATATAATTACCAAAATTTCATACAAACATCCATCTTACAATTTACCAGCAGCTAAGTGGAAAGTTTTAACAGCTAAATGAAAAAAAAACAGTCGTCTAACGACTAAAAAGATGTTGGAATTACAAGGGTTCCTCGTGTGACTACGTAACTATTAAAACTGTCTAATGACATACCTACCTTCTTTTGTAAGGGTGGTTTGGTTTGGTAATTGTCTATGGCCTTCTCAAAGATTGGTATGATTTTTCGCGCTCGCGCGTGATTCGGATCCAACTTCAACAATCTTCTGGTCCATTTTAACGCAGTGGTTATGTTCCCTATAGTTAATTAATCAGTTACAAATATGTCATAATGAAAACTGATGAAGTTCTCTATAATTTTAATTCTGTATATCTACTTTTTCCTTTTCCCAATCGTTGTCTAGATATGAGCTCTGAAAAACGTCTTAACTAACCCATGAAATAGTATGAGAAGCCGATGTTTTCCAGTACGTTAGTTTCTTTGAAGGAAAGCGGGGGTGGGGCTTCCTTCCTGTACTTCCGCAAAGCCTCCATGCTCCACGCTACGGTGTTCTGATAGTCATGTGCAATGAACAGCATAATGGAGAGCTCAAAGCAATCCGCCGCTGACATAGAACTTCTGAAAAAATATATGGGAATCATTAAAAATACGGAAAAATAAGAATAAATCGTGGGCCTGTTATCAATGCAGTTTGACTTTTTAGTTGCAGTTTGACGTTAATTAAAGGAATTTTAAAATATGATAGTGCATTGTACAGTCGAAAGCACAAATATATATACACCTATCGCTACTTATATGACCCATTTCCATTCTGCCAGTTTTTAGTAAAGTCTTTGAGAAAGTAATGCTGGATGATAATGTTAGGTCACTTTAATAGAAATACAATACTTACCAATAACCTTTGGGTTTACCAGAGCTCGATCAAAAATTGATGCGGCATCTGTGCTCATTAAATATATATATATATATCAGTTGGGAGAAATCTTGTGACGCGGTCGGATTTTTTTGTGATCTTTCTAAAGCTATTGATTGCGTGGATCATTCGACCTTTATTTCAAAATCAAAACATCATCCATGGATTGTCCAATAAAGCTTTAAGTCTTATGACGTCTTCTTATCTAAGTGATAGAACTCAAACAATAGTTGTAAGCAGAACGCAATATGTTGGAGCTACATTGAAATTAGGTGTGCCTCAAGGCTCTATTTTAGGTCTTTTTTTTATTTCTGGTTTATGACTTACCACCTACAGTAGATAAACTTTGTGAGATTGTACTCTTTGCTGATGATACTTCTTTAAATTTCAAGGTAGATAGAAAGTCCATTGACTACAATACGATAAACGCCACACTACTTAAAGTACTTAATTGGTTTACTAGTAATAATTTACTATTAAATGCTAAACAAACTAAATATGTTAGGTTCGCTTTGCCTAATGTTAAACCGGTAGATTCTAGTATTCTTCTAAAAATGAGTGTCTGCAAATGGTAAGTAGGCAGTTTTAATAATATAACCATAACCATAAATAAAAATTTGCAATTGAGTTCCCATATAGCGGTACTGGCAAGTAACCTAAGTTCGGCAGCTTACGCCGTAAATTATATTAGACAACTAACTAATGTTGAGACAGCTCGCATAGTTTATTGTAGTTATTTTCATAGTATCATGTCGTACGGTTTTCTGTGCCGGGGTAAGGCAGTTGAAATACATAGTTTATTTGTGTTACAATAAAGGGCTATTCGTTCTATTTATAATTTAAATTCCCGTGACTCCTTAAAATAACTATATAAAAAAACCACATCTTAAAATGTAGCATCTCAATATTTTATGTTATTAAAAATTAAAATTCTTTCACCTAAAAGTCTGCTGTACATTTTTTTTTAAACTTTTATGTAGTTGTCTTGTGTTTTTTTTCCTTTTTCCTTTTTCTACCTATATCTCTGTCGTAATATTTTTGTCATGTTTTCCTGCTGAACTACGCATAATATTTCATATTACATTTAATTAAATATTTATAGCTTTATAATGCTAGACGTAGTATCATTGTAGTATGAAATATGGTTAAAAAATTACTGACTGCTGAGTTTCTTGCGGCGTTTCTTCTCAGCTGCGGTCTCCTCTTGGGAAACGCTGATAGATTATTGACGTGTCGAAGTGTCCGTGCGGCCTACTTACTAAATAAATGTTTAGAATTTATATCTTTTTTGGTAACGTGTATTATATTTATGACTTTTACTGTATTGAATACCTGAACTGAGTAAGGTACACACTAAAATAATATAACTACCCTTGCTTGGCTCCCTTAATCCTGCCCTCGGCCAGGTCGTGGACGTCCAGATGGTAGATGTTCTGCAGCCGAGTGATGGCCTGCGCCGCGCCGAACAAGTCGTCGACGGAGGGGTACTGCATGTCGGTGTGGTTCAACGTCGCGCTCTCGGTGTACTCTGCAGGAAGTGACAGCTACATAATTGCACATTATTCCTGCTTGCTTTCCCTAAAGGTCGTCACAGTGATCGGTCCTGCGCTACTCGCATTTTGATGTTTTCTGCGATCCTTATCAAACTTTCAGTCTACTTTGTGGGAAGCCTGGCAACATGCACTTTATGGTACATGCAACACTTTCCGCCTCAAAGGTTCTGGGAGTAATGTGTTAATACCGAATAGATTGGTAAAAAAAAGTTTGGAAAAATTTATGACGCTGTTTGGTCGGATCTATTTTAATCTGATCTACAGCTATATGATACTTCACCGTTATATGTGTTTTTCCAAGTTTCTACCCTTAGAGTAACGTTTGTTACCTTTTCCAAGTTTAATATGATGAGTTGTGTCGTTCAAATCAGTCGTCAGTCTTTTAATCAAATTGAATGCGTTTATAGGATTCCCTATATAACTCGGTATGTCTTCAATGGCATGGTTATATTCATCTTTGTTGATTTTTAAATAACTGGAAAGTAAAGAGCATTTGGCAACACATACTATTTCAAGAGCTCGCATGAAATCCTGTTTTCCTTTCTGTAAACGCCTTCATAGTTGCCGTTTAGTGAAGGAAAACTAAATTAAAATCTACGGAAAATGTGGCAAAATGAATGGTGAACTTTTATCTATCTGGATATGTAGGAGTAGGTTATAGAGCAAAGTAAAATTTTATCTACTCTCGCCCGCCGGGCCGAGCGTGACTCCCCCGCGCTCTCTTATGTATCCCGGAGCGCGGTATTTTCCATTCTAAAAAAAACTATACTCGTACACGATACTTACATAAAAAATGTGAAGTAACGAAATAATTCTTGATAAATTTAATATATTTTAAAATTAATTAATTAAATATAAGGGGACAATCTCACACCAATTGATCTAGTCCCAAACTAAGCTCTAGGCTTGTACTATGGGTACTAGACAACAATATAAATACTTATATAGAGAAAATATATACTCAAATACATTAGAAAACATCCATGACTCAGGAACAAATATTCGCGCTCATCACACAAATATCTGCCCTTACCGGGATTCGAACCCAGGACCGCTAGCTTCGTAGGCAGGGTCACTACCCACTAGGCCAGCGCGTCGTCAAATAAACACAATAAACCTTTATACATACAAACGCGATATTACTTATAGTTTCGGCGCAATCTGTTGAATGATTTATCGTTTTGTTCTGCTAAAAGGTTAGTTCTCTCAAACACTTCACACTTTACCGCCAAGATATGTATGAGAAAAGTCAAGATTAGAATATGTTATTTTTAAAATGGTATAATTTATCGCTATTTTTTAAATTGAATTCATTTGACCATTCAGGGAAATATAAAATATTCGTACTAGTTAAACGATGTTACTTTAAATACCATCATTGACTTGTTATATATTTTCGTGTAATCTGTAATAGGTATAGAACTATTTTACTGTTTTTTCTTTAATTTTAAGCCCCAGTTTTTTAGAAGATAAGGGGGGAGGCGGGGAAATGGTAAATGTTCGCCTATGTTCTTAAATAACTTCAAGACTGATGATGAAAATTTTGATATCTTCATGATGTACCCTTTCATTTGATATGTCTCACGATATAGTTTGAGATTTGTTTTCTTATTTACCCCCCAAAATTGGCACCAAAACATGGGGAAGTTTAAAATTTATTTATTTACGTTACAGCTAATTTTATCGAACTAGTTTAGAATCAATCCATGTTTTGATTGCTCTTATCTATTTGACAGTAATAGCGGTAGATTTAAAAATAATACCGAAACACGACAAAAGCAATATGATTTTGCCTAATAGAATAGAGGCCCAGTTAGGCTGTGGTGCCCTTAACGCACAATCTTAACATTTCATCGAAATTTAACGCTAGTTGTTTGACGCTGGAACTAAGGTAAGTTGGAACAGCGTAGGAAAATTCACCACGATAAGTTACCTTTTCAAAACGGCAAGCCTCATGTCTTCTTTCCTTAGATAATCCTCCAAGTCATCTATAATTCTCTTTTGTGTTTTTAAAAGTGGCTCTATACGTGCAGTCGCAGTGAACAGATCCGCGCGCGTCCACGGCGATAGAAGAATATTCAAGCAAGCTACTTGTAAAATACTACGAACCATTTTCTTGTTGCAGTTGTTCTGAAACGAATTACTTAATTTATTAACTATCCAAATATCATAAACCCTCTATGATGCGTTCAAGAACCGCAAATTATGACCACCCTAAAAATAGTCTGTTTTGTTAGAACAAAATAATATCTTTTCTGGAAAAAATTTATTATTCCTAAATAAGAACATCGATTTTGATACTTTTATTTCATTAAAATGTCGAACATCTCTGAAAAACCGAAATTTGATTTGACCTCTATTCTAATATCAGTCGGGATGACGTCAAGTTCGAAAAAAATTGTCAATTTACATACAAATTTGACACATGTCGCAAGTAAGTAAGATATCGAATGATATTATAGTGGGAGCCGACTCTAGTTTGTCTCTGAATTTAAAAAAAACTATGACAGCTGCCAGAAAACTATTCAATCTATTAATTACCGCCATTACCGGTTAAAATTTGTTTTGTTGTATAAAATTGTTCAAATTGTTGAATTTAAACCATTAAATGAGCGATCAAGATAATATAGATATTTCGGCGACGCCTCCTGATAATGGCCACTATTAGTGGCCCTGAACACCGCCGCGATGCCGATCATAATATGCGGCTCCTGAATGCATCAAGGAGGTTTCTGATATTATGTGGGTAGATAAAGACAGTATATAACTCTACATAATTAGGCATTATAACACTTATGTGATGTTATTATAAAACTCGTCTTTGGCCCGTTTCATAACCCCACACTCGTGTTTAATGCCCTTCATAATGTACAGTCACATAAACTACTATTTCATCCTGTAAAATATTTCATAAAAAGTTTTGTATAGGCGGACTAAAGTGAAACATTTTCTCTCTACGTACTAAAAAAACGTTTTTTTATTAACTTCTTTGGAAAGTAAGGCTATTAAAATTGTATGTATGTTTGTATGCATATGCACCAATACTAAACAATTAATATAAAAATGTTTACAAAAGCGAACTTATACTTTTAAAGAATCTCTTCTAGCTAACCCTTGAATTGTCTGTAGGTATGTATCATTTATGTTTCCTGTCAAGGGGCCCAAAGCCGTATTTGTCACGTTCACAGGGTGCCTACAGTATGTAGGACATTAATAGTTGTAGTTTAATTTAAATTAAAGTTTGTACAAAATGCTAACAGTTAGTGAAAATTTTCACAGATTATTCATAGAAGATATCTCGTAACCCCGTCTTACATGTGTTTCTTCTCAGTTTGTTGATATGGTACTTATTGAGGCGTTAGTAGCGCACTAATTAAAAAGTAATCTCTTCAGTATTAATTCCGCTGGAGGCTGTTGAAATACCCATTAAACCCATTTATGTTCATCGCGACATGCTCGATTACTTTTCAATTATAATTATTACATCGGATTTCCCAATCAGCTGTTAATCAGCTGGCCGATGTATTGAGGATCAAACACACGATCTCCGCGAGCTAGAGTAATAAAAATGATGTCCAAAAATGGTTCCAAAAGATCGAGGTAGGTACGTCCTAATAATGATATCAAATATTTAAATGGCGCACTCCTGTTAAGAGAACGCTAGCAGATAATATTGTCCATGAGGGTGAATGGAAACAACCAGTTCAAGACACCGAGATCACGCAGCTGACTTAGTCTTGTTAAAGATAGGCTTCGATCAAATTGACTATTCTTGTACCTTTACGACTACTTTACATCCATACGTCGAAGTCAAGCAGATGACAAACTGACAAGTTTAGGCACCGCAGAAACTGAACTAGATCTTAAAGCACTTGCTACAGACACGAACGCCCCAAATCATTCCTTTTTTCTGTGTCCTACGAACAATGCCGCAGTATCTACATTGATAACCTCATTCAGGTCGAGTAGCGCTTCCGGTGAGGACTCTATTACTGCGGCATATTAAAAGTAAGGCTCTTTTACTGTTATTACTTACATACATACATTAAATCACGCCTGTTTCCCAGAGGGGTAGGCAGAGACCACTTCTTTCCACTTGCTACGATCTTGACAAATTTCTTTCGCTTCTTCCACATTCATACATCGAGTCATGCACGCACGTCGGTTTCGGGTACTTAAGATTCGGCCCTTTTCCAGTATTTCACCGATTTGACTCGAAAAAGTACGCCTAGGGCGGCCCCTTCCGACCCGTCCACTCACTATCGATCTGTATATCTCTTTCGTCAATCTTCTTTCATCCATCCTTTCCAAATGACCGAACCATCGAAGCATGCCCTTTTCAATCTTAGTCAATACATCTTCTTTTATTCCACATTTCTCTCTGACTTTTTCATTCCTTACTCTATCCTGTCTTTATCATGTTATCATGTTATTACTTATTTATGTAACTTTTGCTTTCCTACGGAAATTTTTTCATCTTCATTTAACGGGCCAGTTACGCCAATTTTTAAATCAACTTTTGATGCTGTCCTTACATTTACTAATTCCATGACAAATGGTTTTGACTCCAGCCAAAAATGCTTTGAAGTATAATATTCTTAGATGAAAAAAAGCTTTTGATACTGTTTCCATCCCAATAATAATCCTAGCATGGTTAGAAACTGTTGGTGTCAGAGACAACGCACAAGTGGGTTCGGGGATTACTTGTCTGGCAGGTCGCAGTTCATTCATGTCAACAAAATTAAAAGTAGGTAACGGTCTTTAATTAAATACGGAGTTCCGCAAGATAGTACCCTCGGCCCGCCGCTCTTGTTACTGTACATGAATGAGCTCTGTAAAAAAAACATTTAAAGAGTTGTGATATTCTCCTATTTGCAGATACGATACAGTTCTTTTTTTATGGCAAGGATTGCGACGATGGGCGTAATTTTGCTGAACAGGGGCTGAAATTAGTAACCTCATGGTTGGAGAATTCTTTGCTGTGCCTTAATGCAACAAAAATTAAGTATTTGCTTTATCGTGACAGCAGCAAATAAACCTCCCCTATAATCCGTGTAATACAACCTCTTTTCTTCACTTGCACGTGCTGACCATCTCAAATAATATCTAAGGGTTCAACTAGCACAACTTAATTGGGGTCAACACATATCTAGCACCGTCTCTAGGGTTCGTAAACTTCTATACGCATTTGAACATCTTAGACAAGTTGCCAATAAAGACATGTTCATGTAAACATAAAAGGCCGTCTGTAAAAGTATCATTAAATATTGCATTCACTCCAGCGGGCCTAGTATGGTTACGTTAATTGCGTGATAAAATGTGGATAAAGCATCCGTCACTCTCGTACTTATTTATATACGTGTCAGAAAGTGACGGATGTTTTATCGACATACGTCACACAATAAACACAGCCATGCAAATATGTGATCGATTTAAAGAACCCAGCATGCTCTTTTAAACGTTGCACTGCGATTACCCATTCATCATCCATCTAACCTATATCAGGTGTCCAATGTATCCACAGTACGGAAATTGTTTATAATTGAATGCTTGCGTAAATTTCACCGTTCAGTACTAGTTACCTTCACTATCAGTACCAACTAAACGGATTGATCAGAGTCCTTTACCGAGACTTCTGAGAAGCGTTACCAGGATTGCTATGCTCTACTTATCTAATAATCGCAAATGCCACCACTTTTTCTACGTATGCGGATAAAAAAAGTTAACCTTCAAGAAATTTGTATGGGAGGTTAAAGATTTCAAAAATATGTATACAAACCAGGAGTTGAATCAAGTAAAGTGCTGAATCGGAAATATTTTCTATTGCGCTTCCTGCCGCGACAGACATAGTGCCTTTTGCGACTACTAATTGAATAAGAAACTAAAACTTTTTACGTACAGTCGATTTCATTAAAATGTGTACACTCTAGTAGCTTTTCGATTTAATGTCATGTTTAAACTGCCATTATATTATATGAATGGTCACGCGATTAAAGTAACAAGGTACAAAAGTGTTCACATACCCACTTCAATTAGCAACGAAATCTCGCGATGACTTTGTTTTTTGAATAACCTTTTTTAGTATTATGGCTTTCAAGATTATTTTTTAATCGTTTATTAATATCTCACTTCAGAGTTCATTTTGAGTATGAGTTAATGACAGAAAAAGTACAGACGTTATTTTTAATATACCAAAATTACACCTAGAACTTTACGAAAACATGTGTTCTGATTGTTCTTTTCTTCCATACTTTCCATGCGGTTTAATTTTTGAATTTTCTGATTCCGCGACCGTCTTTGTTTTAAAGTTAGGATATACAATATGCTAACTTAACGTGTCACGTTCCTCTTGATACTCCAAATCACAAGGTTTCAGAAACTCCTGTCCCCTTTGGCGAAGCCATTTGGTGCTGACTGGAAATAGAAAGCGTCTGTTGATAATGACAAAATAAATTATAAGGTGTATAATGTGAGTTCGGGGTTGAAATGTTAATATGAACAGTTCAGTTTGAACATGTTTGCTCCTGATCAGTCTCACCCCATTTGGAGCCCCTCAATACGGGGCAGGCGCCATGCCTCGTGCTGAAGTCCCCCTCCCCCGACGGCAGCAGGTTGAGCCAGACCAGCGCGGCGCCTTTTACTGGGGACACGGACAGGCCCAGATGTGGGAACACTGTGGCGCCCCCTTGCTCCACATCCGACATCTAAAGGAAGAAACAATTGTTTCAAAACTTAGGATCAGAGATAATTTTTTGGTCGTCAATAATCTTCTGTCACATTCTGACCAATAATAATATTGTTAAAACGAGAGTGACTGGTGTTTTTCCACCGGGGAGAGAGCCGACCATAATACGGGCCATGAGAGCACACTTTGCAAAGTAAGCAAAAGTTAGTATTTATTTAAGTCTGCCATTTTTTTTTAGCAACACTGTACTATTATTGGTGTTGAGTGTTCAGTCAAAAGCAACCAAAGGACCGTAAAATTGAACTGAGTTCAAATATAGGATCATGAGCGCAGCGAAGTGTTAAAAGGTATGAAGCGCCGTTACCATTACATATTTGCAAGTACCATTGATGAGGTTGTTGAATGTACTTTATCGATTCCTCATCGAACAAATATAGCGTTTCCTGTTCAACGGAAAGTTTAAGAAATATAATAATTTATAAAGTTTATGATACTAAGAATCCAGTATTCTATGACCTCTGAATTTATTCAACCCCCATAAGCCTTAAGGTCTAAATTAGTTGTATACATTAACTTTCTTCTTTTTTAATCATAACGTGTTATGTGCCATAACTGCCATGTACGGAACCCTAATTTAATGTTTATTCAAAACGCACATGGCCAATTTCTTTCCATGTATCAACGATAATTTTGTGGTTTCTGTAAATATATTTTTTATTTATTAAACATTATTATGTCATTGTAAGTGTTTGGACAATCTGAAGTGATAACTGGCATGGAATCGATGTACTTACATAAAACAGCACTGTTGCGATCCTGTTTCCATATGAATGCGATTCCTCCACCCTCGTTCCATCCACCCTCTATTAAAACTTAATTCATGTTAGTAAAGTTGTTCTTTCTCACCAAGTGGCTATTAATAATATTTTTGTGGGGCCAGGTTGCACGTGCACGCTCGTTTTTGGCATTCATTATTTGTAAAGGTTTGCGAAAAATATTTTTTACAACTGGTTGTTCACGAAAATCCATAATGGTTCAAAAACCTTGTGTAGGCCGAGAGCCATGAAGCTTTGTGAAAAGAACATCTAGTCATACAATTTATACTATGGCTCTTCGATTATTTTATTTATTAAAATTAATAAAGACACAATTTTTTATTGAAATTTTATCGAACTCTGGTTTATACTGTCCATGCATTCTTATTTCCCTTAGGCAAATATTATTATGTAATAAATGCACACGTTCATGCTCGAAGTCGAAAAGTCGTTACGTTGTTATGCTAGGACCTAGTATAAATCCCTGAGGCACACAGGCATTAATTATGTGTTACAGGCATTAACCAATAAAACTAATAATAATAAAAGTAAAAAAAGTTGTATAAAAGTAAAAAAAAACAAATACACTTCATAAATAGCTACCGAAATATATTATATCTTTATATTTCTACCAACAATGTACACTACATCTAAGACAAAGCACTACATCTAAGCATAAAGACTATATATTATTTATTATTGTACAATAATATATTTAAACCCAAAGTTCCATTGGGTTAAAATATATTTTTGTCATAAAGGGGTGTACGGCCAGAGTTTTAGTTATGTGTTGTGTGTACAGTACACTGTAAATTAATGCTCAGAAGGGAAGCTGAAGTTAGGCGGTGACCTTCCAGGGCTGAGTACGAGTGAAAGTACTTCGTCAGACTTACCTTAGTCTCGAAATCAACGTGTGGCATATAGTGTCCTCCGATGCCGTAATTGAGCACTTGCAGCATCTCGGCTGACGCGACGGAGAGTCCCGTCATGGCCGCGACCCGCTGCGTCAGTCGCGCGACCACGGGGGACTCCGCGTCATCCATCCCACAGTCCTCGCTGATGCGATATTCAACTTTCGCGCTCGTTTCGTCGGTATCACCTGCTTGTGAGCGTTCGAGCTGTGGGTGAGATATTTATCAGTCCTGTAGCCACTTTTAAGCTAGTTGTTTTTGTACTTGCTCTAACGTGTTATTATCTATTAACTATAAGCTTTAGTGATATGTATAGGTTAAATACCAAGGGAAGGGACGCACGATGAGTAAAGTTCTTCGATTATTTTGTGACGATGTGCTCCTCAAGCAGGCGTATTCTGCAGTGCCTCCAACGTCTTTTCAAAAGACAGAAATTCACCTAGCTATTTAATTCTACTTATATTGACGCAATCGTTCTACGTCAGTTTGAGTGAGGCGCACCTTCGTGGATTGAAACGCACTTCGCGATAGGCACATCACACCCGCGGGCCTAGACATACTTATGCTTAACGCTAACATAAACGACTCTCGGAAACGGACAAAATATAATGCCATGGAATTTACACACGTTTTGTTAGTTTTCGAGAATCGCTAACGCGTGTCATGCATCTTTTCTAAACCACACTAGCAAAATAGTTTTGATGCCAAATATGTCAGGTTAAAAAAATGACTAATTCCTAACTACACTCCTGCACTTCTTAGCACGGTGGACAGATAAACACCTAAAATTTCCTTTAAAGATGGAAATAGTCATAATTTCACAAAAACTTCAAATGTAGACAAACATGACTTGGAACATCTTTAACCCCACCTCATAAATACTCTGTAAAATGATTTAAATTGTTTGGACAGTTCCACAGCAGCTCCCAGGTGAGATGTTCAAAGGGCCAAGGTTGTACATAAAAGTCATTATAACAGGATAAATTTAGGCCAGATAACAATGTAGTTAGCATGCTTATTTAGATTATAAGCACCAAGGAAATGTCGGAAGAAAACCGCTACTGGGACAGCTATGTTACGTAGCTCCTTGCTCTAGGTCCCGGTTCTGCCAAACGTTAAATGTCCTACCCTCGGTGCCGCCCTTCTCTTGAGGCTCTCTATCTCCCTGTCGCTGATGACGTCATGGAACAGGGACACGTCCGGGCCGATGAAGAGCTGCTCCACCTTGAACGGCGCCAGACGCAGGAAAGGGTGGGTTTCAGTCACGTAGCGGCAATGCAATCTGATAAATCGGTCACAAGTGATAAAACATTACTGAGAAAATGTTTACTACTCGTTATTATTAAACTGTCAAAGGGGGAGGGGCTAGTTGGCTCTAACGACCAATAAAGACAAGCGATAATGTCACCGTATAGTTAGTTGTAACACCGGATGTCCAAAATCTTTGTGGGAAAAAGTTATCGCCTCATTAATACAGGTAGTGTGAGTTGAAACGTGACTATATAGGTTTTTTCGATACTAAGTTCATGAAGGTTTTATAATTTGTCAATGATATACGTCATGATATTTTAGTTTTTTATGCGTTTTATTATGTTTTTTATGTCATTCTGGTTCAGCTATGTGAGCATAAACTATTATGTCGACGACTTAGTTAGGTTTAAAAAGTAGTAGTTATTTTTTAATTCGTATGTCAATATTTGGTTGTTTTATTATGCGTTTTTATAATTATACTGTAACATTTTTTTTAAATTGTACAGGGGGGAGTTTTATACTTGCAATATAACATTTTAAAATTTTGTACAGTTATTATGACATGGATAAAAATAATTATGCTGTTCATTTTACAGTGAGCGTTAAGGACGGAGCTATAGCAGTTGCATAACTCTGTCCTTTTCTCTCAGCTTAAAATTCATAATTTTTTTGTAACTATAAATATTTCAGGAATTCCCTATTCAAAATATCTGGAGTGAAGCACGACAAAAGTTTACAAATGACCTAAATAAAGTTATTAATTCTGCCCCCGATAGGAAAAAGGGAGCATCAAACAATTTTATCAAAAATGAGTTGATTTTACTGCTATTTTTAGTTTTTTCCTAGGTAGGCTAGATTAGAAGATACCATAAGCAAAAAGGGCGTTACATGGGTCTTTTAAACGGAGTTTCGGATATTTTCTGGACATTTTTTTGCTAAGATGAAAAGGAAAATCTCAAATAAATAAATAATTAAGTACTTATAAACTATAAAATCTTTGACCACCACATTCACAATATAGTAAATATCAATATACTCGTATTACTTCGTTTACGGAAAGTTTTCAACGAAAACATTTAATTTCTCGATTTCGACTTCATTTCGTCCCAGTAGACATGAAATATACTGTAAATATAATGTCGTAATTGTTTAATATTCGGAACGGGTCTACTATTACCTACTTTTAGTCCTCTGCCATAATAATCATATTTTTTTACCAGGCAACACATTTGAAATTTCGAGACATTGCAATGAACTAAGTACCTTTTTGCGATTTCACTCGCAATTTCCCCCTCCCCGCGGCAGAGCGAGCCAAACGTTTTTTCCATTGCCTCGTACGTCTGTTCAGGTGTAGGGCTTACGCCTTCAGCCTCCTGGGTATCCCAATCCTGTTGATGGGCGAATTTTCAAAATATAGTCAGGAGAATGAAAACGGGTCACTAAGTAAAGAGTTTCTTTAGAAAGTGACCCGTTTTAATTGCATTTTAGTGAGAAGATAAATAAAGTAAATAAAATAATTCCTCCAAAATAGCTTATTTTTGATTACGATAAACTAATTACTTATGTTTTTAATTTAAACCTCGTCACCTTCAAAGGGTTATTTATTCAAAAAAGTCGTTGACAAGTTTTTTTAACAAAAGTTTACACTGACATTTAGACAACTATTTATGTGTTAAAAAACCCCTTTTATTTTATTATTTAAATACTCATATAATTACCAAAATTCCATATAAATATCCATCTTTCAATTTAACAGCTGATGAGTAGATTTTTGAAAAACCCAAAGTTGTTTTTTTTTGTAAGTTAGTAAGTAAACTCGATATCGACTTGCATGTAAAATTACTTAATTTCCATACAAACTTTAAAATCAGTAGTGTAAGATCTGAAGTTTCTCGTATATAATGTATAAATGTATAGGTTACTATTGTGTACTTAGAAACATTTTAGATTTTTAGATACAATTATCTATGTAGTTCCTTTTACAAACTTGTATATGAAATGAAAACTCGTCAATAAAGAACCACTTAACATCCTCATTTACTGACAATAAGTGCAGCCATTTGTCCTGACTACTGAATTTGTTTGTTGGCATGTTCTTACTGCTAAACAAGAATTTGACAAGACTAAAGAGATTTTAAAATTCTAAGGGTGCCTCGTGTGACTATGTAACTCTAAAAAACGTCTAATGACTTACCTCCCCTTGTTTGGGTTGATTAGTTTGGTTATTGACTTTGGCCTCCTTAAAGATCGGCAAGTTTTTTCGCGCCCGCGGGTGATTCGGAGCCAACTTCAACAACCTTCTGGTCCATTTTAACGCATTGGTTATGTTTCCTATAATGAATGTAATTTTTTATGTAAGTATAATAAAAACTGATGAAGTTATCTTCAATTTTAATCCTGTATGATTTTTACTGTTCCCAAACGTTATCTAGATATAACCTCCAAAAAACAGTCTAACTAACCCATCAAATAGTATGAGAAACTGATGTATTCCAGTACGTCGGTTTCTTTGAAGGAAAGCGGGGGTGGGGCTTCCTCCCTGTACTTCCGCAATGCCTCCATGCTCCACGCCACGGTGTTCTGATAGTCATGTACACTGAACAGCGTAATGGAGAGCCCAAAGCAATCCGCCACTGACATTGGACTTCTGGAAAAAATATACGAATCATTAAACATCAAAAAATAAATGAAAAAATCTGGGTTAATTTGAAATCTGTGCGTGGTTTCGGTGATGGTATTTCTGGACTGTTTCCGACTTAGGGTCCTTCAAAAGATAAACAGGCTATTCTTTCAATGGCCAACCTCTCCAGGTGTTGCGATAGTTAGTAGAAACTATCCATCAGGTCACCCACTGATTCGTTTACTCCATTTGCATAAAAAAAACCTTTTAATTGTTTATGTCGCACTTAATGTTTTGCTAAGAAACTCTATTATACCGGTTAGAGAGACAAATTGACCTTCTTTAATTTATACATACACACATACATAATCTCACGCCTTTATTCCCAGAGTGGGGTAGGCAGAGCTACAGAATTACCAACAACTCTAAAAACTTGTTGATAATTCTGTAACCACATTTTGCACACTTAGGCTAAGGTGTTTACCAGTGTATTTGTGACAGGTTGCAAGCCCATCGCCTAACAATACTAATTCTTTAATTTATGTTGTAGGTATTTGGGACTTTTACCATGTATTTGCCAAATCCAGGTTTCATTGACCTGTCATCAATGCAGTTTGACTATAAACTTTGAAATACGATACTGCAATCTACCGTCGAAAGCACAGATATATATTATATACACCTATCGTATCTCATATATCTTATGTACTTTAATGTTAATGTCCAGTGGCATCGAGACTTGTGGATATTTTTGACGTCTCGGTAACTTATATTATATTTATGACTTTAACTGTAAACACCTGAAGGGAAGGTCCACACTGAATATATTATCTACCCTTGCTTGACTCCCAAGATCCTGCCCTCGGCCAGGTGGTGGACGTCCAGATGGTACACGTTCTGCAGCCGAGTGATCGCCTGCGCCGCGCCGAACAAGTCGTCGACGGAGGGGTACTGCACATCGGTGTGGTTCAACGTAGCGCTCTCTGTGTACTCTGCAGGAAGTAGCCGCTATAGAATGTACAGGTGTTATCAAAATAGTCGATAAAAGTAATATATTGGCGTTGATCAATCAACAAGACATCAACAGATATAATTAATTTCTAACTTTTGTGATCGTCTGAATGATAGATAGGTACAAGGTAAATGGCCAAAAATATTGTGGTAATGCAGTGAGTAACAAGAGGTTTCTTTTCATGAAGTGAAAAAAACCTCTGGTTAGAATGTATGAAGGAAATCAGCCGGAGTTAAATATTCCTAATAATATTGAAAAAATACTCAGAATAAATCATTAGTTTAAAGTTCAAATATGGCTTTTAATAAACACAATCATCATCATGTCGGCCGGAACACGACCACTATACTGCTTGCTTTTCGTTAAAGGTCGCCACACTTTAGATCCTTTCCGCCTCAACGGTTCTGCGAGCAATGTGTTTATACAGTATAGATTACCCAAAAAAAATTTGGAAAAACGTCTGATGATGTTTGGTTGGATTGAAGTAGGTATATCGGTAACGTTATATCTTTAGATTTTGATCCGATTTACTCTGCTATTATATGAATGTGATACTTCGACGTCACAGTATTTTCCATGCATCTACTCTTAGAATAACGTTAGTTACCTTTTCCAAGATTCATATGATGGGTTGTGTCGTTTAAACCAGTCGTCAATCCTTTAATCAAGTTGTATGCGTTTATAGGATTAGCAATATAATTCGGTACGTCTTCAATGGCATAATTATATTCATCTTTGTAGGTTTTTAAATAACTGGAAAGTAAACAGCATTGTATCGCACATTTGGTGATCGCGTAAGAAATACTAATGAAAAAGCAAGCATGAAATCCCGACTGTCATTCTGTAAACGTCTTCATAGTTGCCGTTTGGTAACCAGCGCTGGGCTGAGATTCTGCCCGGTAAAACCTTATTGTTTTTGACCGTATTTGCGTATCGTGAATGTTTTGATAACACCATTACCATAACACGACAAAGGCAATATGATTTTTCCTTGTAGAATAGAGGCCTAGTTACTGTGTGGCGGCCTTAACGCGTAATCTTAACATTTATCTGGATGGAAGAAATTTAGCGCTGGTTGTTTGACGCTGGAACTTAGCAGCGGTACTAAAATTTACCACGATAAGTTACCTTTTTAAAACGGCAAGCCTCATGTCTTCTTTCATTAGATAATCCTCTAAGTCATCTATAATTCTCTCTTGAGTTTTTAAAAGCGCCTCCATACGCGCAATCGCAGTGAACATATCCGCGCGCGTCCACGGCGATAGAAGAATATTCAAACAAGCTACATATAAAATTATATGCACCATTTTCTTGTTGCAGTTTGTTCTGAAATTAAATAATTTAATTTCACCTTTCTAAAATTACTCATAAAATATATGTTTTGGTGGACTAAAGTGATACTTGGCCTCTCGTTACTAAGTCCTGTTTCTTATTAATTTATTTGTAAATCCACTCAGAGCCACATGCGGTGCGAGGTTGTGGCGGGCTCTTTTTCGCCACTCGATGACTCAAATATGTGCGTATATTGCGTAAAACGGAGTACGTGTCGTGTTTTACTACAAAAAAAAGCGGTCTGGCCATACTATTAAACCGTTGAACGGTATGGAATTTTTATTTACTTACATTTTATTGGTAAATAAATAATAATGCTATAAAATTGTAAGGTGCCAAAAATGTTATGTTCATCTTCAAGTGTTACAAAAAAACTAAGTTAAAAGTTGGATATTTTGACAATAATTTTAAACCGTACAAACGGGTCCGAATCTTAATTGTATAAATACTGAAATATGTTACATAATTATCTATTTTCTAAGCTTATTAACCGCAGTTTTGCAAGAAAGTAATGAATTACAAATAAAACAGCATTAAAAAGTAGCTCGGAAGGTTCCTTTTTTATAATTTCAAAGTGCCTAAAGCACCCTACGATAAATTGTAGGCTGTCACATAGAAAATGTTCAATTCTATTTTGAATAGAGAATGTACAAAATTCTAACAGTTGGTGATAATTTGCACAAGAAACCTATATAACTTATTGAAGATATCTCGTAATCCCATCTTACATGTACCTACTCATATTTCCTCTCAGTTTCTTGACTAAGGACTTAGGCGTTAGTAGGGCACCAATAAAAAACGAATCTCTTCAATATTAATTCCGCTGGAGGCTATTGAAATACTCATTAAACCCATTTATGTTCATCGCGACATGCTCGATTACTTTTCGATTATAATTATAACATCGGATTTCCCAATCAGCTGATAGCAACATTTACTGAAACGCGTCGGTGGACTGCAATAGCCTGCACAAAGACTCCACGGACGGTGAGGTGACTCGTTCGTCACCGGCCGAGCCGCTGGTGGCCGATGTACATAGGATCAAACACACGGTCTCCGCGAGCTAAAGTAATAAAAATTATGCCCAAAGAATCGAGGCAGGTACGTCATAATAATGATATCAAATATTTAAATGCCGCACGTGATAAACGAATTGATAATCCTGTTAAGAGAATAGCAGCTACAGATGTAGTGAATAATCTTTTCCCATCGTTTTTTGTCGGATAAGTTCGTATTTATCTTGCTTTCTCAATTAGCTTGAGTACCCGTCAATAAGGCAACTGAGAAAGCAAGATAATTACGAGCTTTTCCGACAAGAAACGATGGGAAAGGATTATTCAGTACATCTGTAGCAGATATTGTCCGTCCAGTTTTCAAAGGAGATGAAAATGTTAGTCGTATATCAAAATCTAACTTGAAACTGTATCGTGAGAATGAGTAAATAACAAAAAAAGTAGAGACAATTTTTTTATTCTGCCAAAAATACACCTAAACCTTTACGAAATTAAAATATGTATTCTGATTACTTCTTTCTTCCATACTTTCCATGCGGTTTAATTTTTTAACGCTCTGAAACCCGCGGCTGCCGGCATTTTAAAGTTAGGACGTATATGTTAACTTAGCGTGTCATCTTCCTCTTGATACTCCAAATTACAAGGTTTCAGAAACTCCTGTCCGCTTTGGTGAAGCCATTTGGTGCAGACTGGAAATAGAAAGCATCTGTTGATTATGACAAAATAATTGAAAGGTATTATGATGTGAGTTCATATTGTAGGGTTCCGTACTGAAATAGTACAAAAATAACCCTTTTGGTGAGACTTCGGCGCCTGTCTGTCTGTCTATAATATGTCTGTATATCACAACAGTTTCCTCAGAAACTACAGAAATAACAAATGATTTGATTATAGCAAACTGAATGTCCTAAGAAAGGGCTTATTTATAGTCTGCAATATTGCACAATTTGAAAAAATCATGATTTAAGGATAATTAATTATTCTTTACCAAAAAAAAAGTAGATTTTGTGATGAGTGTGTGTTGTTTTCAGTTTTGGACAAAAATATCAAAAACTTAAAACTAAAAAGACCTTATCGCATTGAAAGTGTTGTTTATAAATGTTATATACATTCACACTTTATATACCTACACTTCCAAAAAATATAAATTATACAGTACTACAGTTTGGTTTAGTACAGTTCAGTACGGACATGTTTGCTCCTGATCAGTCTCACCCCATTTGGAGCCCCGCAATACGGGGCAGGCGCCGTGGCACGTGCTGAAGTCCCCCTCCCCCGACGGTAGCAGGTTGAACCAAACCAGCGCGGCGCCTTTTACTGGGAACACGGACAGGCCCAGACGCGGGAACACTGTGGCGCCCCCTAGCTCCACATCCGACATCTAAAAGAAATAACACTTGTTTCCAAACTTACGATCACTGATCATTTTTCGGTCGTCAAAAATCTTATGAAACGTCTGTCACTTTCTGATCAATATGTTAGAGCGAGAGTGACGGATGTTTTTCCACCGGGAGAGAAGCGACCATAATACGGGCCCTGAGAGTACACTGTGCAAAGAAAGGAAAACTTGGCCAATTTTTCTGGTTGCTGTTTTTTATTGTTGTACATTATACTAGGTACCTTAGTACTTGGGCATTCTGAACCACATTGTCAGAGCCAAATAATTAAATTGATAACTGTCATGGAATCGATGTACTTACATAAAACAGCACTGTTGCGATCCTGTTTCCATAGGGATGCGATGCTTGCACCTTCGTTCCATTCACCTTCTAGTAAACCTTAATTTATGTTAGTAACAGTTGTAGTGTCTCACCAAGGCGGGTGGCCATATAAAATATTTTTGTGTGTCCAGGTGCACGTGCACGCGCGCTAGTTTAAAATAATTTACGACTGGTTATTGTTCACAAAAATACATTATGGTTCAAAAACCGTTTGTAGGCCTTTCCAATGGAACCGAGATCCATGGATGTTAGAAAAAAAAACATCTAGTCATACAATACTAACTCTTTTCGAACATTTTATATTTTGACAATAAACAAGACACTTAACTTTTTTAAATAAAAAATTACCGAACTCTTTTTATACAGTCCGTGCCTTGTTGCTGGTACGCACACGTTCATGCGTGAAGTCGAAGAGTCGTTATTTTGTAATGCTAGGACCTATTATAAACCCCTGAGGCACACTGGCATTAACTTTGTGTTATCAGTGGTTAACATTATTTTGTAGAAAAGGAAAATAATAACAATACATAAAATAATAAAAACGAATGCGATCTTATCCCTTTAAGATATTTTTTCCCGCTAACCCTTGAGAGATTATGCAAAGTGAAAGGGTGCACTTCGAGAACGCAAGTGAACACATTTATTTAGGAAAAGATCATGGCAATAAAACAAACCAATTAAACCTATAAAAGTAAATTCAAATACACTACATAAATAGCTACCGAAATATATATTTCTATTTCTACCTACATACTAAATCATGCATAGACTATACATAATATTATGTTACTAGATCTAAGGTAGAAGGTATATTTACACAATATTTAGGTTGGGTTATAATATACTTTTCTCATTAAGAGGTCTACATCCAGAGTGTTACGTGTTGTGTATACCGTGTATCTTATAGCTCAGAAGCTGAAGTTACGCGGTGACCTTCCAGGGCTGAGTACGACTGAAAGTACTTTCGTCAGATTTACCTTAGGCTCGAAATCAACATGTGGCATGTAGTGTCCTCCGATGCCGTAATTGAGCACTTGCATCATCTCGGCTGACGTGACGGAGAGCCCCGTCATGGCTGTGACTCGCTGCGTCAGTCGCGCGACCACGGGGGACTCCGCGTCATCCATCCAGGAGTGCTCGCTGATGCGATATTCTCTTTTTGTTCCGCCTGCTTGTGAGCGTTCGAGCTGTCAGTAAAATATTTATCAGTCCTTTAATCACTTTGGGCTACTTTTTTTCCTACTCGCTGTATTTTCTACTAGCATAGGTTAATTACCAAGGACAGAGATGCGCGATGAGTTAGGTTCATACGATGTGCTCCTCCAATTGGCAGTAGCCAAAATCAGGCGATAAGTAAAAATAGCATAACACATTTTAATGCCATAGCCGTAAGGTTCAAAGTTAATTAATTTCTAACAACATTTCTGCACTCTTTAGCAAACAGGACTCATAAATATCTAAAACTCACACTAAAGATGAAAATAGTCTTATTTTAACAAAACCTTTTACTGTGTACAAACGTGACTTGATTCATATTTTAACCCACCTCATCCTTGAGGACAGTTCCGCAGCAGCTCGCAGGTAGGAGGCTCAAGGGGCCTTGAATGTACGTAAAGGTCATTTTTATACCATGAGACAGTTAGGCCAGATAACTAAGTAGTCATAATATAATAAATCAGATTATAAGCCGCTACTGGGACAGCTACGTCACGTGGCGCCCCTGATCTAGATCCCGGTTCTGCCAAACGTTAAATGTCCTACCCTCGGTGTCGCCCTTCTCTTGAGGTTCTCTATCTCCCTGGCGCTGATGACGTCGTGGAACAGGGACACGTCCGGGCCGATGTAGAGCTGCTCCACCTTGAGCGGCGCCAGACGCAGGAACGGGTGGGTTTCAGTCACGTAGCGGCAATGCAAACTGATTCATCATCACAAGTGATCCCAACAAAAACATTGTCATTAAAAATGTCGCCAAGACGACCATAAGTGATTCGTATTGACAAAAGTTATCAGACCTCTTGTAGCTCCAAGCTTCTAAATGTACACGCCCTTACTCTACAAGCCCTTACTTCACAAACTCTACAACATAGTCAAAATAATTATGTGTAAAGTCACTTTGACAAATATCCTAAATTTAGGACGTCGGGCCTTAGGAGGATATGACATTTTTTAATTATATTACTTTATTTATAATACTGTTAACCTATAGCCATATTTTTATATAGTCTGCATTGTTTGAAATTGGGAACGGGCCTACTATTACCTAATTTTAGTCCAGTGCAATAATGACTAGACCAAAACATATGGCATTTCGAGACATTGCATTGAAGTAAGTACCTTTTTGCGATTTCACTCGCAATATTCCCCTCCCCGCGGCAGAGTGAACCAAACTTTTCAACCATAGTCGCATATTTTTTTCTCTGTTCATGTGTAGGGCTTAGGCCTTCAGCCTCCTTGGTATTCCAATCCTGTTGATGGGAGAATTTGCAATAAAACTATACAATATAGCTATCTGTCCGACCATTCGTTTATAACCCTCCTTCTAAAAAAATCGGGTAAATAGCAGAGGTACATTCATTTTCATCGTCTTCAAAGTAATTTTGATTCAAAAAAATCCGGGCCATATTTTTAAATAGAAGTTTCATAGACATTTAAACAACTTTCATTTTATGGGCACATTATTAAACTACTCATATAATTACTAAAATTCAATACAAACATCCATCTTTCGATTTATCTGCTGCAGGGTAGATTTTCCAGAAACACCATGAAAGCTGATTTGTTTGTAAGTATTAGTCTCTATTTCGAATTGCATGTGAAATTTCCAAATTTCTATGCAAACCTTAAAATTATTAAGTCTATGATCCCAAGTTTCTCGTATATAATCTATAATGTACTTCGAAACCATTAAGATTTTAAAAATCAATTATTTAGTTCCTTTTTCAAACTTGTATATGATAAAATCGTCACAAAAGAACCACTTTACATCCTCATTTACTGACGCTGAGCACAGCCATTAGTCCATGTTTGTTTTTAAGTGGCAAGTTTTTACAGCTTAATAAGAAAAAGACAGTCGTCTTAACGATTAAAGAGATGTTGAAATTACAAGGGTTCCTCGTGTGACTATGTAACTATTATAATGACATACCTCCTTTTGTACGGGTGGTTTGGTTTCTATGGCCTTCTCAAAGATCGGCACTATTTTTCGCGCTCGCGCGTGATTCGGATCCAACTTCAACAATATTTTGGTCCATTTCAACGCAGTGGTTATGTTCCCTGTAATTAATTAATTACAAAAATGTCATAATGAATATTGATGAAGTTCTCTACAATTTTAATTCTGTATACTTTTTCCTTTTCCCGATCGTTGTCTAGATAATTATGAGCTCTGAAAATCGGCTTAACTAACCCATGAAATAGTATGAGAAGCCAATGTTTTCCAGTACGTCGGTTTCTTTGAAGGAAAGCGGGGGCGGGGCTTCCTCCCTGTACTTCCGCAACGCCTCCATGCTCCACGCCACGGTGTTCTGATAGTCATGTGCAATGAACAGCGTAATGGAGAGCTCAAAGCAATCCGCCGCTGACATTGGACTTCTGCAAAAAAATATGGGAATCATTAAAAATACGAATAAATCGTGGACCTGTCATCAATGCAGATTGAATAAAAACGTTAACTATGTTAGTGCATTCTACAGTCATAAGTACAAATATCTATACACGTATCGCGACTTATATGTCCCATTTCCATTCTGCCCGTTTTTAGTAAAGTCTTTGAGAAACTAATGCGGCATCTGTGCTCATTAAATATATATATAATTTTCCTTAAGATAACTTTTTAAAGAAATTCACATCTTAACTGTAGCGTCTCAATGTATTTATGTTAATAAAAAAATAGTTTTTACACCTAAAAGTCTGTTGTACATAATTTCAAAACAAGAAATAAAATATAATTGCCATCTGAAAATTTATCAAAACTTTTATGTGGCTGTCTTGTGTTTTTTTTACTTTTTCCTTTTGCTCTCTATATCTCTCGTAATATTTTTGACATGTTTTCCTGCTGAACTACGCATAATATTTTGATATTATATTAAATAAAATATTTACAGCTTTATATAATGCTACACTAAGTAGAATGAAGTAGGGTAAAAATAAATACTGACTACTGAGTTTCTTGCGGCGTTTATTCTCAGCAGTGGTCTCCTCTTGGGAAGCGCTGGTAGATTCTTGACGTGTCAAAGTGGCCGTGCGGCCTACTTACTGAATAAACTTATATGTCTATAGGTACTTTAACCTTATTGTCCAGTGGCATAGAGACGTGTAGATATTCTTGTTTTTTTGGCAACGTTTATTATATTTATGCCTTTTACTGTATTGAATACCTGAACGAAAAGTTACACACTGATTTTAACTACCCTTGCTTGACTCCCTTGATCCTGCCCTCGGCCAGGTCGTGGACGTCCAGATGGTAAATGTTCTGCAGCCGAGTGATCGCCTGCGCCGCACCGAACAGGTCGTCGACGGAGGGGTACTGCATGTCGGTGTGGTTCAACGTCGCGCTCTTGGTGTACTCTGCAGGAAGTGGCAGGATACAATGTGCAGGTGCTATCTAAATAAGCGATTAGAGTCCTACGTTGATATCAATGACTAGATATAAAGAATAAATGTAATTAATTGCTAATTGCAGTGATCGTCGGAATACAAGATAGTTTACTTTAATAACACCTATGCCGACAAAACCTTATTCTAGGGGTACGGTCACGAGCGTTAATTTGGGACCCATTTCAAGAAAAATATGCTTGAAGTCGTCAATGACATTAGAGGTGTCAAGTCATCTGTAACTTATAGCACCTTATAGGAAACTTAACCTTACTGTTGTAGAATGTCAGACTGACTTTGGACCTAAGGTGGGTACCAAATTAAATCTCGTGACTGTACATGGTCCAAAGATACTGTGGTAATTAAGGCGGAAGTGAAAAGAGACATGTTAGAAGATTTGAAGGAAATCAGCTGAAGTTTATTTGTAATAAATTGAAAAACTTCTCAAATTATTAATTACTTTAAAGTTCAAATATGCCGTTTAATTATGTACATAATCATCATGGCGGCCGAAACAAGTCCACTATACTACTTGCTTTCCCTAAAGGTCGCCACCGTGATCGGTCCTGCGCTACTCGCATTCTGATGTTTTCTGCGACCCTTATCTATCAAACTTTCAGTCTATCTTGGTGGCCTGGTAACATGCACTTTCTAGTTCGTGACACCTCAACGGTTCTGCGAGCAATGTGTTTATACAGAATAGATTGGTAAAAAAAGTTTGGAAAAATGTATGATGCTGTTTTACCTTAACCTGATCTACAGCTATATAATACTTTACCGTAATAGTGTCCTTTAGAATAACGTTTGTTACCTTTTCCAAGCTTAATATGATGGGTTGTGTCGTTCAAATCAGTCGTCAGTCTTTTAATCAAACTGAATGCGTTTATAGGATTCCCTATATAATTCGGTATGTCTTCAATGGCATGGTTATATTCTTCTTTGTAGATTTTTAAATAACTGGAAAGTAAACAGCGTTTTGCAACACATTTGTTGATCGCACAAGAAATACTAATGATAGAGCAAGCATAAAATCCCGACTGTCATTCTGTAAACGTCTTCATAATGTTTAGTTACAGAAAATTAAATTCAAACATATAGAAAATTTGGCAATATTAATGGAGAACTTTTATCTATCAGGATAGGATACGTACGAGTAGGTTATAGAGTAAAGATTTTTATCTACTTTCATCCTCCGGGCCGAGCGTCACCCCCTCGTGCCCCCTCTATTGTATCCCGGAGCGCGGCATTTTCCATTTAAATAGAAATCTAAACACGATACATAAAAAAAATGACAGGTAAAAGAATATTCCTTGAAATTTTACTATAAACCTTTTATACATACAAAAGCGATGAACAGTTTTTGAACTTTGCTCTATAACCTACATAACCCTGATAGATAAAAGAACTCCATTAATTTTACCAAATTTTCAGTTAATTTTATTGAACTACTTTTGAAACACCAGTGCAGACGGCCCAGACAAGATGCACTACGCTAGCTAACGTTTCTCTTCGTTTAGTTTTTAAACCAATCGCGTCACTGGTAGATGACGTGATACGAAAAGTCACGTGATGTGCCAGTGACGTGATTTGTTTAAAAACTAAACGAAGAGAAACGCTAGCTAGCATAGTGCATCTTGTCTGGGCCCTCAGGGCTGAGTTTCTGCATTGTCAAACCTTGCTTTTGACGTGTTTCCGTATCGTCAATGTTTTGGTTCCTCTTATTTATTCGACAGTAATGGTGATCGATATCATAACACGACAAAGTTAGGCTGTGGCGCCCTTAACGCACAATGTTAACCATCATCGAAGTTTAACGCGAGTTGTTTGACGCTGGAACTTAGCAGCGTAGGAAAATTCACCGCGATAATTTACCTTTTTAAAACGGCAAGCCTCATTTCTTCTTTCATTAGATAATCCTCCAAGTCATCTATAATTCTCTTTTCTGTTTTTAAAAGTGGCTCTATACGCGCAGTCGCAGTGAACAGCTCCGCGCGCGTCCACGGCGATAGAAGAATATTCAAGCAAGCTACTTGTAAAATACTACGAACCATTTTCTTGTTGCAGTTGTTCTGAAACCGCTTACTTAATTTATTCATTTCATTCTCTAAAATATTCCATAAAAAGTTTTGTATAGGCGGACTAAAGTGATACATTTAGTGTCTGGGTACTAAAGCACCATTTTTTATAAATTTCTTTGGAAAGCCACAAACATACATCAAACTTAGTTATACTAAAAAAAAAGGTCTGTTTATACTTTTAAACCGTTCAGCGGTCGATTTTTACATACTTGACTATATTTCATTGGTAAATTACAATAAGGCTATAAAAAAAATCGCAAAATGCATACACTATAAAGTACAAAATCCAGAACTATACAATTAATATAAAATTTATTTACAAAGGCGAACTTATATTTTTAATATATCTTGAATTGTCCGTGTGTATATAATTTAGCACTTAACACCGTAATAGCTGCCATATAAAAAAGCAAAAAAAGGTTTTAAGTAGGTACCTACTAAATTATTGGTGTTTTTGTAATACCGACTACCAACAACAGAAATAATGTCAAGCCGAAATAGTTGAACACACCATAACACAAGCAAGCATAATAAGGAAATAAAATATGATTTACATAATACCATTGCAAATAAACATTCATTCTGCAACACTTGTTCCAGCACCTTGCAAAATAACGTAAATAAAAAAATTGTTTCATTTCTCAAGTTGACTGTAACTTTCGTTAAATGTTGTCATGTTGGTAGTCCGTACTTTGTACACAATTTATACCATATTAATGGAGCCTTCCACAGGATTAGCTTACATATAACCATTAAAAAAGTAATTTTCATTTTTTTATAGTTTCAAAGTGCCTAAAGCACTCTGCTTTAAATATATAATTATGAGGCCTGTGAGTAAAGTTAAATAATTTCAAAATGTATAGATAGAACTACCATTTATCTTTTCTGACAAGGGGCCTAAAGCCGTATTTCTAGAGGCACATCCTATGAAATCTTATCGTTAAGTCACGTTCACAGGGCGCCTAATATTTGTAGCACAAATTTGTAGCATAAAGTATGTGCAAAATGCTAACAGTTAGTGAAAGTTTTCACAAGAAACCTACATTACTTAAAAAAGATATCTCGTAACCCCATCTTACATATGTATTTCCTCTCAGTTTGGCGACTTGGTACTTATTTAGGCGTTAGTAGCGCACCAATTAATTCCGCTGGAGGCTATTAAAATACTCATTAAACCCATTTATGTTCATCGCCACATGCTTGATTACTTTTCAATTATAATTAAAACATCGGATTTCCCAATCAGCTGATAACAATTTAAAAGCGTCGGTAGACTGCAATACCCTACACAGAGACTCCACGGTGAGGTGACTCGTTGGTCACCGGCCAAGCCGCTGCTGGCCGAAGTCCCCAGGATCAAACACACGGTCTTCGCGAGCTAGAGTAATAAAAATGATACCCAAAAATGGTCAAAAATAAACGAGGTACGTTAAAGTAATGTTTTAAAATATTTTAATGCTACATGTGATAAACAAATGGATAATCCTGTTAAGAAAACGCTAGCAGATATTGTCCGTGAGGGTGAATGGAAACAACCAGTTCAAGACAAGAAGATCAAATTGACTGTTCTTAAACTATCAACGACTTCTTTACATCCATAGGTCGAAGTGGTCGACGTGATAATTTTCTCATGTTAGTGCGGTTCCTTCTTTATTTTATGGCAGGACTTGCGACGATGTGAGTGGATTAAGCATCCGTCACTCTCGTACTCATATATGTGTCTGAAAGTGACGGATGTTTAGCCACATTTAATCACACATTAAACACAGCCATTTTAAGCCTCATGAGATGTGCAGCTCGCAGACATATGATCGATTTAAAGAGCCCAGCGTGCTCTTTTATAGGTTGCACTGTGTTTACCCTTTTGCCATTCAACTAACCAGCTATATTAGGTGTCCAAGGTACCCTCAGTTCGGAAATTGTTTATAATTGAATGCTTGCGTAAATTTCACCGTTCAGTACTACCTTCACTACCAGTGCCCACTAAACTTATTGATCAGGGTCCTTTACCTAGACTTCTGAAAGGCGTCATCAGAATTGCTATGCTCCACTTATCTACGACAAATTGAAATCCACTTACAAATCAAAAGATGTAGTTGATCAATCGAAAATCATTCGGTTGACGGATCCCTTTGACTGTTAGTGATAAATGTATTCTTAGTCATACTTTATTTCGTCTTAACTTCTTTCAGACTGAAATTATAGTTTTTAACAAACGTTTATCGTATAGATTAGTTTTGCTTGGTTAGGTTAGTTTTATAAAAATCCTGAAGAAATAACCTTGTCCTGAGAACAATGCATTATGACTTGCGAAAACTATGACTTAAAACACATTGTGACTAAAAATAATTATGGCAGTCAATGTAGACCCTTCGGTTGATCAACTACATCTTTTTCAACATGTCTTCAACAATCCAACAGATCTAGATTGCTCCAAACACAGTGAATGAGATTCCACTGAGTGGAATCTCATTCCACACAGTTATTACGCGTACAAGGCAAGTCTTGTTATAATTTATTTACGAACTCATAGTTATCCGTCGCAGAAATAATTTCACTTTTCTTATTGCATCCCTTGTCATGCGTGCAGGCGTAACGGCTGGAAAGCAGGTAAAAGATGGACGAATTATGTAAAGCGCTAAAACGAAAATATTTTATATTGCCCTTCCTGCCGCGACAGATATAGTGCCATTTGTGACTACTATTGAATAAGAAACTAAACTTCTTACGTACAGTCGATTTCATAAATATGTGTACAGCTAGTACAGTTAGTACCTTAACGATTTAATGTCAAGTTTAAACTGCCATGACGTATGAATTGTAACGCGATTAAAGCAACTAAGTACAAAAGTGTACACATATTTATGAATTCGGGTTTACCATACGACTACTTAAATTGGAAACAAAATCTTGTTATGTCTTTTGTTTTTTGTATGTCTTTTGTCTTTTGTTTTTTGTTCTTTGTATGCCTTTTGTTTTTTGAAGAGCCTTTTTTAATATCGTGGCTTTCAAGATTATTTTAACGAGATGAAAATGTGATCGTATATTAAAATCTTATTTAAAAGTTCAACTAGAGTATAAGTAAATGACAAAAAAGTAGAGACGTTATTTTTATTGTACAAAAAATACACCTAAGCCTTTACAAAATAAAAAGATGTGTTCTGATTGGTCCTTTCTTCCATACTTTCCATGCGGTAATTTTTTTTAACGCTCTGGAACCCACGGCCACCGTCGTTTTAAAGTTAGGACGTATTTGGGTGGCCACGGAGCGTTGAAACCGGCCCCGCTTGTATTTTTTTTTTTTTTTTATGGCATCGAGTAGACAAACGAGCACACAGGCCACCTGATGGTAAGTGGAAACTGTGACCCATAGACATTCGCAATCACAAGACTGCAATGCAATCCTAAGACTGCAAATGCGTTGCCAACCCTGAGGCTAAGATGGAATGCCTCTATGCTAGTCATTTCACCGGCTGTCTTATCCCCAAACCGGAACACAACAATGCGAACAATGCTGTTTGTATGTTACTAAAATAGACAAAGATTTATGTCTGTGGCATTTATTTTTAATTACAATAGGTAGTTGTGATTAGGTTCTTACATGATACCTGGAAAATAAATGCTTTTTGTAAAGTTACATGTATTTTTTTTGTAACACACAAAGGGGGCGGTTCGAACGCTCCGTGGCCTTACCCATTTAACGTGTCACGTTCCTCTTGATACTCTAAATCACAAGGTTTCAGAAACTCCTGTCCGCGTTGGTGAAGCCATTTGGTGCTGACTGGAAATAAAAGGCATCTGTTGATAATGACAAAATAATTACACTGGCCCACAAAACTAGTATCACACTTTCAATTAAATATTCATTAAGTGTGATACTTAGTTTTGTGGGCCAGTGTATAAGGTGTATGATGTGAGTTCGGTGTACAAATGTAAATTTTATCACTCCCTTAAATACAACTTCCGGTCAAGTACATTTAAAAAAATTATAGGCCCTCGAAAATTATGTCACAAGGATGTTTCATGTTTAACAATATAAAGATCTTTAAAAATTTGAAAAGCTTACCGCATAAGTAACATTAAAATTTATGGATATATTTTTATGACCATCGGCAAATTTAATTTTGATTAGCAAAAATCGAAACTGCAAATTATGCCTTCTAAAAATTATGACTGTCACTAATTATGATGCAATATTTTCTCTAGCAGACATCATCAAAAATATCTGAGTCGCTCTTATGCCTCAGAGACCGACTCCGTTCCAAAATTACTCGCATGTAATCATTAATCCTCAAGCCCACACTTCCAAAAGCTTGGTTTTTGAAAGCAAAAGTATAAAGTATATTATCCAATACCAAAATTAAGCTTTGTATAGTCCAGTACGGACATGTCTGCTTGATCAGTCTCACCCCATTTGGAGCCCAGCAATACGGGGCAGGCGCCGTGCCCCGTGCTGAAGTCCCCCTTTCCCGACGGAAGCAGGTTGAGCCAGACCAGCGCGGCGCCTTTTACTGGGAACACGGACAGGCCCAGACGCGGGAACACTGTGGCGCCCCCTAGCTCCACATCCGACATCTAAAAGAAGTAACACGTGTTTCAAAACTTACGATCAGAGATCATTTTTCGGTCATCAAAATCTTATCAAACATCTGTCACTTTCTGACCAATATGTTAGAGCGAGAGTGATTTTCCACCACGGAGAGAGGCGACCATAATATGGGCCCTGAAAGCACACTGTGCAAAGAAAGCAAAAGCTGGCCAATTTTCACCATGCTTTTTTTGTTTTGTTATACTTATACTACCTTAGTGCTTGGACAATCTGAACCACATTGTCAGAGCCAAATAATTAAATTGATAATTGTCATGGAATCGATGTACGGTCACGGTCAAAGTTGCATGGACACCTCTAAGGCGATAATCCTCTGCACACTTGCGCCCACGTTCTCAAACATTAAACTAGATGGCGGTGTTGACTAAACCAGTTCATTTGTCTTTATTGCAACTTCCTAAGATAGTAGTATTATAATCGATTTTTCGTCGACCCACTTAGACGAAGTAATGGCTTAGTGGGTTTACGTCTGACTTTTACACGTTGGATCCACATAGACCGAAGTTCGAATCTCTTCGGGATGTCCTTTTTTCTTTTTGTATTTTTTCAGATCGATGTTTTTACGATAAATAATGTTGATGGCCCTATGAAATAAATAAATAAATAACATAGCAAAAAAAAGCAAACATGCTTTTAATGAAATAAAACTATTGTTTTATTTATTCAATTATTTATTCATTAATTGAACTGAAATTAGATATACTCATTTGATAATAATATTACTCATACAAGTAACAATAAAACAACTCCTATTTACTATTTTATCGAGGCCAAAAGCTTAAGTTTCGTTTCCAGATTCGGAAAGAATATTGAAGCTCCACCACAATAAAACACAAATACTAACTTCTAAAGACCGGGTTATTATAATTACAAAAGCGTGTCTCTAGCTTTGTAGTCGCCGGGGTAGGTAATTTATAAATAGTGCAAGTTTGATTACCTACTTTAAACAAATTACAGTGGGTATAAGACAATTTGTGAGTAAACTTATGAAATAAAATTAAATTTTTATTTGGTTTTGCACACTAGAAATAGAACGGTTATATTTATAACGTTATGCTTGCGTTCACTTTATAGTCACTTGTTAAACAGATTAACTAAATAACCCGGTCTCAACCAAATAATATTTTCCACCTACCTACTTAATAGGTATACCTTAATAGCTAGTGTAGCCCCCATTCTGTTCGATAACAGCCAGCATGCGAGAACGAATTGAATTAATAAGGTTACTGCACAAGCTCGAGCCACGAATGCTTTCCCAAACTTGCAAACAATGAGCCTCTAATGCTTCTGGGGTTCGCTCGTTCTGGTTATCCCACCGTTGAACCATCACACCCCATAAATTTTCGATGGGATTTAAGTCTGGCGACCTAGCCGGCCAAGGAATTACCGCTATATCATTGTGATGACTGAACCACTCCCGCACATGACGCGAACGGTGTATAGGGCAGTTATCTTGCACGAATGATATAACCGGTAATTCATCTTCCGGATAAACATTGCGAACAGTGGGTAGCATGGTGTCCTCCAACACGTCCACATAATTAACACCGGTCGCTCGGCTGGGCATTCGCACTAGTTCCCCCGGGTCGGCTGCACTCATCCAGCCCCACATATTCACACTTATCCGACCAGACTCCATGTTGGGCACAACGTGATTACTATCATAGCGGGTATTATTTCGCCGCCATAAACTAAGTGGTCCGTGTTGGCTGGATTTAAAAGTTTTTTCATCAGTAAAGACGACATTACTCCAGTCGAAATCCAAATGCTCCAAGGCGAACGCTAACCTGGCTGCTTTGTGAGCTTCAGTAAGCAAGGGTTTGACGGCATGCCGGCGGTGATGCAGGCCCTCACTGTGAAGAGCACGTCGCACAGTGCGCATGCTGGTGTCGAATAAACTGGCATAGTGACTAGTCGGGATAAGTCCATTTTCCTCATAATTCCTCACCATGATTTGACGCTGCTGTGTGGTTATGAGTGGAGCTCTGCCAGTTCTTTGCCGATGTAATAAAGAACCTTCCTCTTCAAATCGTCGGACCCATAAAACAACGGTTTTTCTCTATAACAAAACATCACATATTTAAACTACCTTTAAAATATGTATTTTTATATTAACCTTTTAAAAATAGTAATTTAAATTAAATTTGTATACAAAAACTACTTACGTTAACACCGGCTTCTCTAGCAATTTCAGATAATTTTTTGCCTTGATTATACAAAGCAATTATTTGTGATCTTTTCACCAAGTCGATATTGCAACGAGAACTCATCATTAAAAATTATCAACAGTAAGTATTAATCGAGAACAAAGGCAATCTAACAGGGAGCAACGAACGAGCGGGCGTAAGTAAATCTTTAGTAAAACCGATCCGGTGTTTAGACATTTTCTGCTTACCCTCACAATAACTAACCGTATTAGTTAAAGGATAATCAAAACGTAAAATAAATTGATACACAATTTCGCCCTGCCAAATAAATGTCATTATGGTCGAACGGCACGGAAGAGTGCACTCCATCCATAATGTTACGGGTTCGAATCCATACAAAAGATTAGTGTTTTTGGAAGTTTCGATTTTAAATGTTTTGGGAGTTTAACA
The DNA here is from genome assembly GCA_963966035.1 of Acleris laterana. NCBI lineage: Eukaryota > Metazoa > Arthropoda > Insecta > Lepidoptera > Tortricidae > Acleris > Acleris laterana. The sequence continues at coordinate 4,683,048 of OZ014447.1, read as the reverse complement.
AGTTTATAACGTTAAGACAATAAATAAAGGAACATGGTGTTACGGCAGAAAAGTAAAGATGTAGAAAAAAGTATTTTTTCACGGTAGTTGGTGATACAGCGCCATCTAGCATGATCTCATTGAAATAAGAAGCCTCATAGGTAAGTAAAAACACAAAACGAGCACAAAAATGGCGTCGATTTCACATTATAGGATTTTGTTTGACAGCTATCCATGCAAATAAGGCCTCGACTGTACTTACATAAAAGAGCACTGTTGCGATTCTGTTTCCATCGGGATGCGATGCCTCCACCCTCGTTCCATTCACCTCCTAATAAAACTTAATTTATGTAGTAACAGTTGTTGTGTCTCACCAAGGTGGGTGCGGCCATTTATAATATTTTTGTGTGTCCAGGTGCACGTGCACGCTTGCGAGTTTAAAATAATTTACAACTGGTTGGCAAGAAACAAACCGTTTGTAGGCCTTTCCAGTAAAACCGAGATCAATGGATCTTTACGTTATATAAATTAAAGTATACTGAAGTCTTGTGCGTTGTTCTTTCCCTTAGCCAAATATGTAATCTATGCACACGTTCATGCAAGAAGTCAAAAAGTCGTTATGTTGTAATGCTAGGACCTAGTATAAACCCTTGAGGCACACCGGCATGAACTTGGTGTTATCAGTGGGAACATTATTTTGTGGAAAAGGAAAGTTATAAAATTACAGAAAAAAACATACACGAACTTATCCCTTTAAGGTATCTTTTTCCGCTAACCCTCAAGAGATTATGAAAAGTGAATGGGTGCGCTTTGAGGCAGCAAGTGCACACATTTATCTAGGAAAACAGCATAACAATTAAACTAACCAATTAAACTTATAAAATTAAATTCAAATACACAACATAAAATAGCTATCGAAACATATTGATATTTCTACCTACATATGTATAATACCAATATACTAAAACATACCTAGACTACAATAATATCACGTAATAGATCTTAGGTAGAAGACATAATTATTTACACAATATTTAGGTTAATTTATGATATATTTTTCTCATTAAGAGGTGTACAGCCAGAGTGTTATGTGTTGTATGTACTATGTATCTTATTGCTCAGGAGGGAAGCTGAAGTTACAAAGCAACCTTCCAGCAGGCTTATTATGGTCGTGTTTGTTTTATGGTCATGAAGCATCTGTTACTTTCTGACCAATTGCTCAGTGCGAGAGTGACGGATGCTTTATCTATCGCGATAAAGGCGGCCAAGATACGAGCCAAGGGCTGATTACGAGTGAAAGTACTTTCGTCAGATTTACCCTAGCCTCGAAATCGACATGTGGCATGTAGTGTCCTCCGATGCCGTAATTAAGCACTTGCAGCATCTCCGCTGACATGACCGACAGCCCCGTCATGGCCGCGACTCGCTGCGTCAGTCGTGCGACCGCGGGGGACTCCGAGTCATTCATCCAGTAATGCTCGCTGATGCGATATTCTACTTTCGTTCCGCCTGCTTGTGAGCGTTTGAGCTGTGAGTGAAATATTTATCAGTCCATTAATCACTACTAAGGCTTCTTTTTTTTCCCTACTTGCTCTAACTTCTACTTGCATAGGTTAATTACTAAGGGCAGAGACACGCGATAAGTGAGGTTCACACCATGTGCTCCTCAAGCTGGCAGTACCCAAAACCATGCGATCGGTAAAAATAGCAAATGACTTTTAATGCCGTAGCCGTAAAGTTCAAACTTAACTTATTTCTAACAACACTCCTGCACTTTTTAGCAAGCAGGACTCATAAATAGCTAAAATTCCCATTAATAAAAATAGTCTTATTTTGACAAAACCTTAGACAAACGTAACTTGAAACATATTTTACCCCACCTCATCTTAAATACTTTGCAAGATGATTTAAATTATTATGACAGTTCCGTAGCGAAGGCACAAGGAGCCACGGATGTACATTAAAGTCATATTATAACAGGAGACAGTTAGGCCAGATAACAATGTCATCATAATATTATAACTCAGATTAAAAGCCCTAAGGAAAGTTTCGGAATACGCTACTGTGATAGCTACATCACGTAGCGCCCCTGCTCTAGGTTCTGCCAAACGTTATATTATGTCTTACCCTCGGTGTCGCCCTTCTCTTGAGGCTCTCTATCTCCCTGTCGCTGATAACGTCGTGGAACAGGGACACATCCGGGTCGATGTAGAGCTGCTCTACCTTGAACGGCGCCAGACGCAGGAACGGGTGGGTTTCAGTCATGTAGCGGCAATGCAAACTGATTCATCGGTCACAAGTGATCCCAACAAAAACATTTTCATGTAAAATATCACCAAGACGACCATATGTGGCTCGCATTGTCAAAAAGTTATCAGACCCCATGTTGAGCCAAGGTTCTAACTCTACACGCCCTAACTCTACAAGCCCTAACTTCACAAACTCAACACCTCAGTCAAAATATGTGGCTTGCCCGGTTTGCTACCATCTCATGGGCGAAACGTGAAAAACTTATTCACTGTTCATTACTTTCTAGTAGTAACGAAACGACCAAGCTAAATATTTTGACTGTGGTTTAGTTTCTGAAGTTAGAGCTTGTTGAGTTAGGGCGAGTGGAGCTAGAAGCTTGGCTTTACATGAGATCTGATAACTTTTTGACAATGCGAGCCATTTAGGCAATTATCATGAAATGTACTATACCTGCCTCGGCGGAGAAAGCAATTAGTACCTAAATGGATTCCTATACTCTAATGTTGTCAAGGTTTAATATTGGGAACTGGCCTCCTATAACTTAATTTTAGTCCTCTGCAATAATGTCACATTTTACCAGGATATGACTATTGCATAACATTGCATTTCGAGACCAAAGTCAAAGTTAATACCTTTTTGCGATTTCGCTCGCAATATCCCCCTCCCCACGGCAGAGCGAGCCAAACCTTTCAATCATATATATCTTTCTCTGTTCAGGTGTAGGGCTTACGCCTTCAGCCTCCTTGGTATCCCAATCCTGTTGAGAGAATTAGCAATAAAACTTTACAATATAGCTATCTGTCTGACCATCTGGTCGTTCATAAGCCTCCTTCTAAAGAAGTTGGATAAAAAGCAGAGGTACAGCTTTCATCAACTTCAAGGGAATTTTATTCGAAAACATCCGAGCCGAATTTGTTTTTAACAAAAGTTTACATAGACAATTACACATTTTTCAAAATCACCATTTACCAATCATGGTCACGTGTAAAAAAAAACGTTTTTTTAACTCGTTATTAAACTAGACATATGAGTACCAAAATTCCGTACAAAAATCCATCTTTCAATTTACCAGCTGAAGAAAAGGTTTTAGAAAAATACCAAAACTGATTTTTTTTTGTAAGTACTAGTCTCTATTATTTGCATGTGAAATTTCCAAATGTCCATATAAACTTTAAAATCAGTTTGTCTAAGATTCCAAGTTTCTCGTATAATGTATAGGTTACTATTATGTATTTCGAAACATTTTAGATTTTTAGATACAATTATCTAGTTCCTTTTTCAAACTTGTATATAAAATGAACAATCGTCCATAAAGAACCACTTGTTGGTTGTTTATTGGATTTCACCTAAATAAGAAAAAAACAGTCGTCTAACGAATATAGAGATTTTTAAATTCTATGGCTCGTCAAGCGTTTATTTAACTCTTAAAACTGTCTAATGACTTACCTCCTCTTGTATGGGTGGTTTGGTTTCGTCATTGTCTATGGCCTCCTTAAAGATCGCCACGTTTTTTCGCGCTCGCGCGTGATTCGGATCCAACTTCAACAATCTTCTGGTCCATTTTAACGCAGTGGTTACGTTCCCTATAGTCAATTAATTAGTTACAAAAATGTTATAATGAAAACTGATGAAATTTTCCATAATTTTGATTTTGTATACTTTTTTCCTTTTCTCGCTCGTAGCCTAGATATGAGCTCCAAAAAACGGCTTGACTAACCCATCAAGTAATATGAGAAGCTGATGTATTCAAGTACGTCGGTTTCTTTGAAGGAAAGCGGGGGCGGGGCTTCCTCCCTGTACTTCCGCAACGCCTCCATGCTCCACGCTACGGTGTTCTCATAGTCATGTACACTGAACAGCGTAATGGAGAGCTCAAAGCAATCTGCCGCTGACATTGGACTTCTGAAAAAAATATGGGCATCATTAAAACTCCAAAAAAAAACGAAAAATTGTGGCCTGTAATTAATGCATAAACAGGAATGTGACTCCTATTTCTACCAATGTCCATAATCTGTATTTATGTTACTGTTGGTGTATCTTTATATAGTATAACTACAGTTTGACTTAAAATGTTCTATAAAGAAATTTTTAAAATATGTTAATGCATTCTACAGTCGAAAGAACAACACACCTATACACCTGTCGCGACTTTTATATCTATAGGTACTTTAACCTTATTGTCCAGTGGCATAGAGACGTGTAGATGTTATTGACGTCTTGGTAACGTTTATTATATTTATGACTTTACTGTATTGAATACTTGAACAGAAAGGTACACACTGAATATAATATCTACCCATGCTTGACTCCCTTGATCCTGCCCTCGGCCAGGTTGTGGACGTCCAGATGGTAGATGTTCTGCAGCCGAGTGATCGCCTGCGCCGCGCCAAGCAAGTCGTCGACGGAGGGGTACTGCATGTCGGTGTGGTTCAACGTCGCGCTCTCGGTGTACTCTGCAGGAAGTGGCAGGATATAATGTGCAGGTGTTATCTAAATAATCGATTAGAGTCCTACTGATGTTTATTAATGACTTGAAATAAACAAATATAATTTATAGCTAAGTTCACTTTTCCCAAGCTTACCCGTTCGAATAACGTTTGTTACCTTTTCCAAGTTTAATATGATGGGTTGTGTCGTTCAAATCAGTCGTCAGTCTTTTAATCAAATTGAATGCGTTTATAGGATTCCCTATATAATTCGGTATGTCTTCAATGGCATGGTTATATTCATCTTTGTAGATTTTTAAATAACTGGAAAGTAAAGAGCATTGGGCAGCACATTTTGGTGATCATATAAGAAAGACTTATTAAAGAGCAAGCTTGAAATCCAAACTGTCATTCTGTAAACGTTTTTATAGTTGCTGGTCGGAAACACCGGTGCAGGGCTGAGATTCTGCACGGTAAACCTTGCTGTTTTTGACGTGTTTCTGCGTTGGCAATGTTATGATTGCTCTTATTTCGACAGTAATGGCGGTTGATTTAAAAATAATACCATAACACGGCAAAGGCAAAATTATTTTTCCACGTCGAATAGACCCCCAGTAGGCGGTGGCGCCCTTAATGCACAATGTTAACATTCATTTAGCAGCGTAGGAAAATCCACCACGATAAGTTACCTTTTTAAAACGGCAAGCCTCATGTCTTCTTTCCTTAGATAATCTTCTAAGTCATCTATATTTCTCTTTTGTGTTTTTAAAAGTGGCTCTATACGCACCGTGGCAGTGAACAGATCCGCGCGCGTCCACGGCGATAGAAGAATATTCAAGCAAGCTACTTGTAAAATACTACGAACCATTTTCTTGTTACAGTTGCTCTGAAACAACTTACTTAATTCGTTTATTTAATTCTCTAAAATTATCCCATAAAAAGTTTTGTAAGGCGGACTAAAGTGTTAAAGAACCGTTTTTATGAATTTATTTGAAAAGCCACAAACCCCCAGCAAATGGCAGCATGATTACATGACTGGGGATACTAAAAAAAGCCGGCCTGGTCCTATTTTTAAACCGTTCAGCGGACTGGGATTGTTATATACTTATATTTCATAGGAATATACTAATAAGCCTATAAAAATTAGTAGTTGTTAGATTTAGTCACCAAAAGCAAGCGAGTGGTTTAATACTTATATTTTAAATTATCTTTTTGTTAAGCACATGTGCCGCAGTTTTAAAGTTAATAATTTTAAAAAAAGTATAAAATATAGCTTACCTAATAACATTAATTAAAGAATGTTCTTTTACAAATCTTTTTGTCTAGGGGTCCAAAGCAAAGGAGTATCTCTATACATCCTTTGTTATCTTATCTTTGTCACATTCACAGGGTGCGCATTGATAGTAGTGAAAAATTGCACAAGACACCTACATTACTTTTAGAAGATATTTCGAAACCACGTCTTTCATGTTTTTCCTCTCAATTTGTTGACTGGTTAAGGTACTTGGGTGTTAGTAGCGCAACCATAAAAATCTAATCTCTTCTAGGCTATTGAAATACTCATTAAACCCATTTATGTTCATCGCGACATGCTCGTTTACTTTTCAATTATAATTATAACATCGGATTTCCTAATCACCTGATAACAACTTAAATGCGTTGGTAGACTGCAATAGCCTGCACAAAGACTCCGCAGTGATGTGTCTCATTCGTCACCGGCCGAGCCACTGCTGGCTGAAGTACCTAGGATCAAACACACATAACAAAAATAATACCCAAAAATGGTTCGAAATAATCGAGGTACGTCATTATACCGGTATCAAATATTTTAATGCCGCATGTGATAAACGAATCGGTTATCCTGTTAAGAGAATGCTAGCAGATATTGTCCGTGAGGGTGAATGGAAACAACCAGTTCAAGACACCGAGATCACTTAGCTGACTTTTTAAATATAGGCTCGATTGATCAATCGAATTGACTCTTCTATTACTATCAACGACTACTTTACATCCATAGCACCTACAAACAGGAACGCCCCCAATCATTCTTTTTTTTGTCCCACGTGCAATGCCGAATTATGTGCCATGATAACGTCACTTAGGTCGGGAAGCAATCCCGGTGATGACACTATTACTGTGAACATACTTTGGGTAAGACCTCTTTTACTGCTTTAACTTATCTATGTATTTTTTACTTTTCTAGCGGATTTTTCTCGTCTTCATTTAAACGGGTCACAGTCACGCCAATTTTTTAATCAACTAACGATGCTGTCCTTACTTTTACTACTTCCATGACAAATTATTTGGACTGCGGGGAAAACGCTTTGGAGTATTTAAGATTAAAATAAACTTTTGATACTGTTTCCATCCCAATATTCCTAGCTCGGTTAGAAACTGTAGGCGTTAGAGGCAACGCTAACAGTTGGTTCTGCGATTACTTATCTGGCAGGTCGCAGTGCATTCATGAAAAACTTAAAAGTAAATGGTCATTAATAAAATACAGAGTGCCGCAAGGTAGTACCCTCGGTCCGTCGCTCTTTTTATTGTTCATTAATGAGCTCTCTAAAAACAAAGTAAAGGTTGTGATATTCTCATTTTTGCATATGATAAGTACTAATCTTAATTTTATGACAAGACTTGCGATGATGTGCGTAATTTTGCAGAAAAGAGGCTGAAATTGGTTCCATGCGGTTTAATTTTTTAACGCTTCAGAACCCGCGGCCACCGTCGTTTTAAAGTAAGGGCGTATTTAACGTGTCACGTTCCTCTTGATACTCCAGATTACAAGGTTTCAGAAACTCCTGTCCGCTCTGGTGAAGCCATTTGGTACTGACTGAAAAAAAATGCGACTGTTGATTATGATAAAATAATTATAATATAATTATTTTATCATAATGGTGTATAATGTGAGCTCGGGGTTATTCAAATTTTAACACTTCCTTAAACAGAACTTCCGGTCAAGTACAATAAAAAATATTATTGGCCCACGGAAATGATCTCACAAGGATGTTTAATGTTAAACAATGTAAAACCTTTTCCAACTTTCAAAATTGTTTAACAACATTTAACACACAAGTAACATTAAAAGTTATGGATATATTTTATCACCATCGACAAGTAGTAATTATGACCAGCAAAAATCGATACTGCATATCAATATTTTTGACATCCAATTTGCCTTCGCCTTTTTCATTAATAACAAAAGTGTGTTATATTGGGGTCAAATATTAAAGTGACACAATATGTTACGATTTTACGCCGTTTACAATTTTACTAGCTAATCTGCTGCCAATCAACAGTCTTCTTTTTTTTTTTTTTTTTTTATGGCATAGAGATGACAAACGAGCACACAGGCCACCTGATGGTAAGTGGAAACTGTGACCCATAGACATTCGCATTCACAAGACTGCAGAGCAATCCTAAGACTGCAAATGCGTTGCCAACCCTGAGGACTAAGATAGAATGCCTCTATGCTAGTCATTTCACCGGCTGTCTTATCCCCAAACCGGAACACAACAATGCGAACACTGCTGTTTGGCGGTAGGTTAATGGATAAGACGGTGGTAGCGATCCGGACGGACCCTGCACAAGGTCCTACCACCCGCAAAACACGTTATTTAGTCCTTTAGCTTGCATAAAATGTTTTATACATTCACATTTGACATACCTACACATCCAATAGCTTGGTTTTCGAAAGCAAAAGTTGAGACAAAAAAAATATCCAGTACTACAGTTTAGATTAGTACACTTCAGTACGGACATGGATCAGTCTCACCCCATTTGGAGCCCAGCAATACGGGGCAGGCGCCGTGTCTTGTGCTGAAGTCCCCCATTCCCGACGGAAGCAGGTTGAGCCAGACCAGCGCGGCGCCTTTTACTGGGAACACGGACAGGCCCAGATGCGGGAATACTGTGGCGCCCCCTTGCTCCACATTCGACATCTAAAAGAAGTAACACATGTTTCATAACTCATAACTTACGATCATTGATAATTTTTCGGTCGTCAATAAATTTATCAAATATCTGTCACTTTCTGACCAATATGTTAGAGCAAGAGTGTTTTTCCACCACCGAGAGACCCGACCATTATTATACGGGCCCTGAGAGCACACTGTGCAAAAAAAGCAAAACGTGGCCAATTTTTCCAAGCTTCAGTGATGATTTTCTGTTAGCTGTTTTGTTTGTTACAAGACATTATACTAGGTACCTACTTAAGTATTTGGACAATCTGAACCAGATTGTTAGAGCTAAATCATTGAAATGATAACTGGCATGCAATCAATGTACTTACATAAAACAGAACTGTTGCGATCCTGTTTCCATAGGGATGCGATGTCTCCACCCTCGTTCCATTCACCTTCTAATAAAACTTAATTTATGTTAGTAACAGTTATGCTATCTCATCAATGGCATGCATAATATTTTTATGTGTCCAAAAGCACGTGCACGCTTGTTTTTGGTTTTCATTATTTGTAAAGGTTTGTGAGTTTAAAATATGTTACAACTGGTTATTGTTCACAAAATTCCATTATGGTTCAAAAACTGAGATGCATGGATCGTTGTAAAGAAATATCTGGTCACACAATACTAACGCTATACATTATTTTATATTTTGGTGCGTTATTCTTTCCCTTAGTCAAATATGTAACAAATGCACACGTTCATGCACGACGTCGTAATGTTGTGATGCAAGGACCAAGTATAAATCCCTGAGGCACACCGGCATTAATTTTGTGTTATTAGTGGGTAACATTGTATTGTAGAAAAGGAAAATAATAAATCAAGGTGAACCTATTCCTTTCTTTTCCCGCTAACCCTTGAGAGATTATGAAAAGTGAAAGGTTGCGCTTCGAGGAAGCAAGTGTACACATTTAATTAAGAAAAGAGCATATCAATTAAAGTAACCAATTAAACCTATAAAAGTAAATTCAAATACACTACATAAATAACTACCAAAATGAATAAATATTTATATTTTACCTACACTACATTAAAACATATATAGACTACATAATATGTAGTCTATATATGTTTTAAAATATTATTATGTTACACTAGGTTTTAGGTAGAAGACATATTTATACAATATTAAGGTTGAGTTTGTAATTACACTTTTCTCATTTAGTGGTGTAAAACCAGAGAGAGTATTATGTGTTGTGTGTACTGTGTATATTATTGCTCACGAGGGAAGCTGAAGTTACTCGGTGACCTTGCAGGGCTAGGTACAAGTGAAAGTACTTTCGTCAGATTTACCCTAGCCTCGAAATCAACATGTGGCATGTTATGTCCTCCGATGCCGTAATTGAGCACTTGCAGCATCTCGGCTGACGCGACGGAGAGTCCCGTCATGGCCGCGACCCGCTGCGTCAGTCGCACGACCGCGGGGGACTCCGCGTCATCCATCCAGTAGAGCTCGCTGATGCGATATTCTACTTTCGTTTTGCCTGCTTTTGAGCGTTCGAGCTGTGGGTAAACTATTTATTATAAGTCATTTAATGACTTTTAGGCAACTTTTTTTTTCTATATCCTTGAACGTTTACTTGCATAGGCTTATTACCAAGGGCAGAGACGCGTGATGAGTGAGGTTCATCGAAGATATTGGCACGATGTGCTCCTTAAACAGGCAGTACCCAAAACCACGCGGTTGGTAAAAATAGCAAAATAATTTGAATGTCACAGTCGTAAGGTTCAAAGCTAACTAATTTCTTACTACCCTCCTGCACTCCTTAGCAAACTGAACTGTATAAAAGGCAAAAATTCCCTTTAAGATAAAAATTGTCTTATTTTAACAAACGTGGCTTGACACATCGTTAACCCCAACTCGTCTTAAATACTCTACAAGATGATAATTTTTTTTGGGACAGTTCCGTAGCGGCTTCCAGGTAGGAGGCACAAGGAGCCATGGGTGTACATAAAGGTCATATTATAACAGGAGACAGTTAGGACAGATAACAATGTATATAAGCGCTACTGGGACAGCTACGTCACGTAGCGCCCCTGATCTAGATCCCGGTTCTGCCAAACGTTAAAATTCCTACCCTCGGTGTCGCCCTTCTCTTGAGGCTCTCTATCTCCCTGTCGCTGATGACGTCGTGGAACAGGGACACGTCCGGGCCGATGTAGAGCTGCTCCACCTTGAACGGCGCCAGACGCAGGAACGGGTGGGTTTCAGTCACGTAACGGCAATGCAAACTGATTTATCGGTCACAAGTGATAAAACACATGACTCATAAAAGTTTACTAATTCTAATTGAACTTTTAAAGTAGACACGGAACGGACATACATATTTAACAATCATCACCTTTGTGTTATAGGTATCAAATATTAGAAACAACCATTTCGAGACATTGCATAGAAGTAAGTACCTTTTTGCGATTTCACTAGCAATATCCCCTTCCCCGCGGCAGAGAGAGCCAAACGTTTTAACCATAGTCACATACTTCTTTCTCTGTTTAGGTGTAGGACTTACGCCTTCAGCCTCCTTGGTATACCAATCCTGTTGGTGGGAGAATTTGCAATGAAACTAAATAATCCGGGTCTTAATTTTTTTAACAGAATTGTACATAGACATTTCGTCAATTCCATTTTATAGGTTTGAAATCACCATTTACCTTTTATGGTTACGTTAAAGAAAACTGAAATTTTCTGATTTTCATACCAATTTTAAAATCGTCTAAGATTCTAAGGTTTGTTATGTAGGTAATTCGAAACATTTGAGATTTTTGGAGACATAATTATCTAGTTCCTTTAACAAACGTGTACATAAAATGAAAAATTGTCTAAAGAACCATTTATTATCCTCGTTCACTGACACTGAGCGCAGCTGTTAGTCTTTTCTACTGAACTTGATTATTTGCAAGTTTTATAGTTAAAAAAATAATGACAGTCGTCTAACGACTGAAGAGATGTTGAAATTCTTACGGTACCTCGTGTGCCTATGTAACTCTTAAAACTGTATAATGACTTACCTCTTCTCCTATTTTGAATTGTGCTGTGTCTCTGTAATGTTTTAGTTTGGTAAACAATAAAGTTTAGTATTGTATTGAGTTGTACCTCCTTTTGTTCGGATTGTTTGGTTTGATTGTTGTCTATGGCTTTCTTAAAAATCGGCACGTTTTTTAGGGCCCGCGCGTGATTCGGATTCAACTTCAACAACCTTCTGGTCCATTTTAATGCATTGGTAATATTCCCTATAATTTATTTATCAGTTACAAAAATGACACAATTTGAACTAATGAAATTCTCTACAATTTTATTCTGTATACTTTTTGTGTTTTCTTAATCGTTGTCAGCTCCAATAAGTTCCAAAATCGGCTGAACTAACCCATCAAATAGTATGAGAAGCTGATATATTCCAGTACGTCGGTTTCTTTGAAGGAAAGTGGGGGCGGGGCTTCCTCCCTGTACTTCCGCAATGCCTCCATGCTCCACGCCACGGTGTTCTGATAGTCATCTATACTGAACAGCGTAATGGAGAGCCCAAAGCAATCCGCCGCTGACATTGGAGTTCTGAAAAAAAATATGGGAATTATTCAAAATCCAAAAATCCAAGAAAAATCTAGGTCACTTTGAAATCTTTGTGTTGTTTCGGAAGTTTATCTTGGTGGTATTTCCGGACCACTTCTGGCTCACAGTCCTTCAAAAGACCAGCAAGCAATTCTTTCATTGACCAACCTCTCCAGGTGATGCGATAGTTCTCGAGGAACTCCATCAGGTCACCCGTGGTTCGTTAACTCCTTTAGCTTAAAAATACGTTTAAATTGTTTGTGGCACACTTAATCTTTTGCTAAGAAACTGACCTGTTTTAATATGTTTTGTAAGTTTTTAGTATTTTTATAATTTATTTGCCAACTTCAGGTTTCATTGACCAGGGGGGCTATTACCTAACGCATTCGCAATCGCAATCGTTGTCATTTTGAAAATCGAAGGCTTGGCTGCATACAAAATGAAAACAATTGTTCCGCTTTGAAGCCAATTGAGATTGCGAGTGCGTTAAGCAATAGCGACGCTGGTTGTCAATGCAGCTTAACTACTAAAAACTTTAACTAAAGAAACTTTAAAATATGTTAGTGCATTGTACAGTCGAAAGCACAGATATCGCGTCTTATATGTCTATAGGTACTTTAAACCTGAGTGTCCAGTGGCATAGAGACGTGTACTAAACAACAGAAGGTAAAGGTAAACACTTAATATATCTACCCTAGTTTGACTCCCTTGATCCTGCCCTCGGCCAGGTCCTGGACGTCCAGATGGTAGATGTTCTGCAGCCGAATGATCGCCTGCGCCGCGCCAAGCAAGTCGTTGATGGAGGGGTACTGCATATCGGTGTGGTTTAACGTCGCGCTCTCGGTGTACTCTGCAGGAAGTGACAGCTATACAGGGTGTCCCAGAAACCAACGTCAACCCGCCTAGGGCTGATAGAGCAGCTCATAAGCTATCGATTTAACCCCCATGTATGTTCAGCAATTGTTATTAGTTTCCGAGATATTGATCATTTTAATCGGATTTTTTGTTATTTTTCCTTAGGTCCGTGATACGAAAAACACCTAAATTCATGTATTTATACTTTTTTTTTTCAGTGTTTTCTTACATGATTAGAATCACTGTGAAATAAGGAAGTTTTTAAAGCTACATGTAATTTTTTTTTTCATTACATCTTTTTGAGTAAACACGCAAAGTTTGTTTTTCCATACTTGGTGAAAATCAAACGCGGGGTTCCCTTAGTATGGAGAAAGTAACTCAGTGCGATTACTCAAAAAGTTGTAATGAAAAAAAAAATGGCATTTAGCTTTAAAAACTTCCTTATTTCACAGTGATTCTAATCATGCAAGAAAACACTGAAAAACAAAAGTAAAAATACATGAATTTAGGGGTTTTTCGTATCATGGACATAAGGAAAAATGACAAAAAATCCGATTAAAATGATCAATATCTCGGAAACTAATAACAATTGCTGAACATATATGGGGGTTAAATCGATAGCTTATGAGCTGTTCTATCAGCCCTAGGCGGGTGACGTTGGTTTCTGGGACACCCTGTATAATGTGCAGGTGTTATCAAAATAATCAATTAGAGCCCTATATTGATGTAATTAATTGCTAATTTAAGTGATCGTTGGAATGATAGATAGGTTAGTAGAGTAACGCCTCTGCCCAATCAAAACCTAATATTATAATGGTCAAAAGATTTGTGGTAATTCAGGCGAAGAAATATGCCTTTTAATAATATTATATTCATATAATCATCATCACGTCGACCGAAACACGTCCACTAAACTGCTTGCTTTCCGTAAACGTCGCCACCGTGATCGGTCCTGCGCTACTCGCATCCTGCTGTTTTCTGCGAGCCTTATCAAACTTTCTAGTTCAAGTTCGTCTACACTTTAGCTCCTTTCCGCCTCACCGTTTCTGCAAGTAATGTGTTTATACAAAACAGATTGGAAAAAAGAAGTTTGGAAAAACGTATGTCGCTGTTTGGTTGGACTAGATATATTAGTAATGTTAATCTGTTTTTACCCGATCTACTACTATTTATGATACTTCAACGTCGTATTATTTTTCCAAGATAAAAGATAAAAGATAAAAAAGATAAAAGATGTTTATGCAGTAAGTAGGCCGCACGGGCACTTTTACACGTCAAAAATCTACCAGCGCTTCGCAAAAGACCTCTGCTGAGAAGAAACGCCGCAAGAAATTCGTTTTTTAAATATACAATTATAAAACTTAACCTAGCATTATATAAAACAATTAATCTAACATACGATAAGAAATAAATGTATTCACGCGTAGTTGAGCAGGAAAATGTGTTCAAGCTTGTACTCTTAGAATAACGTTTGTTACCTTTTCCAAGTTTAATTTGATGGGTTGTTTCGTTCAAATCAGTCGTCAGTCTTTTAATCAAATTGAATGCTTTAATAGGATTTCCTATATAATTTGGTATGTCTTCAATGGCATGATTATATTCATCTTTGGAGATTTTTAAATAACTGGAAAGTAAACAGCATTTGGCAACACATTTGGTGATCGCATAAGAAAGACTAAAGAGCAAAATTTGAAATCCCGACTGTCATTCTATAAACGTTTACGTAGTTACTGTTTGGAAACACCAGGGTAGTGATTCTCTGAACAACGTTGGTCGGACTGGCGGACGGGTGAATTTCCAGGCGGCGAGTTTAAGTAACTTTCTCCCTATCGCGACTAGAATTGCGCTTGCTCAGTCATTACTTCTCCCTATTTTAGACTATGCTGATGTGTGCTTTTTAGATCTTACTGAGGAGCAGCTTAACAAGCTTGAGCGAATTCAAAATTTATGCATTCGGTTCATATTTGGTTTACGCAAATATGACCACGTCTCTTGTTTTCGTTCGCAACTCAAGTGGCTTCCTATCCGTTTCCGCCGGTACTTTCACATTCTTAATCTTCTCTACTGTGTTCTGTTTATCCCTGCAACCCCCCGTTACCTCAAGGAGCGTTTTAACTTTTTTAAGTCGGTTCGTTGCTCACAAAACTATATTTTAACTGTACCCTCCTCTTCATCAAAATTTTACAACAATTCCTTTACTTTTCAGGCTGTCCGACTGTGGAACTCCCTCCCTGTGGAGCTGCGTCGGGCTAAGTCTTTGCCTATTTTTAAGAAACTTCTTCATGAGCATTTTTTGTCGCAGTCATAATTGTACTGTCTCAGTTAATTTCTCTGTCGTGTAGCTGTCTTTTTTATTGTTTTCCCTGTTGTGGATGTATTGATATTCATTTATGTATTTATATATATTTATCTATTTATTTATGCAAGTCATATATATATTGTATTTATTTGTTTATATATTTATTTTCTTATCTATTTATTAGTACATATATAGTGAGCCTATATTTATCACTTTAGCGTGAAGTTTGTACCACCTACCTCGTAAAATGTTTTAATCTGACACCTTATCCCTAGTAAGGTTGTCTGGAAGAGATCGCTAATCAGCGATAAGACCGCCTGTTGTTTACCTGTGTTGTTTTTAATAATGCTGTATCTCTGTATTGTTATTGTTTGGTGTACAATAAAGTGTTTTGTATTGTATTGTATTGTAAGTAGTAGTATTTTAGCGCGTGCATTTTCAATTTAGCAGCATGGTTTTTGCCGATGGATCGAACGTATTAGGCTGCTTAGTTGAAAATGAACGCGCTAAAATGTGTTTTGTTCGCTCTGACGGGACTACCCAAACTCGCCGCTGCGGTTTCGCTCGTTCGTCCGCCCGTCCGTTGTTTTTGAGAGAATAACACCCCAGTGCTGGGCTGAGATTCTGCACGGTATAACCTTGGCGGACGATTTAAAAACAATATTATAACACGACAAAGGCAATATGATTTCACTCATGTCAGCCGAAAGACGTCCACTGCTGGACATAGGCCTCCCCCAAGGCTCTCCACTCAGACCGGTTTTGTGCTTTTCGCATCCACTGCGTTCCCGCGATCTTCACAAGGTCGTCACTCCATCTTGTTGGAGGCAATATGATTTTGCCTAGTAGAATAAAGGCCTGGGCCTGAGCGTAGTTGGCTAGGCTGTGGTGCCCTTAATGCTCAATTTTAAATTCATCTGGATGGAAGAAATTTAACGCTAGTTGTTTGACGCTGGAACTTAGCAGCGAAGGAAAATTCGCAACGATAAGTTACCTTTTTAAAACGGCAAGCCTCATGTCTTCTTTCATTAGATAATCCTCCAAGTCATCTATAATTCTCTTTTCTGTTTTTAAAAGTGGCTCCATACGCGCAGTCGCAGTGAACAGATCCGCGCGCGTCCACGGCGATAGAAGAATGTTCAAGCAAGCTACTTGTAAAATCCTACGAAACATTTTCTTGTTGGAGTTGTTCTAAAATTTATTTATTTATTTTTATTTTCTAAAATTACCCATAAAAAGTTATGTATAGACAGACTAAAGTGATACTTTTTGCCTCTTGATACTAAAAGTACTGTTTTTATTATATTTTTTGGAAAGCTACTAACAGCCAGCATAATAGCATCACGAGTACATGACATGTTAAACTAAAAAAAAAACCTGGCTGGCCATACTTTTAAGCCGTTCCACGGTCTGGGATTTTTATATACTAATCTTTAAGTGGCAAATAATAATAAGGCTATAAAATTGTCTGTGTGTTAATAATTTGAATTTGCACGGTGATTTTGCGTTTAATACTTGATAGTATTAAACGTAAAATCCAGCCATCAAAATCCACCTTACCAACAACAGAAATAACGTAAAGCCGAAATAAAATTTTAAACCACCAACGTAAGCATAATAAGAGAATAATACGATTTACATACAATTTCATTGTAAATAAAACAATCGATTCGTCAATCTGCAACACTTTTTCTGACACGTCGCAAAAAAACGTAGATAAAAACGTTTTGATTTCTTCAGTTGACTGTTTAGTTTGTTTTCATCACACTTGCTCGTAAATAGTGTCCTAACATGCTAGAAAAATCGACCGTAAATCCAAAATAATACCCACGGGCCTTTTTTTTACCATTACGCCCTTAACGTGCGTAATAGCTTTTTTTTTTAATATTATACGTGGACTCAAACTATCACAATATGTCAGGACCCCAATTCTTGTGCCATTCGATATGAAGTTTCATTCGAGATGAAATGTCAGTTGAATACTATTTCCTAAAAATCTCGCATAATAAACTATTGATCTCATATTATTATGTCACTAGAATCGGACTCCGAACACGTTTGACATTATCTGTGGTAAGTCACAGACAATAATGTAGTGTGCCGCTAATAAGTTAAAAATATGATCTTTTGTCTGATTTTATTTCATTTCCTCGCAATAGTGATGAAAAACATTGTATGTTACACGGGTGGTAAAGGAAATACAAAGCTCGAGTCATTAAAGCCCTCAGCCCTTCTAACAGACTCTCGTTTGTAATTCTTTCTTTACCACCCTTAATACACAATCTACTATTAATCTTGTCATGTTGGCAATCCGTGATTTAAACATAATTTATACCATATGAACCACAGGATAAAAACCATAAAGAACCACAGCAACTCCGCTGTTACCTACGGCTACCCAAAGTGAATTGTATGGGTACAAAGTTGTTGGCTTTAGTCAACAAAAGCAAGCGAGTGGTTAAATACTGAATTTTTTTAAATTACATTTTAAATTATCTTTTTGTTAAGCACATGTACTTCAGTTTTACAGTTAATAATTAAAAAAAACATGAAAATTTGCTTACCAAATAACATCAATTAAGGAATGTTCCTTTACAAATATTTTTCTGTCTAGGGGCCCAAAGCATTACCTCTATACATCCTTTGTAATCTTATCGTTGTCACGTTCACAGGGTGCGCACAATTCGTGGCACATTGATAGATAGTGAACATTTGCACAAGAAACCTACATTACTTATAGAAGATAATCTCGTAACCCGACTTACATGTATTTCCTCTCAGTTTGTTGACTAGGTACTTGGGTGTTAGTAGCGCAACAATCAAAAATCTAATCTCTTCAGTATTACCCATTTAGCCATTTAAATACTCATTAAACACATTTATGTTCATCGCGACATGCTTGTTTACTTTTCAATTATGTATGTTTGTATGTATGTACCTATGTAAATACTTAATTGTACAAAAGAAAAACTATAACAGTTCAAAATGCGTAAAGCGTAATTTTTGCAGAAGTGGGGCTGAAATTAGTTACCTCATGGTTGAAGGATTCTTGGCTGTCCCTTAATAGAACAAAAATAAAGTACATTTTAACTTTCACTTTAACACGACAACAGCGAGTAAACCTAAGCACAACTTTCATGTGACGATTCACACATGCCCTTGCAATCGAGGGAACACAACCTCTTTCGCTTGTACTTCACTTGCACGTGCTGACCATCTCAAATATCTGAAGAGTTAAACTAGATGCACATCTTAATTGGAGTCACCTCTAGAGTTCGTAAACTTATAAACGCATTGACGACGCGCTGGCCTAGTGGGTGGTGACCCTGCCTACGAAGCTAGTGGTCCTGGGTTCGAATCCCGGTAAGGGCAGATATTTCTGTGTGTGATGAGCGCGAATATTTGTTCCTGAGTCATGGATATTTTCTATGTATTTAAGTATATATTTCTCTATATAATTATTTATATCGTTGTCTAGTACCCATAGTACAAGCCTAGAGCTTAGTTTGGGACTTGGTCATTTGGTGTGAGATTGTCCCCTTATATTTATTTATTTGATTTATTTGAACATCTTAGAGAAGTTGCCAATAAAGACATGTTCACATACCTAAACATAATAAGGCCCTCTGTGAGAGTATTAACTACTGCATTGGATCCTGAGGTCTCGCAGCTTGCAAATATGTGATCGAGATTGAAAGAACTCAACGCGCTCTTCTAAAGGTTGCACTGCGTTTACCCTATTCGCTATCCAACTAACGACCCTTATTAGGTGTCCAAGGTACCCTCAGTTCAGAAGTTGTTTATAATTGAATGCTTAGGTACGTAAATTTCACCGTTCAGAGGGCCCAGACAAGATGCACTACGCTAGCTAGCGTTTCTCTTCGTTTAGTTTTTAATCCAATCGCGTCACTGGTAGATGACGTGATGCGAAAAGTTACGTGATGTGCCAGTGATGCGGTCGGTTTAAAACTAAACGAATAGAAACGATAGCGCAGGTGCATCTTGTCTGGGCCCTCTGTACTCCCTTCACTACCAGTGTCATCTAAACGGATCGATCAGAGTCCTTTACCTATTCACAAAAGTACTTCTGCGAGACGTCATCTCATCAATTGCTATGCTCCATTTATCTACGACAAATTAAAAGCCTCCTAGATTACACCTTCAAAAAATTTTGTATGGGAGTTTCAAAGATTTAAAAAAAATACAGATCCTAACCACCCTTGCCAAGAAGCATTGCGCTAACTAGCGTTTCTATTCGTTTCTTTTTTAAACCAATCGCGTCACTGGTAGATAATAAAAGAAAAGTCACGTGATCTACCAGTGACGCGATTGGTTTAAAAATGAAACCAATAGAAACGTTAATTAGCGTAATACTTCTTGGCAAGGGTCCCTGGCCATGTATTCAGAAGAAACAGTATACTTAAGTGGCGAGATTTTAATTATTGTCTTGTCATAGGTATCTTTTATTGTGATTTTTAAATATGACAGAAAAAGTTAAAGTACTTTTACTAAAATAGCTATATCTAAACATAGTATAAAACAAAGTCGATTCCCACTGTCTGTCCGTCTGTATGTACGCTAAGACCTTTCAAACCACGCAATTAATTTAACTGTGGGTTTCATTATTACATACAGTGATTTAAGGAGAAAGTTTTTAGGTATCCATTCTTGATTAGGTTGGGGTGTTACAAAAACTCTAATAAGCCCTAGCAAAGCAAGGGGGGGTCTCTAGTTCTGCATAAATTAATGAGAATGCCTAATATATAAGATAAGAGGGTCGTTCGTTCCTATATTGCCGCGAGACTGTCGTAATTTTTTTAATTAGAATGTAAATACTATCGCGAACATAATTATTTTTAATCAGTATTTTAATAGCTTCCAGCAAGCTCAGCATTTGTACCGGTAATTTGTTTTTATTATATCCGATACAATAATCATATCGCGTTTTTTTTAAATTATGTTTTAGTAGAATTCTGATTGTAACCAAACCCCAAATGTCTTTTAAACCCTATACCTGCTACCATCTACCACCAATAGACCCCTGCAGATTTAAAGATCATCATCATCATCATCTCAAGCCATTCTCAACCAGTTTGGTGTAGGCCTCCTTCAGCTTTCTCCATGTTGTTCTGTTCTGGGCTGTTTGCATCCAGTTATTTCCCGCAACCTTTCTGATATCGTCCTTCCAACGCATCTGGGGTCTTCCAACCGGTCTTTTTTGCTCCCACGGTCTCCATTCCAATAGGGTCTTGCACCATGAGTCTGACTATCGGGCAACGTGACCAGCCCATTGCCACTTCAGTTTGGCTATATGCTTTACTACATCCGCAACTTTGCTTTGTTTTCTCAACCAGTTGTTAGTCTTCCGATCCCGTAATGTTACTCCTACCAGCCGTGTAAGATACGAAATAGAAATAAAAATAAAAATTATTATCTTGACGATGCGTTAGCCTAGTTGGTAGTGACCCTGCCTACGAAGCTAGCGGTCCCGGGTATGAATCTCCGTTCAATATAGGCAAAAATTGTGATGTGCACGAGTATTTGTTTATGACTCTTGGATGTTTCCTATGTATTTAAATATTTATTTCTCTTTATAACTGTTTTATCGTTGTCTAGTACCCATAGTACCCATAGTACAGCCCCGGAATGAAAAGGTTGACCACCTTAAGATCTGTTTTTGCTTGCTCTGCTCAGCATAAGTTATCAGTATCTGCTGAGTATGACACATTCAGTCTTAATGAATGTCATTTCACTACATGGCCCACAGATACATGGTTACCATGGTCACGCATAAACAACAGTCACTATTGGTTCAAACTGAACTCAAATCTTTATTGGTCGTTACAAAAGGGTTGCTATGGTCACGTATAAACAACAGCCACTATTGGTTCAATCATTTCTCTCGTCTGTTACCTACACAGTTTACAAAAGTAACATGTGCTTGCAACGCGTAAATGAATTTATTCGAAAACTGGCCAACCTTTTCGTTTCGCGACTATACAAGCTTAGAGCTAAGTTTGGGTCTAGATCAACTTGTGTGAGATTGTCCCCTGACTTTTATTTTATTTTATTATACTTTGGTACACGTCACGTTCATAATCAAAATGTTTATTTTCAGAAAAACTAAATATGTAGAAAATGGTTCCTAGTAGTTTACACGTAGTTTTCTTAAGTATTATTTTATTCCCATGGTCGTGCGTGGAAATAGTCTCTGCAGTATCGCCGATGGAGCCACTGATTGAAACTCACGGGAGGATAATCGATGATTTGGACGATTATATTCTGAGGGAAAAGATAAAGCTTAATGTCTTGAAAAGGTACATAAAAGTCTATGAAATTAAATATATTTATTTTTACTTCTTATTATAATCTGGAAAACAGTTTTAAGGCGCGTCCCCAATGAGAGCATTCGCGTGTAATGAGCATTCGGCGCGAACATCGAGTGGTGTGTAATCTTTGTAGCGCTCAGCTCAACGTCCACACCACTCGAATATTCGACGCTGATGCTCTCAGTGGGGACGCTCCTTAACTCATTTATATAGGCGTATCTTATAGTTTGTGTTAAGATGACCGTTTTCTTTTCAGCTATTTAAAAAACTTCAAAGAAGACCAAGTAAATGCTCAAGAAAACCTACCCAATTATTTAGGAAATCCCGTGAACGCATATATCTTAATGAAACGATTGACAACTGATAAGAGTGACATAGAGGATTATATTATGCTTGGAATAGGTAATAAACGTTGTATTTAGCGCTTTTTACTCATAAAATTATTGTGAAACTAAAAGAAATGAAACTAGAACACCTATTTTTAAAGTAGCAACAATTGTATAAAATTGTAGCAGACCATTCAATCATGTTAACAATGCAATTATTCCAACTATTTTCTTCCAACTCTTTTTCTCATTTAGCGAGGATTGTGGACGCCAGAATAGTGTCAGTTTTATAAATTAGAGCGCTTTTCTAATAGTGTGGAATACAGGCTGTAATATTTTTTCCTCAAACATGCTCTGGAAGGATGACCTTTCTTATGCCTCGGCGGAAACGAGGATTTCCTGACTCGTATTTTAGCATTCCTCGTTTTTGCTCGACCTGTTAACCACCTCGACAGGAAATTCCTTACTTTCCGCGCCTAGGCAATAATGTACTATTTCCATAAACTAATAAGTGAGCTTTTGCATCCCAAAACTTGAAATGGCCAACACTGAAAATTAAGATAACATGCACTATACTATCATACTATTTAGCTAGAGTTCGCTGCTTCGGCGAGGTTGTCAAAATTCTCATAATACACATATCGAGCAATCTAAATCTAGCAAATACATTGGTATAGCATTTATCCATAGATAGGTGTGGTTAGAACAGACAGTATTATTTGTGTGTGTTTTACTCACACAATAACTGGTACTTACTGCAGAGTACATCGAGAGTGCGACATTCAACCACACCGATGTAAAATACCCCACACCTGATGACGTGGCCGGCGCAGCGCAGGCGATCATTCGGCTGCAGACCACCCACCGCATGGACGTCCACGACCTGGCCGAGGGCAGGATCAAGGGAGTCAAGCACAGGTGAATAATAATTATGCCCTTTGCGTTAGTGTCTTGCAGGCATTTAAGTAGAATTTCAGGATTTTATTTTAGAATATGGAGCTTCTGTGGTGGTTGACATCAATAATCTTTTACTTGATTTATTAATTAGGACCTGTGGGCCTAGTATGGCTGCGTCTATATCGCGTGTCAAATGAATGTGGATAAAGCATCCGTCACTCTCGTTCTTATTTACGAGTCAGAAGGTGACGGATGCCTTATCCAAAATTGTCACGCGATAAACGCAGCCATATTAGGGCACCTGAAAATTATAAAAACTACCAACTTAAAAATAAAATTGTAGTTAGTTCAAGAAATTTTTAATATTTCCGCCAAAATCTAGAGCATACCTTGCGTAGCATACCTTTTTAGTAATATTATTTTCATTTAAAAGTTTGAAGTTTGACTAAAAGTGCCAAGGAACGTGTCGGTTTCTAATTCTCATATATTTTTCAGCAACGCAATGACGGCGTCGGATTGCTTTCAGCTCTCCCGCGTGCTGTACAGATTGAAAGATTATCAGAACACCATAGCTTGGAGCATGGAGGCGCTGCAGAAATACAAGGAGAAAGCCTCGCTTTTCTTCAAAGAAACTGAGTTACTGGTGCAAATCAGCTTCTCGCATTATTTTATGGGTAAATTTAAATAAATTTACAATGAGGGCTTAGTTAAAGACTTGCAGTTTGGCGCCTATATCAGTAGGTAAGATGGTGTTTGTAATACTAGCAATCCAGCCAGTCACTCAAAGGTCCGCTAGCTCCTCAATTAACATGCTTGGAAGTTCACGCTGTAGGGCATGCATTCGTAAACGCAGTCACATGAATATTAAAGATCGCATTATCATACTGTATATGAATCTCGAGAAGGTATCTTTGCATCAAGTTCAATTCTTTGATAATAATGTATCAAACCAGTGCCAGTGTCTTTGATATGTGTACATGTACCAGTAGAACCATTCTGCCAGGGTCAAGGTTTCGAGACACGTCAGCAATTATTATTTTCTGTAGTTTTTTTTCGGCTACTTTTATGTAAGTACTTTTTTCCTGCATAGCGCAACATGTTCAGGCCCTCAGAATAACTGGGCCTTTATTCAAAACTGTAAAACCATATTGCCTCTATCGTATTGTTATTAACTACGGCCGGCCTGGCAGCTATCAAAACTTTAACAAACAAAAACTCAAATCTCAGCCTTATAAGACTTGATTTTTGAATCGTCAACAGGTAACGTAACCACCGCTTTAGAATGGACGAGAAAGTTGTTGGAGTTGGATCCGAATCACGCGCAAGCGCAAAGAAACATGACGATGTTTGAGGAGGCGATAGCCAAAAGCAAAACACATCAACCTGAACAACAGGAGGTGATTTAACAGACACGAGTATAACAGTGGGCCTGGTTGTTTTTATTCGATGTGGATAAACGTGGAAACAATCTGTTACTTTCTGACCTCTAAGTAAGTGCGAAAGTGAAGGATGCTTTATCCACCACACAGCACAGTGGGCCTAGGATGGTTGCGTTTGTGGATAAAGCATCCGTCATTATTGTACTTACACGTGTCAAAAAGTGGATGTCTTATCCACATTTTGTCACGCCATAAACGCAGCTATACAGTGTGTTACCAGCACCCTGGCTTTATTTAAAGTAGAATAAAATAACGTATACCTGTAACGTAACTATGACATTAATTTTATTAATAAACAACTTTTCAGGCTATGTTAACTTTCTAACAAAATGTTAATTGCCAGCAATGTAAAGCACAGCAATTTGACAAGTGTAAATTACAGTCGACGGCTACTTTCATTATTATGATCTGCCCCCGTACCACGACATGCCTTGTACCAAGCAACAGCGATACTGATAACGATGAACACGCAGCACATGCACTACATTAAAAATGGACAGTATCTAAGAAAATTAATTGTGAAGTTATTTTAATTGTTTTTTAATTGATAATAAGTACTTGCAAATAATTGCTAAAGTAATATATTATCGGCAGTTTTAATAAATGCCCGCATGCCGGTAACACACTGTATTAGGCCCGTTGTCGTTAGATTCGTCTTAGCGTCGCAAGTGCATTTGTTACTTTAATTATAAATTACATGGCAAATAATGGAGTATAATAAAATGGCGGCAAACACGAACATACTCGTAGATGACAGTATCAAAACTAACTTACAGACAGATTTTTGAAGCTTGGTTTTTGTAATTAACTAAAATATTTAAAAGTAAACTTCTTGCATGTATCTGTAGTTATTATTATTTTATATATAGCTCATAGGTCAGGTGGGTGTCTGTTAATTGACTCTACTATCTTGTTAAATGTACTGATTTTATGAATTGTAAATGTGCTGTTGATATCCTTAGTAAATTTATTAAAGAATACACCAGTCGCTGTTTGTATTGAGAAGATCTTATAATTGGGTTAATTCACTTACATGCATACCTGCTTATTTTCTGGGATCTGGGGGGTTATTATGACATGTTGTAGTGAAAGCTGATAATGTTAGGTTTCTAGATGCAGAACTAGATATACAGATTGTGTTTTTTTAATAGATTTTTAAAATTCTAATGAACGTGGAATGCGAAGAAAAACACTGTCCCTGCTTATAACAAAAATGACTTAAGATAAAAATCTCTAAAAAAAATTGTCGAGGTATTTACAAACATATATTTTCGATACGTATTTATTTGTTTTGTGTGTTTGTCTAGATACATTATATTTTCGGTTGAATTTTACGGTCTTCGGAAAGAGTTTTATTTAATCGAAGAGTACCTAGGTACTACTAACTTCTTAGTTTTAGAAACCATATTAACAATAAAATACGTTGTGGTTTTATCGTTAGGGAATAATATTATGCATGGATTTTTTAAACCGCATTTCTCAACAAAATATGAATATAACAGTAACATATCGCCAAAAGTGAAAATAAAATCAAAATTGGCCTAGAAATTCAGATGATTCAAGCAAGTCATGTAACATGTCAGCCATATAAACTCCATGTAAAAATCTTTTTCCCAACTGTTTGTTACATGACTCAGGTTTTAGCTGTGAATAAAGGTTATGAATATTCCCTTTTATTTGAATGAAGCGAAGCTGCAATGGCGCGTAAACTATCTCCATTTTATATTCTTCATGCTTTTTATTTTTCTTGTGTTACGGGAAGTATGCAAGTGTGACGAATTCGTTCGAACAGGAGGGATATTTCTGTGCATTTCTTCTCGTTGGTATTCTAAGTTGCAGGGTTTTATCAAC
Organism: Acleris laterana; assembly: GCA_963966035.1. Taxonomy (NCBI): domain Eukaryota; kingdom Metazoa; phylum Arthropoda; class Insecta; order Lepidoptera; family Tortricidae; genus Acleris; species Acleris laterana. Next base: position 4,656,890 of record OZ014447.1, on the reverse strand, counting down.
TCCTGTCCAATTTGGCGGAGCCATTTGTTGCACACTGAAAATAATAAAACATTAATTAATCATTTTTGTACGTGTCATAATATATTATAGATCACCCATATAGGAATTACTGTTGCCGACATGGCCGTTAAAATGAAAAGGAAAAGATAGACGTTAGAATTCCACCTTAGTCCGGTTAGGTCCAAATCAATCTTGACATTTCTAATAACATTGACGGACTTCAAGTATATTTTTCTTGAAATAGGTCCCAAATTAACGCTCGTGACCGTAGCTGCTGACTGTGACCTTCCATTCTAAATTTTAAATATTTATTCAGTAAATAGTAAGTTTTTTTTACACGTCGGTAAATAAAGTAGTTAGCATCGGTAGTTAGTCTTTTAGCGTGTGACAAGATCTTCATTTTAAATGAAAGTAAGTAACGCCCATGACAATTGTATAATAATAAAATTTAATAAATTTCTGCTGTACCTATCCTCAAAGAGACCTAAGGCCATAATTATGATTTATGACAAATCCATTGGTCACAGGTTTGATGTAGAGTAAAGTTTATTATTTGAATACAAATATTTAAATAATAAACTATGCTCTATAAACACTGTACGTTGGCAACATAGACAAATGGACGTGGTTGTTTGTAATTCTTAAGTTGCAACCACCACACACACCATACAATTTTGGGTGAAAATTCGATCATGTGGTCAATTCTATTCCCAATATTTTTTTTAACTACGTTCTCAAACCTGCTGCGTCGACTTAGTAGAAATATATGGGCCGTAATAATAAACTGATTTTGGCTTAGGTGCCTGTCAAAGGAAAAGTCGGCCGTTTCCTCGTGGTCATACTATTTTTGTCCTACTGACTTTCGACGGAGCCCCGCCCAAGGGCGGAGCTCCTGCTTCTAAGTGGTTTTGCCCTTCGGGCATCTGAAGCTACCTAACGAACCTAACCTACCTACTTTTACAACCATAATTAGTATTTAGTGATCAAATCTAAGTTCACTTTTTGACTAGTAGGACAAATTAGTAGGACCACGAGGAAGTATGTGAAAAGTCAAGGCATAGAAATCTGTCATTTTTGATGCATCTTGAGTCGGGCATCTCAGTGAATGCCAGTCGCGACTTGGCAGATCGTTGTCGTACACTAATTTCAAGGCGTCTGCTCCGAATTCCTCACATTTTGACCCTTACTACAGTAAACAACACACACCGTTACGGTAAAAACGCTCCGTGAGAAGACTAATATTGGAAGCGTCCAATTTAATGAAGTCTGTGGATTCGTTTAAGCGGTTCGGCTCCAAGTAGCTCAGAATTTTGGCTTAGTTTCATTGGTCGAGAGCCCACATACTTTTCATGATACGTTGAATCACTGCAATAGTTCCAGCCACAGTAATGTCAAAACAACTCGTCCATGGGGGTCCATATTGACTCACATAAAATTCTCATTCCTATTTTTTGTTTTCCTACCGATTTGTATTCATAATAATCACTCTTCATAATTTGTTTCCTCATACATTTTTGTCCATACTTTTTAAGTCATAATTATCGCAATTTATAATGCATTTTTTTTAAGAAACTGTTACTCTTTGAACATTTTTATAAATCTAACCTAACCTAACCTAACCTTATTACATGTAAGTTACTTAATAAATTGTGAAAAGTGTACGGCTTCATTAATATTGGCGTTATGAATTCAGATGATTATGAGTTCCGATCGTTAGTACAATTTTTTATAATGAATAGTTTGAAGAGTGATCTTTATGATGTAAAATGGTATGAGAAACATTTTCGGACTTCCGATAATAGGACATAATAAGTTATGTGAGTAGATACGCACCCCGTCCATGGATTGCTACAAGCATGCGGGCTATTGACCAATAAAAAAAGTGAATCTTTAATGAGTGATTTTTTATCAGTGCTTGGCCGCGCCAGTTGCTTACGGCGCAGTGTAATAGGGCCTTACATACAAGCCGCACGATGTACCATTATTCAAAGATGTTCTACTAGTTGGTTCCTCTCACCCCACTTGGAGCCGCGCAGCACGGAACAGTCGCCGTACAACATTGTCGAGTCGCCCTCGCCCGACGGGAGCAGGTTGTGCCAGTACAGCGCCGCACCGCGCTCCGGGAGCACCGACAGGCCCAGTTTCGGGAACACCGTGGCGCCACCCAGCGCCACGTCCGACATCTACACCATAGGAATGATGGGATTGATGACTATACTGAAGAAAAATGACTGCGCAAACCACGAAATGAAGCTCGCAACGCAATTGCTACGATTTACATACATACATACATACATAAACTCACGCCTTTATTCCCAGAGTGGGGTAGGCAGAGCTACAGAATTACCAACAACTCTAAAAACTTGTTGAATTCTGTAACCACATTTTGCACTCTTAGGCGAAGATGTTTACCAGTGTATTAGTGACAGGTTGCAAGCCCATCGCCTAACAATACTACACGCCTTTATTACCTTAGTCGGCTTTTACGACATCCACGGAAAGATACGGAGTGGCACTATTCTAATCCGGCTACCACACGGAATCGGATTGCTACGATTTTTAATTTAAAAAAAAAGAGTCGGTTGAAGCCAGTTGTGTTAACGATCCACGAAATTCCGCCCCACTTTTTTAACCGGTGGAGTGCATTGAAAACACTATAGTTCCATTTAGTCTGTCACTGAGCATAATGGATTCTATTAAAAAAAAAAACTTAGCCTGAACCTAAACGTTTCATCGTCAGATGATTCATGTTTGACTTCGGCAGACGTTAAACGCTCAAAGTAGATGGGAACGATACGACGACGCGTGGAATTTTACTTGCACGTGCTATGCGACGATAAATCCGCTCTCAAACGCCCGGTGCGTCTGTCAAAGTTAAATAAATGCCCAAAACATGTACAGCAGTGTTCGCATTGTTGTGTTCCGGTTTGGGGATAAGACAGCCGGTGAAATGACTAGCATAGAGGCATTCCATCTTAGCCTCAGGGTTGGCAACGCATTTGCAGTCTTAGGATTGCATTGCAGTATTGTGATTGCGAATGTCTATGGGTTACAGTTTCCACTTACCATCAGGTGGCCTGTGTGCTCGTTTGTCTACTCAATGCCATAAAAAAAATAAAAAAAAAGGGGGTATGATTCTCTCAAAAACGCGGTTGTATGAACGAACGAGTGAAGATCGCAGCGGCGAGTTTAGGTAGTCCCGTCAAAGCTATCAAAACACACAACGCGTGCATTTTCAATTTGGCAGCATGGTTTCTGTCGATGAGGTCGAACGTATAAGGCTGCCTGTTTTGTTCGCTCCGACGGGACTACTTAAACTCACTGCTGCGATATTCACTCGTTCCTTCGACCAACCGCGTTTTTAAGATAATCACACCCCAGTTAGGTGGTAGTGAAAATGCCCCGGCAAGCACGTCTAGACTTCGTCCCGCCAACTCAAGTGCGTAGGGTACGGCACGTTTCTGCATCAGCATTAACCTGTTACTACTATGCCGCAAGGGTTTGAAATATACTGTTCTGATTGATTGTTAAGTTATGACTCTCTCTCTCTCTCTTTTTCTCTGTTCTTAAACCTGTCACCACCCAATGCTGAGTGTAAGTCTCTTCAAATGCGCGAAAAATTTACTTAATGTTAATTGATTTTCATGAAATCAGATTACTTGAGTAGGTATATTATTATTTATACTTACATAAAAAATCACTGTTGCGATTTTGTTTTGACCAACCAATGAGTAATTTTTCTGAAAATATGAATAACAATGACAAACAAATCTTCTCCTTCGTTTTTGAAAACTTAATGTCTAAAAACATGCAGTATAACGGGAACCCTACATAATTGGGAATGCAATGTTTTGATACAAGACTTTTTTTTGATATCGCTTACAACTCACACCTAACCGAACCTACGTGAATTATAGAGAAAAATTGCTCCCGCATAGCTTTCGGAAAAATTAAAATTCGGAGGAATTTATATACGGAAGAAATTTATATTTATTTAAGTGTAACATCAAAAGTGACTGTGTGGGAGCCTGCCGTTTGGCCAAAATGTTTTTGGTCAAACAATGTGCTCAGTCCATGATGGCGCGCACTACGCGTAAAATTGACCACTTCCCATCAGATGGGCCATCTGCCTGTTTGCCCGTCGACGGTAATAAAGACAAAAATCTCTAGTCAGTAATAATGGTGCATGATTAGGCGATTCTGAGTCTCATTTAATCCATGACCCCGAAATACACGTATAGTTTCAGTAACCATTTGTTATACTCACCAAAGCGTAGTCAACGTGCGGCTCGTAGTGTCCCCCGATGCCGTAGTTGACGACCTGCAGATCCTCCGCCGACTCCATGTCGAGCCCCGTCATGTCGGCGACGCGCTGCGACACGCGCGCCACCACCTGCGACTCCTCGTCGCGGAGCCACGCCGACTTATAGTTGGCAACCGTCATCTTACCGGTTAAGGGGTTATTAATCTTGGCGAGATATAAAAAAATACATTAACATCACGGGACTATCATTATAATGACGGTGTGGTTGGCTTAGTTGGTAGTGACTGGCCACAAAGCTAGCGGTGTAAGCGTCGACACCCGGTTTGTGCAAATATTTTTGTGATAAACACGAGTATATTACGAGCAGGTTAGCTGGATGAGATCCCTTAGAAGATATTAGTTTGTCTGTGTACATTAATTTTGAACCAATAAAAACACTTCATTTACTTATCCTCGCTTAGCTTAGCTCTGGTGAAAACAGCTCAGCGGAGCGAGGTTTTCGTACATACAAAACAAAAAAACCGGGCAAGAGCATGTCGGACCATGCTCAGTGTAGGGTTCCGAAGCCGTAACGACAAACACAAAAAACTATCTCAAAAATCAACATGTATGAACATGAACCAATTTTCTATTTAGTTATTTGGCGCTGTCTTAGATGATTTTTAGTAGGTATAAACCCGTTAGTCGCCTGTATCTCAGGAACTAATTAAGTCTACTTATTGTTAGTAATGATTCTTTTTCTTATAAATTCGTAGGTATATAATATCTCAAACAAGAGCCAAGCTTTTAAGTGTGAGATCAGTATACCTATGTAGGTAGTTAGGTATCTAAACTGCTTCAAACCGACTTTAAATTACAATAAAAGTTTAATCTTTTAGGTATAAAGTAATTAATAGAAATTGAAAAAAAAACATGGGCCAGTAAATAGAATTTTAAGTTTTCCAAACGCGACTCGACTCAAATCAATAATCTAATCGATTATTTGTAAACTTTCAGATCGCAAATCGCAAACTTGTAGGTAGCATTCCGGGGCACGTCCGAACAGCATCTAGGCGCTCGCGCTTATGAGCGCGGCTGTCGCTCGATTTGTTACTTGGACAGACTCCCCCCGCGCGTCCTGCACGCCCCGTTAACAAATTTTTCTATCAAAGTTATCATAGGCGATTTTGATAGGTATAAACACTTTAGTCGCCTGTATCTCAGGAACTAATCTTGTCTACTTAGCCGTGATAGTTTTCCTTTAAAATTCGTTATATGCGCTTTCGTTGAAGATTTTTTTCAGATTTTTAGTATTTGTAGTTTTGGCTGTAGGGGGGGGGGGACACTTGACTCTAACAAAAAATAGCGCTTTAAAGCTTAATATTTCATAAACGGATCCCTTAATCGAAAAATTGTTTTCATAAACCCGCAATATTTTTGAAAGACCTATCCAACGACACCCCACACTATGGGGTAGGCAAGAAAAAAAAAGGCATTCCCACGTTACGTATAGGGGAGGAGCATTAAAAAAAAATATTTTTAAAAATTTTATTTTACCACTTTGTTGACGTGACTAATATGTATATTCATGCCAAATTACAGCTTTCTAGTACTATGAGTCTCTGAGCTAGACTGGGGACGGACGGACGGACGGACATGGCGAAACTATAAGGGTTCCTAGTTTGACTACGGAACCCTAAAAAGGGAGTGCGAGGAATGTGTTTCGAGGGATGTGTTGCGAGGGATGTGTCTGGCCTCACCGCACCCCACCCGTTTATTTAAAAAGAGCCCTCTACACATCCTCTCACCGCTCAGCTACCTTATACATTTTTGGTGGAAACATTCACACCGTTACACCTCCTCGTTACACAGCCCCGCGCCGTTTAGCTACCTAGCACATCTCTGGTGGAAACGCAGTCTAAATGTCGTCGGAGTTATTGACGATTACGTTTGCCTAGGTCATACTGTCTAGTAAGTACCAACTTAAACAATACCTGTGTCATGCTCAACACCTTGAGGGTCTGTATCTCGTCATTGCTGAGGACTCCGTGGAACACGAACACGTCCGGGTCGATGTAGACCTGCTCCGCCTTGATCGGGGCAAGTCGGAGGAACAGGTGGGTCTCCGACATGTAGCGGCAGAACAATCTGGGGCAACGTCATAAATGGGATGTAAATTATTATTGTCCTGATTAATTGTATTGCGAGAAGATAAATTATAGAAATTGCTGCTTCAAAGCTAGTAAACATCCCAAGTGTCACTAAAAACAATTTACTCGAAACTTCATTCCTGAAATCAGTTTTTGCTGCTGTCAATAAAAATTTAGCTGTCGAACAAAACTAACAAATACTCGGTGGCCCTCTTTTCCGATAAGTACAGGGGAGATTCTGTTTTTACCTTCCATCTCCATCAGATCTACTGTTAGACACCATTAAATTACATTCCGGTTTACATTGTGTGTTCCTAGTTTCAGCAAATTCCAATAACGAAAACTTGTGCAACAAAGGCCACTAATGTTGCCAACCTAGAGGACTAAAATGGAATGCCTCTATGCTAGTAATTGCACCAGTTGTCTTACCAACAACGTGAATATTGTTGATGGCGAGACGGTAGGGTAAAGGATAAGATGGTGGTAGCGAACAGACCCTGCACATGATCCTACCACCACTAAATTTAACCTATGTACTCGTAAGACTTGACCAAAACACATACTACAATTTGTAGTTAAGGGGCTACCCGGCGTATTTTAGCGATTTTCAAGTCGATTCAAATAAGCCAAAATGTAGTACAAAAATCTGTAAAAAACATATATTTAAGCTTGGCATTTGTTCTTTATTTTTCACGGAAAAATATTTCGCAAATGTTTATATTTTAAGAGTATAATAATTTCCCGTGAACCCTTTTCTCGATCTATAATCCATTATAACTGCCTAATTATGCGATATTTACACATGAGACTTAACTTATAATTGGAAAATAATGTGAACTTTAATTTGGCCGGATGTTTTTTTAATTGATTCTGTAGTTTTTGAGAAAAAGAAAATATTAATGTTTGCGCGCTAATCCCCACTCCCGGGTCTGTGCGGGGGCGACGGGCGGCATACGCCGCTTGGCCGTCGAACGGGGAACCCGTGCCGCTCGGAGCCACGCGCGACGTGGCGACATGGCGACATCTAACGGCAAACCATGTACCACCAACTCGCCAGCGCCAACAGCGTCACAACGTCAGACAGCGGAACTAAACTGTTCTACAACGCGCAAGCGAAATTTCAACAGTCAGTTGATATATGTAGCACTTCCAACTTCATCCCAATGGACTTTGGTCCCCAGGCATAACACCCGCCTGGAGAGAGATTTCTCTATTGCCCTCTCTAACTACATTGGTGACCCTTGACAATGGACAATTACGCAACCTGACGACCTTCCAAGCAAATGACGCAGTCTCACAGCAAGCCGACTTACCCGCACTGTGCACCACTAGCATTCTGTCATAATTTATCTCTTATGCCTGGTGTCTACAGTGTGCAAACACTACTCTCACTCAAAACTACGAGTACTTTACGAGCAGGTACACGACTCACTGTTGAACTCCACTGACGAGTTTGTTATATTTCTGGTAAATATTATACAGGGTGTTTGACAGTCGGGTGTAGGGGTTTTAAGGGGTTGTAAGGGTCATTCTGAACATTTTTGACCACATTTACTATTATGCTAAGTTTCACGGTTTCCGAGATATTGATCATTTTAATAGGATTTTTTGTAATTTTTCCTTATGTCCGTCATACAAAAAACCCCTTAATTCAAGTATTAATTAAAAAAAAAACCAGTGTTTTCTTGCATGACTTGAATCACTATGAAATAAGGAAGTTTTAAAGCTACATGCCATTTTTTTTTCCTTGCAACCTTTTGAGTAAACGCGCCTAAGTTACTTTCTCCATACTAAGAGAACCCCGCGTTTGTGTTTCACCAAGTATGGAAAAACCAATTTTGTAAGGTTACTCAAAAAGTTGTAAGGAAAAAAAATGGCATGTAGCTTCCTTATTTCATAGTGTTTCAAGTCATGCAAGAAAACACTGTTTTTTATTTAAATTAATACTTGAATTAAGGGGTTTTTCGTATCACGGACATAAGGAAAAATTACAAAAAATCCTATTAATGATCAATATCTCGGAAATCTCCTATTAATGATCAATAAAAAGTCTCAATACCAACTGCAAGTTATAGTAGTACGCCAACAATCCGTAAGATGTCGTTAGCGGCCTAAAAAGTTGGCCATTGTAGTACATTTACTTTATACTAGATGGCGTTACGAAAAAGCGATGGCGCATGTACGTAAACTTGCAGAGGTGAGGAAAGGAAGTGGGGAGGGAAGAAGTTGAAATGCTCGAGGTCATCGAGACGGGGTACGCCCTTAAATAATTAGTTAAAATTAAAATGCAAGTAGTTAAAAAAGTTTGCAAAAAAATGAGACTTTGGCTTTTGCTGAGCTACATTATACTGTTAAGCTGGTGGATTAAGAGTCTAATTTTAAATCGTGAGTTTTGGTACTTTAAAAATGTTTTCAGCAATCTGAAATGTCATTTCAATCCGTGTCAGAGGAGGAGGAACATTTTGACCAACTTGCCGTTGTTTTCAGTCGCCTGAAACATGTTTTAACGCGTTTCAGGCCACCCACTATCAGGTGACACAATAATCTGAAAAGCCATTTGCAGGGTTTTTCAGGAGCCCCTATATGTAGGCCTTTGAAGCCCTTATTTGAGTGTATGGCGAATATTATAGTAAGCGTGATAGCATGATTAGAAAGTGACAGCAATCTTAAGAACCCTCCAGAATCATGTGAAAGAGATAACGCGATTAAAAAACAGGCAGTAATACGCGAAACATTCCAAAACCCTCAGCCAAGGAGATCGTGATTGTAAGTTTATCAATGAGAAAACCCTTTTATCAACAAATACTCTAAATAGTCTTTCACAAACATGAATGACTAAAGAGAGCTTTCTGGAATAGTCGCGAACTGCATACGAAATCCCGTCCCCACAACATAAAAGACGAAACGATTGTATTTTTAGCCACAAAGCAAAGCTTGGTGGGCAAATCGATACGATCATGTATGTATGTATGTATGTAATCACTTTATTGTACAAACAAAAGAGATAACAATTATAAAATACACAAAAATATAACAGGGATGTACAAAGACGAACTTATCCTATTAAGGGATCTCTCCCAGAACTTTGAGCGATTGAGAAATAATTAATTTACAACGAATAGCCAAATCAGTACAACATTAAAAGTAATCTACTAAGAACAGAACATTCGAAGCAACTAAATATCAAGACAGTTCGATTATGTGCACAATGTGGTTACAGAATTATCAACAAGTTTTTAGAGTTGTTGGTAATTCTGTCTGTAAGTTCATAATATCGAATGGTTCTTTTTTCTGAAACCATAAACTTTTCAGGATTGTTATAAAACAAACCTAACCTAACCTAATGGGTTCTATACAATGGCATTTTAAAAAATCCTGAAAAGTTTATGGTTTCAGAAAAAAGAACCATTCGATATTATGAACTTTCGGGATTATGATACGTGCCCGTATAGAGCCTATAGTTTTTAAAAATAGATCTAATTGTGTATCAGTAACGTCCACGTCCGTAATAAACCATACAATGTCATTATTATGGTACAAAAAGGCTATAATTTGTTCTTATGTTAAGGGTCGGAGGAACCCTGTTCCTTATAAGACAGGTTTACCTAGTTTAGGGAACAGGAACCCAACTCCAAGCCTAGCCAATTTTTTGTCTCATCATCATCATCATCAGCCCGGGGGCGTCCGCTGCTGGATAAAGGCCTCCCCCAAAGAGCGCCACAAGTCACGGTCTTGAGCCGCTTGCACCCAGCGGCTCCCCGCGATCCTAACCTAATGTTTGTCTAGTACTAGATAATTATACTACAAAAATGTATTACTTATGAACCTACTATTCTGTCTATACCTACATCTAAGTGATACTACAGTAATGTACACTAGGCTACTCATGTAAATTGCTGAAATAAATGATTGATTGATTGATTTTTTCCCCGTGTGGTAGCCGGATTAGAATAGTGCCACTCCGTATCTTTCCGTGGATGTCGTAAAAGCCGACTAAGGTAATAAAGGCGTGTAGTACTGTTAGGCGATGGGCTTGCAACCTGTCACTAATACACTGGTAAACATCTTCGCCTAAGTGAGCAAAATGTGGTTACAGAATTATCAAATAGTTGTTGGAAATTCTGTAGCTCTGCCTACCCCACTCTGGGAATAAAGGCGTGAGTTTATGTATGTATGTATGTATGTATTTATTGATTGATTATGGAACGCAATACACGTGGAGTCGGGTGTCGAAGCTTAGTTTTTGAACTTACCTCTTACCAACTCCTCTGTTAATCTTTATCTCCCCGTGGCAGATAGCGTCATAATCAGACCTTTCTCGTGGGTGATATCTCTCGCTTGCTTGGATTCCGTCTACGTCTTCGGCATCTCGCTAAAACAAATTTTCACTGCACTGTAATCCCGAAATAAGAACAACGTAGCAGCAAAAGCTAGCGTAGCGTAGAAGCAAAAGCGTTGCGGGTGGTAGGACCTTGTGCAGGGTCCGTCCGGATCGCTACCACCATCTTATCCATTAACCTACTGCCAAACAGCAGTGTTCGCATTGTTGTGTTCCGGTTTGGGGATAAGACAGCCGGTGAAATGACTAGCATAGAGGCATTCCATCTTAGCCTCAGGGTTGGCAACGCATTTGCAGTCTTAGGATTGCATTGCAGTCTTGTGATTGCGAATGTCTATGGGTCACAGTTTCCACTTACCATCAGGTGGCCTGTGTGCTAGTTTGTCTACTCGATGCCATAAAAAAAAAAGCATTCTTTACTCTATTGGTAACCACATTTTTAAAATGATTATACTATTACAATGTGTTTGTGTCACGTGGTTGATATTGGAATCTCTAATAGTCATTTATCCTAATGTATCGTTTAGTCTAATTTTCGTTTATCCTAAAGCCATTTCCGCCAAATATTTTAAAGTTTTTGCTGATTGTCAGACGCAATAGCACCAGACCTTACTGAAAAAAAAATTCTCTAGACTAAGGTGGCATGTTGTCTCATAAGTTGGCGCAGTTAATCTAGATTTCGGAATTTTCTAAAAAAATTAAAATGATTGATATAAAGGGGCCCATACCAAAAACGTTTTCTTCTTTCGCCCTGCCCGCTCAGAGACGAGTTTCTCGAAGCGCAACACATTCTCTGCAGCCCGCGGATGCTCCGGATCAAGTTGCAAAAGTTTTTTAGACCATTCCAACGCGTTTTTCACGTCATCTGTGGATAGATCTTTTAATGAGAAATTTCAGGGCTAAAGACCAAAAAAACTTTTTCAAACTGTGATTTCCTTAAAGTTCGAAAAATAACAAATAAAATTTGATTTTGAGCACTTGATTTGAGAATCGGAGGTAAATAGGTAACACAGTAAAAAAAATAACCCCCATTGCAAAAAAAGGGGTGTTTTGAATCAAATGTCAGTCAGTGTATCGTTCATTGTCGCTACCAAGATCTTTAGGTACAGTTGAGCTCGTTATGAAAATAAGAAGGAAACATATTTTAATTTTGTCACGCAATGTTACTAAACTGTAAATGTTTTAACTGACTCATCTTATAATGCGCGTAGGCAATGTACTCCAGCAATTTAACTTCGGTAAAGGAGTCCTTCTTCTTAGTTTCCTCTTTGTACTTGTGGAGGGTCTCCGAACTCCACGCGAGCAACAAATGATAATCATTCAGGTTGTAAAGGGCTGTACTGAGCTCAAAACAATCCGCCACTGTCATTGGATGACTGAAATAATGCAAAAGTTAATAATTAAAATACAACTAGCGGGACAAGAACTAATTTCTCCAGTAAAAAATTTAATTGCAGCTATCTCACAATAAGGGACTGTTTTCGTTACGGTATTAACGGTATGGTATCGGTATTGCATATCGATACCACTTCTTTATAAAGAACTATACCGGTTGAAATATAAAAGTACGCTACCGGTATAAAATAACGGTATGTCTATTTTTCATAGGTGTACGTAAATCTTTATTAAAACGGTAGTCAACCGGTATTACATCGGTACCGATATTTAATAACCAATCCACTGAACAAAATCTAATAGGTAGGTTTAGTAAAAAAACTAGCACCGGTTAAAACCGGTTATGACCGGTTATTTTCATACAAAAATGGCTAATAACCGGTTAAATTGCATTACTTAAAAAAAATAGCAACAAAAGGAAAGTACATTATCGTTTGTGGACTGTGATGATTTTGTCAAATTAAGGGTACGGACGAACCTTGTTATTATAAATCAAAAGTTCGTAAATGTGTGAGTTAGTAGATTTATGTACCTATTATAAAAGTGTTCATGCTGACACGGCTAGACGGATTAACATAAAATTTCGGCATGCACATAGTTTATATATCTAGAGTATGATACTTTTTCTTGTTATGTCAGAAATATTGGTTCTCTGTCGTTTGCCCGAAAGTCATTTGCCATATAATATAATATTCATTCGCCATAAAAGCATTTTTTCTGAAATCGTGAACTATTCAGAATTGTTATAAAATAAACCTAACCTAACCTATTGGGCTCTATACGATGGCATGTAAAAATTAGGTACCTACCTGAAAGGTTTACAGTTTCAGAAAAAATGCCTTTATGGCAAATTAACCTTATGGCAAGTGACACAATTATGGCAAATGAAATTCGGGTAAATGAATTGATCCGAGAAATATTATATTATATATATAACAAGTTTTGCGCGAACAAAACCGAGAGCGAATCGCTAAGCTTTTATTTAGATATTACCTGTAAGCAACTCCATTCAGCCTGCCCTCGGCCAGGTCGTGCACGTCCAGTTTATAGGTGAACTGCACCCGCGTCAGCGCCTGCGCAGCGCCGACCAGGTCCTCCAGGGTCGGTAGCTTCTCATCATCGTAGTTCATTGATGCATTCTGAATATACTCTGTAATAAGGGACCGACAATTTCGAATCGCCGTATAACCGTTTTAAAAACCATGAGAGCTTAAAGTAAAGCGTTACAAAACGTTTCCAGTTTAAGTACACATTTTTTTATTTTATTTTTATTTTTTTATGGCATAGAGAAGACAAACGAGCACACAGGCCACCTGATGGTAAGTGGAACTGTGACCCATAGACATTCGCATTCACAAGACTGCAATGCAATCCTAAGACTGCAAATGCGTTGCCAACCCTAAGGACTAAGATGGAATGCCTCTATGCTAGTAATTTCACCGGCTGTCTTATCCCCAAACCGGAACACAACAGTGCGAACACTGCTGTTTGGCGGTAGGTCAATGGATAAGATGGTGGTAGCGATCCGGACGGACCCTGCACAAGGTCCTACCACCCGCAAACATACATATATTAATGATGATAATGATGAATTTTAAGAATGATTTATAGATACATAGATTCGATACTTAAGACATGAACAGTATCTTTTCAAATACACGCAAATTCGGTATACCTACGCAAATGCGCCACCATCATTCGTTTTAAAATATCGCAAATACCTTTAGTCGTTCTTGCATGACCTAAGTGGGCAATTAAAATAGTGGCATGATAAAGTGGATTAATTGTTTTACCTGCATTATCTGCATTAAGAAGACAAAAAATATCTTTAGTAATTTTAATACATCTTAAGTACAGTCAACATTGAATTTAAGGTAACATTGAGTTTAAAAATATCTGAATGATTGATTGCCAATGAAGCTATGTCGATACGATGTATTATTGTAGGTAATGGCTGGCCCCTATCCCACAAAACTTTACAAGCGTACAATTTGACAAATTTGTACGGATCTCCATACAAAAAGTTGTCAAATTTGTTAAATTGTAGGCTTGTAAAATTTTGTGGGATAGGGGCCCAGCTTACATGCCCAGTCAAGTCAACGCTACACTATTCATTACTATGATACTAGGTACCATCGGAAATGTCAGATTGTTGATATTTTATTTACGAATAGCGACCCGCCCTCGCTTCGCTTCGGTTTATATGAGTTTTTTGTAACACCCGTACATAAAAAAGAATTTATTATCAGTGATCGGAAATAGGTGAGCTAATTTGCCTAAACTTGACGCATATTCATTCATGCGTGAGCGAAATGGGAGTACATTATTGAATGAAGGTGCATCAAGTTTAGGCAAATTAGCTCACCTATTTCCCATCACTGTTTATTATACATAAAAACCTTCCTCTTGACTCACTCTATCTATTAAAAAAACCGCATTCAAATCCGTTGCGTAGTTCAAAAGCGACTTTGTTTTATACTATGTAGTAATTAAACATTTTTGCGGGATATAGCAGTGGACCGCCTTAAAAAAGAATAAGAAGAAAAAAAAGCAATTAATTTAATTTAACTGACAATGGCACACGCCCTGTGGCTGAGATAAAACATAGAAGAAGAAGAGGAAATATAAAGTTATGACAAATATTAAATGATTGAAATATAAATTACATTATAATTACTACAGTAACAAACAGATAAATATAAAATCAGATATCAACACGAACTAGTGATATTTCATTGTATATCGAAAATTTCCCGAACATTTGGCAGAAAACTACACCATAACAGCAAATCAAATCTTCCAAAGATTGGTTGAAATATGTTATATTAATTTTGATTTGTTACCTTTTCCACTTTTAATGTTATCATATGTTTCATCCAGATCAGTCGTCAGACTTTTAATCAAATTATATGCATTTAGGGGATTTCCCAAGTAATTCGGTACATCTTCCATCGCCTTCTCGTGATCTAATTTATATTGTTCTAATTTACTGAAAAAATAAGTAAGTATTATTTTGTTGATTATGGTTTTATCTACGATATGGAATAAAACAATGCTAATAACTAGGGTTAGGACACTTGGTGGTATATCGTGGTCTTAGAATCTAAGGAGTAGCCATTTTCTAATTATTATGAACATAAAACTTTTATATTTCAAAATGAACTAAATATTTATTTAGTTCATTTTAAATAAATATATATTTTCAGTTCAGTTTATCCATATCTACTCATATTTAAAAAAATTTGTTTGTTTTAATGCTTTCACAGTGGAGATTCACTTTACCAAAATTAATTTAGATTCGTTTAGCGATTTAAACAAATGAATGCATTATGAAATATTATGACAACACTGAAGGTCAAAATCAAGGGTGAATGATTACAATGATAAGGAAACAGCGACTCCATGGATTCTAGAACCACGATATGCCACCAAAAGTCCTTATTCTTCTAATCACAATTGAAATATATCTGGCTATAGGGTAGTTAATGAATGGAATAAATAGAATACTGCATGGTCTGCGAGTGACAGATGACAGAACATTCCACTCGCTAGCGAATACTTTAATTGTAACTCGTGGTACAGGTGTTCTGTGACAATAACCAATTTTACTGTTCAAATTAACCTTTTTTTTTTATGTCATAGAGAAGACAAACGGGCACACAGGCCACCTGATGGTAAGTGGAAACTGTGACCCATAGACATCCCCACCCACCTACCCACCTACCCACCTACTTTGGATTTTGGAAGCGAAAAATGTAATTAAATTGATTTTGATTTTAATTTTAAGGAGTGAAATTAATGAAGAAAAAAAATCATCAATATTCTTTGAAAATTATTATATTTGACACAATAGATAATTTATTATTATAAAACATACTTCTTCAAAACTGTAAGCCTTTTCTCCTCTTTCGTGACATAGTCTTCTAAGTCTTCTTTGATTCCCTTGTGGGTTTCTAGCAGCGTCTCCATCCCCACGGTAGAAGCGAACCATTCCGCGCGCCCCCAAGGATTAAAGAGCGATAGGAGTATATTTAAGCAGACTAGATGTTGTATATTAGAAACCATTTTCGTCGTTCTATTTTCCTTGAATCAAATAACAAAAAGCCAGTTTTAAAAACACGACTGTTGTTGCAAACCAACTTTAAATCGTTATAAATCGTTAATGATCGTTCAAAATGAAAATGATTAGGGAAACCTAAAGATGATTTTTAAATACCTATTCAATGATACTCCACTTGTTCCCCCGGTTCGTCGACTGTTTTCTTTTTTACAATATGGCGTCTGGTAGCCGCCATATTGAATTTTCATTACTGTCACATCTTTAGTGACACTAACATGATTAAGACATTAACATTAACATAGGAATCTTGAAAATCGGTCTACGCGTTTACTTTCTAGAGCACCACAAAGGACTTACGTACATAATTATTAGGCTGATAAACACATTACTCTCTTTCTTCGACAGTCGGGTAAAAATAGGTTTGGTCCAGGTGGAAAGAGTGAACAGGAATTACTCCTGTAAAATTGGCGATTGAAAGTACGGGATAGTTTGCGTCAAATCCGGTAGTTCTGATTTGTTGCAGACTTGTTTATGATGTTGGCCCAATGAATAATACAAGTGCGTGACCTCGAGCACCGAACGCAACTTTGTCAAACATAAATAAGTGCAAAAAAAAACGCCTTTTTTAGATTTTAGCGATTATTAACCCTAAAGTTTTTAATATCACCTTTTCGGAAAGATTTTTAAAGTAGACTAAACCTAATAGTCTCTGAGATAAAGCTTTTCAAAATTCATCATTTTTTACAAGCTGCGGTACCAACTGTTCGCCAGGGCTGCGACGAAAACCAGCTTCAATCTGGCCAGCTTACCTAATAAACGTATTAAATACGTAACCAAACTTAATTAAAAACTGCCCATGCAGCCTATGTACTGAAGTGTTTTCATTTACCACTTGAAGTTAAATTATTTAGAGTAATTAATGAGGTATAAAATAAAAGATTTATAATTAACTAGCGACCAGCCCTTGCTTCGCTTCGGTTTATGTGAGTTTTCTGTAACACCCGTACATAAACCAGAATTTATCATACATATAAACCTTCCTCTTGAATCACTCTATCAATTAAAAAAACCCGCATCAAAATCCGTTGCGTAGGTTTAAAGATCTAAGCATACATAGACCGACAGCGGGAAGCGACTTTGTTTTATACTATGTAGTGAAGGTGAGTTACTTACAGTCGTGTCGTGAGCTGAAGCATATGTCAAGTTATGTGTACAACTACAAGTGCATGCAAAATAAAATTATCTTTTCTCCAGTAGTCTGCGTCGAATTCCCCAATCAATGTTGTACACACTTTCTTTAATTGACGCAATTTTTTCATGTCCGTTCCGTAGTCACATTAATTTACCACACAGGTGTAACTATGGTTCATTTTATTTACACGTAGTCACACCAAGAACAAATTTGTGTCTATTTCTCTTTCAAAATCAAACTCAACAGAGTCGATGGAGCGCTGCTTTCGCAGAGCTCCTATTTTTGAATGTTTTGGTCCTTCGGGCCTGATATAAAAACGAACCTAACCTAAACCTACCTCCTATTTGGTGTGACTACGGATAAATAAAATGAACCATAGTCACACCAGTGTTTCAAATTGGTGTGACTACGGATCAGAAACTGTTTATTTTATGTCTAACGTGAAATTTTAACTATGGATATAGTGTAGGCTCTTTCTAATGATGAATCACCTTCATTTAACTTAATAGCTATGCTCTTGTCAGTGGAGTAATCGCCACTTTTCACTATTCCCCGTTAGCTTTTTTGCTTCTTATAGGCGTAGACAAGATGCAAGCGGTAACGTTTTTGTTTTATGTTTGTTCGAAATGTATGGAGTTTACATTGCGGTCGACGCAATCTGTCTTCAGCTTACGTCAATCCTATTATATTTTGTCGATTTTCGAAATTTGCAAACTTAGCGTTATTAATCTTGCCCCAGTACCCTTACACAGCTACAATTACTGTACTCGCTAGCGAGTCGAATGTTCTGCCCCTTGCACTTAATAAGAATATTGCGGGGCCTGCGAGGGACACAGGATTCTAATTCAAAATTTTTGGTAAAGCGTTTTTTTATATTAATGTAATGTGCAGTACTTAATCGGTTTTGGCGTTAACGACTATTTCCATCTCGGGTACTTTTGTCGAAACACCTCTTAACGATTTTTATTATTTTTTAGTTCTCACAAATCTACCGCAACCAAATCTCACGTTCTTATAGCGGAAGTAAATTAAGTCATCAATGAGATTTTTCAGACCGGTAAATAATTAAAAAATTACGACTTAATTTATTATTATTTATTTATCTGTTAAATGTACAAAAATCTTAATACCTAACAAATAAATTTACATTATAACCTAAAAATAAATTAACATTAAGGTTCCTATTACTTCTTCAGATGGTCACAGCCCTATATGAAAATTGTATTTATTCCTACATAAACGTGACAGTGTGATTAAAGTGTATGATAATTTAATATATATTATTTTTTCTTTGAATAACTAAAATAATAATAGTGAATATTATAGTTTTGTTTTCTATATTGCATGTCTAAAATAGGTAGAACATAAGCACATCCTGTAACACTAAGAACTGTAGGTACCTTCTGTGTTCTTGGAATAAACACCTTTGTCTATTATTTGCCTACAACGATCTGCCAAACTGCGTAACAGTTTGTTGGCAGAAAAAAAGCCGTACCTTTTACTTAACAACTACAAAACAACAACAATAACTAAGCTATGAACTTGAACTTGGCTTGGTTTGGTTGGTGGTGGCTTGGTAATCTTACTCGTGGATTAAGTAAGTCTATTTCTTTTAAACTATTACACTCGACGATTTCATTCTTGGGCGAGGGATCTCCCTGACCATTTCCTCTCGTTGGAAATCCAAATTGCAGGGTTTTATGAACTCTTGCCCAGCTGCGTGGATCCATTTGTTGCACACTGAAAATCAATAGTACATTGTTGCCGAGGCTGTAAAGTATCATCTATATGGATGAGTCACATAGAGGGCTGAAACGAATTTTCGTGTCAGAGTACATTTAATTGCCTTTTAACACTGAGGCAGGCGTTAGTGCCGTTTACGACTTCTGTGAGGAAATTAAAACAACAAAGTATAAACATAGACAGACATAATTAATAATTTTGACTTCACAAAGATGTGATAAATAATAATAATAAATATATCATTTATTTTCAGACAGCATAAGTCTACATTAGAATAATTAAATGTTGTTAGTAGCTTAGATCTAAGTGTTAGTAATTAATTGACAGGGTAGCCCACAACAATGACGGGTGTAGGGGCAGTCGCACCGTCCCCTATCATTCTCAAGATGTTATTGGGACTGCCACGCAGCCGGCGCATCAGGAATGCTCTTTTGCGCATAGTCGCATAAAAGCAAAAATCCCTGCTTCTGCAAAAATCCCTGATGCACTACAGAAGCGTTATTAAATTGGACCCGGAGCGCCCCATAGGCCCGTTGCGTGTACTGTTGCCACAAGCTGCACGTATAGAGAGAGTGCAGTAAGCTCTAAACAAATCTGTCCTAACCTCCCTCGAACATCGTGCAAACTTGCGCGCAATCATGTTAGCCCTGACCTACAGAGCCCTCCGTCCCCGCTCAATATCGGTATCGTCTTTGAGGTCCCACGTAACCAAATGACCCAAATATTCCAAATATGTGGAACATCGACAGTCCGGCTCCGTCCGACCTCAAATACCATGTACTTACTTGCTTTTTAATACATTATAAATACAAATAAAAAAAAACGCTCCGTATCGTCACAAGGCTCTGGTGACTTCTAAACTTTGTTGCTTTTGGCGCTTGAGTAAGGCTGTTCGCATATAAAAGCCACACGATGTGTCACGGTTCGATATGTAATACTGGCTGGTTGAACTGACCCCACTTGGAGCCGCGCAGAACGGGGCAGGCGCCGTGGAGCGTGGCCCTGTATCGTCACAAGGCTCTGGTGACTTCTAAACTTTGTTGCTTTTGGCGCTTGAGTTAGGCTGTTCGCATATAAAAGCCACACGATGTGTCACGGTTCGATATGTAATACTGGCTGGTTGGACTCACCCCACTTGGAGCCGCGCAGAACGGGGCAGGCGCCGTGGAGCGTGGCCCTGTCACCCTCGCCCGACGGGTGCTGATTGTGCCAGTACAGCGCCGCGCCGCGCTCCGGGAACACCGCCAGGCCCAGCTCCGTGAACACTGTGGCACCGCCCTGCGCCACGTCCGACATCTACACGCAATAGGGATGTTAGTATAAATAGTCAAGATTCATTATTAGTATTCGGAGTTTTCACATTAGCATCGCTTATTAATTTTATTTTATTTATTTATTTATTTTATTTATTTATTCGAGGAGAACCAACAGCTTTACAAAACAATATAAAAACATGAGATAGCATCAACTAAGCCAGTAACAGGATCTCGCTTATGGAAACAAAATTAACCACTAAACAAGGTGCCACACATAGACACCACGACACATGCAAGAGATTGAGTTAAATTGATGAAGTAGTCAACAATTTACAAAAATTAATATTTCAGTTGCAACTTGACAAGATACAAGTGAAAAGAAGATACATATAGTAAAAACAACGTTAACCTACCTACGAAGAGTTAATTCGCTTAAGGCGCACTCAGTCAAAACACCTCTTAGCTAAAATCCGCCTCACCGAAGGTATTTTAGAATTAAAAATATCAATATCCAGTTCATTCGCTAAAATATTTAAGTTACGGCTAGCACGATTTAGAAAACTATTCCGTCTGTAATTGGATGATGCAGGTTTCACAGAAATTGGGGAGTAATGTCTTCTAGAGCGGACGGGTGCACTGAAGGAGAGGCTGCTGAGCAGCTCGGGACAATCGGTAACACCATTGGTGATGTTTAACATATAGACAGCATCTGCTATTTCACGTCGCTTTTTTAGCGGAATAAGATGATGCTTCTTACACACATCGATATAAGATTTCGAACTATAAGGGCATTTTAGTTTAAAACACAGATATTTTATGAATTTTTGCTGTACACGTTCAATTCGGTCTATATACTTATTGTAACATGGGTTCCAGATTTGAGAAGCATATTCCAGCCTACTCCTAACGTAGGTACAGTAGAGAACTTTCAATGTTTTAGCCTGAGTAAAATTAGTAGAATTCCGCATAATGAAACCCAGTGCTTTAAGGGCACCTTTAACAATGCTGTCGATATGTTTGTCAAAAATTAGTTTGCCGTCGTAAATTACACCCAAATCTCTCATAACTGAAACTTTCTGGAGGATATGGCCCTTCAACATATAAGATGTAGAGATTACATTACGTTGGCGCGAAAAAGTCATAGTAAAGCACTTGGACGGGTTAAGATCCAATTTATTAACGAGACAGTACTCATCAAGGCGTGCGAGATCAGATTGTAATAATGTTGAATTATGGTTAGAGTTTATTTTAACAAAAATCTTCATGTCGTCAGCAAAACAAAGAAGTTTAGAGTGAATCAAACAATTACTGATGTCATTAACAAATACATTGAACAATAGGGGCCCGAGTAAGGATCCTTGAGGGACTCCACTCGGTACCGCTACCCACCCGGACATATAATTATTAAGGACAACAGCTTGAGACCTGTTATCGATGTATGACGAAAACCATCGCAGCAAATCTCCATGAATTCCTATGTCACACAATTTAGAAATCAATATTCCGTGGTCAATTCTATCGAATGCCTTACTATAGTCCGTGAAGACTACATCCACCTGGTAGCCACTATCCATAGCTTCAGTAACGTATTCATTAAATAGTGCCAGATTCGATACTGTAGATCTGCGTTGCAAAAAACCATGTTGGTTGAGACTAAAGGAATTTCTAAAAGTCCTATAAACTTGACTATAAACGACTTTTTCTAGTACTTTGGACAGTATGCATAATTTAGAGATGGGCCTGTAGTTCGTTACGTCAGTTTTAGATCCCTTTTTATGTACAGGAGTGATGTACGCAGATTTCCATATAGATGGTATATAACACTCGGAAAGAGAACGCCTAAACAACAATAAAATTGGCTTAACTAGGCTTCTCGCGCAATGTATTAGGAACTGGGCAGGCAGTTCATCAGGGCCGGCAGACTTTGAGGGGTCCAATTTTAACAATATATTAATGATAACATCAGGGTCAACCTCAACACTGTTTAAATTAGCTGTAGAGTTGACATTAGAACCGTTTAATTGATATGCGTTAGTGCTGTTCGACGTCGAGAAGGTCGTAGAGAAATAGTCCGAGAAAGCATCACATATATCTTGACCGGTGTTGACCAACCTACAGTCATATTTTAAGCTGCTGGGCAAACCACGAGAGGTTGAGCGCGATTTCATAAATGACCAAAATTGCCTTGGGTTTTTAGCGATATTATTCTCCACACTATTTATATACGTAGTGAAGCAAATCTGCTCTAATTTCCGTACCCTGCACCGTAATAAGTTATATGAAATAAAGTCAGACTTGTTATTATAAGTTTTATATTTTTTAAATATTTATGTTTTTCTTTCAAAGCTTTCTTTAAGGAGCGTGAATACCAGGCAGGGTATGAATCGAATGTTATCTTTTTACTGGGTATGAATTTAGATCTCAAGTTTATAAAAGTCATGTAAAAATAATCAAGTGACTGGTCTAATGTTCGATGAGAAAATTCCTGCTCCCAATTTATAGCAGATAGCTCACCATTAATGGAAACATAATCACCTCTATTGTAAAAGAATTTTAGCTGAGGGGCTGACTGCAGAGGATCAAGTCTGGTATAGTTAATACGTACAATTAAAGGCATGTGATAGGGATCAATAGGTACTAAGGGATTACCACATTTACTGACACTAACAACATCATTAGATATAACCAGATCCAACAACTTGCCAAACTGATTCAAGACCCCGTTATATTGAGCAAGATTAAACGTAAATAGTTCGTCGACGAGATTGCACTCATCATCGCTAGCATAGTCGGACGGAACCATTGCCGAGTCACGGGGCATCCATGCAATGCCACTCATGTTGAAATCTCCAATCAACAAAAATTTATCATTTGGAGAACTCAACATAGCGCCGCTTAAACTATTTAGGAAATTAGTTAATTGCTCAGAAAATGTCTTACCATTATTTTGTTTACATAAATACAATACGCATAAGTGGACTTTAACCGGCTTGTTGGACTTGTCATTTAGTGACAGCGTAACCCACAGATCTTCCGCTGATGACTGATAGGTCGGCTGCGGAGTTACGGATAGCTCACGACGAGTAGCAATAATCACACCCCCGCCACGGCTCTGTTTAGTTAAGGCGAGATCGCGGTCCCTCCTCCATACGACGTACCGGTCATCAAACAATTCGGAATCCAACACTCCATCAACCAACCAGGTCTCTGTTAAAACAATTATGTCAAACGTAGCCAAGCTAAGATTACGGTAAAATAAAAATGTTTTAGAACGAAGTCCGCGTACATTTTGGTAATAGATAGATGGATAATTGTCTGCTGCTATTTGATCATCCATTTAAATGTAATTCGACAAGTAAAATTGAATAACATCCGATTACCTAAGCAAATAAAACGTTGCATAATCCAATAACACGGCCAAAACATTTCAATAATGGACAGAATACGAGCGCTTGAATTTAACTTCAAATAATACATAGAACTAATAACACGCGTGCGAAGGAACTGGTAATTAAGCATAGTATTAAGTAAGTGCGAAGAAAAGAGATAAATGCATATCGGTAAGCATGACTTCGGTGAGTCAACGGGTACATCATAGCGACTGCAAGCAGCGATAAGGCCGGGCAGTGAACAAAAAAAGTGGATTGACGAGGTGCGGTCGTCAGCGGTACTCAAACATATGAGATTTTGGTTAATTACAATATTAAGTAACATTATAAAGAGCAAAAATATAAAGCACACTGCAAGTAAGTACATAATAAAATAGCAAATACGCCATTTTAAAGGAATTTGTTTAAATCCTGTTCCGTGTTTATAATGTGAACTTTAGAGGTATCGTCCCTGCGAACATGGATCTTACAGTACTTGACCCACACATAAAGGAAACCTTTCTGTCTCAGTGAGGATTTAGTAAGCGTCAAGAGTTTCTTATTTTCGGGGGTCAGGTGGTCATTTATAAAGACCCTTTGATTAACGCCATGGAAACCACTTTCCTCCGCTGTGAGTGTTTTCTTGATTCTTGCGCTGGCTATGAAGTCCTCCTTCATATACCGATTTACAAACTGAACAATGATCAGTTTTTCTTTTGAATTATGGATTGGCACTCTTGATATGTAGTTGACTTGATTCCTATCCACCCTAAAACCCACTGCAGCACAAACGCTGTCCAGGATTGAGTATAAGTTTTCATTTTTCTTAAGAGGAATTCCTTTTATTTCAACATTGTTGAGGCGTACCATTTGATCGTTTCGCGCGAGTTCATTCTTAAGAAAGGTGACCTCGTTGGTCAGTGCTTGGACTTTGCTCTGCACCACATCAATCTCTGGAATTTTCTGCTCCATAACAGCCAAGCGTGACGAGCACTCGTCCAGCTTGTCACTCGTGAAACTGCAGGAATCTTTAACTTCGGATATTTCGGACCTGAGGATTTCCATGTCTTTCACTAGCCCCGGCAGGCACGAAAGATGATGTCTCATATCCCGCAGTTCGTTCATGATAGCGTCAAGATCTGTAGGTTTGGCATGGGCCGATGGAGCCTCTCTTCTGCATGCATCCGGATCTACGCGTTTTGCCTGGGCTGACGGAGCCTCCCGCCTGCAAGGATCAGGATCTGTACGTTTCGCCTGGGCAGGCGATGCATCCCTTTTGCACTTCGGACACTTCCAATTCGCCCTGCGTTCCGGTCCAAGCTTCCTAAAACCTTGCTCGGTGATATTCGCACAGCAGAAACCTAATTCCCTTCTACATGCCGTACACTCAGCACCGTCACTAACAATGTTATTACAAATAGCGCACTTCATAGCAAGTAATTAAGACGCAACCAAAGTTTGAGAACCACTGGAAAAAATAAACTAATAATAACTCAAGCAGCGCATAAGATAAGTGCGACCGTCGCGAGTGCGCACACCTGACTGAACAATAATACAACTAAATCGTAATTATAAATAATAAAAGACTATCGTAATATGTTTTTTTATTTAATCACCAGGATAAAGAAAGTAATAACATCATAACAATGAATAGGTAGGTACCTAAGTTCGAGCGAAATGAAACGAAAGATAATTTATTCAGTAAATTGGCCACATGAATGCTCTTTTACATGTTGGTAATATGAACTGAATCTACCAGCGCTCCGGTTCGGACAAGACCAACACTTGGCAGAAGAATCGCGGCAAAAAACACTAGCGAAAGGTCAACTTTTAAACCGTATAATAAATTTATGCTTAAATGTTCAAACCATGGAAGTTATAAATGAAAAAGTCAGGAAGACATGTGGATTAAAAGAAGATGTAGTGACTAAGATTGAAAAGGGCATGCTTCGATGGTTCGGTCATTTGGAAAGGATGGATGAAAAAGATGATCGAAAGTGAGTTGAAGGGTCGGAACGGGCCGCCCTAGGCGTACTATTTCGAATAAAATTGTTGAAATACTGGAAATGGGCCGAATCTTAAGTACCCGAAACCGACGTACGTGCATGAGTCGATTCATGAATGTAGAAGAAGCGAAGGAGATTTGTCAGGATCGTCGCAAGTGGAAAGAAGTGGTCTCTGCCTACCCCTCTGGGAAACAGGCGTGATTTAACGTATGTATGTAAATGTTCTTCCGATGCTCTATTAAACGAGCGATTGAGCAAAATCGGGGGTCGAAAGTTTTTGTTCAATCTCTTGGGAGAAGCCATCTGACGAAGCTGACCACAGACAGCGGAGAAATCGTTGCTTAAAAGCCGGGGATTCTTTCGGAAGTTGCATCATCAGCCTTATTAGTCCACCAGTGGACTAATAAGGCTGATGATGATGATGTTATTGTTCAAATCACATTAACATGTAATTAAGTAATCTTTACATAGTCTAAGTAGCTTCCCGCCGTCTCTCCTTATGCAATTTATGTACACTTCAAGCTTAAACTACGCAACGGATGTTAATACGGTTTTGAGCAATAGATAGAATTATTCAGTAGGATGGTTTTTAAACAAATCAATTCTGTATTAACGGGTGTTACAGAAAACTCACAGAACCCGAAACGCA
Organism: Acleris laterana; assembly: GCA_963966035.1. Classification (NCBI taxonomy): domain Eukaryota; kingdom Metazoa; phylum Arthropoda; class Insecta; order Lepidoptera; family Tortricidae; genus Acleris; species Acleris laterana. The sequence continues at coordinate 4,630,489 of OZ014447.1, read as the reverse complement.
GCGCGGCGGCTCACTAGTAAGTGAAAATTACACACATAATTTATAAATTAATTAAAAATAAAGATTTAAAAAAAAACCAGTGAACAAACTACGAGAGCCAATTTCTTAATCCATTTAACAGGACAAAATACAACGACGCATAACATTGTAAATACTGCTTTTTGAACCATGGCTAACTACATACTTACATAGAACAGCACGGTTGAAATTCTGTTTCCATGAAGAACTGCCAAAGTGGTGTCATTTTCCTATAAAAATATAAAAGAAAATTCCTAACAACATAATAATTATCATACTCTTAAAATGTTATTTTAGTTTGTGCACATCGCGACTAACACCCGTATTTATAGTCAAGAAAAGTAATTACTTGAGTAAAAGTAATGACTAAAGTAACGATTTTTATATGACTTTTGACACTACTAATACCTCAAGTAATTACTTTTCTTGACTATAAATACGGGTATAAAGCTCCTTGTTAGTCTCTAATCTGATAATCTGAATAATGTGCTGACAAGTGATCTAAGTACACGAGAGAAGTTACCAATTGTTTATTTTTGACATAATCATTTTAAGCTTGTAGAAAAAGTTGTGTGGAATTGTTCATAATCATTTTATAATTATTTCATATTTTTTGTAATTCAAACTAGTAAGTTGCACAACTACGTCAAATTTCAAGTTAATAGCATTTAATTTTGTAGTTGCTGAAAAAACCTGTTGTGATAAGTCACACAGACAGACAACGAAGTCTCACCGTTATTGTTTTTTTTAATATTTTGGTACGGAACCCTAAAAAAACAACCGCGGAACAAATTTGTAAGATATGTAATAAATCTTGTATAGAAACGTCGTTTTGTTTTCTCGCATTCAAAGTACCCCATGACTAAACAACCAATGACACTCGAACTACAGCCACCATCGCTCAGCTCTTGTGGCTTAACATCACGTGTCATAATGGCTTTGTTTTAGTCGTTACTTTAACATTACCCTTTCCAGCACTTAAAAATTACTTAAAAAAGACCTGACACCATACGTTGTTTACATGGTATGTAAACAAACAGTTCGTTCCATGTAAGCAGAAATCTGACTAACATTTTAAAATAATTATAAATTTTAGTGCAACTTACTGTATTTTCATTAGTGCAACTTACTGTATTTTCATTTTTGCAATTTGAACACTAGCTGGTTTTAAATTTGAATTCACTAGATCTCTTGTTCACGCTTCGCCAAGACTGATCATAATATTATCGTCCTTCTTATATTATTGTCGAGATCTAACCATTTACCATTCTTTTCTGTTCTAAAGTGGCCCGTATAACCGGTTTACAGCAAAAATAATTACGACTTGAATATCTCAAAATAACATAACAATGACATAATATTATAATGACAGCCATAAATTCATAGACTCAGACATAGAGTTCAGATAGACATGGATTGAACGATCCGATTATTGCCCTCCGTATTGATCTGCGTGGTATTTGTGGCAGTAGCCAACAGCCCGAATGCAAAATATTTTGTCCATGGATATAAAGGCCGTCGCATAATTGATTATAATTTATTATGATGTCACACTTACCATAGAGAACAAAAAATACCAACCTTTCCTAGGCCATGGAATGGATAAACTTACGTGTAGAGACGATTTTATTTTTACGAAACCTAAACCTAAACCTCTTTTCATAAAAAGTATTCAATGGTACAAGATTTAAAAAAATACTATGCTGAACTGTCAAAGGACAATAACAACTTATTGATTCGTTTTAATTATTGTGTGTTGTATTCATAGTTATCCCTGATGGTGGTAGAAATCAATGAAATAAATCCATGATTCATGATCTAATAAAATAACTTTAATGTACCTACGAGTACAAGTGTTATTTTACCTGTGCGAGTGTGGGAAGAGTGTGAGTAAACATCGTAATCATAAGTTTAATTTTTAAATTATTTCACATAATAGCCCTTATCAGAGATCATCTTTTCATTCATATTATAGTTCAGTTTCAGTCTATTTTCAGTTTTCTAAACACCGTGGAGCTTTTGACCGTGATTAGAAAGTTTGTTGATATGGAACAACTTGTTTATTTACATTACGTTGTGACACATGTTATGTCATACACCGGTATGACGGGGTCAAAAATGTAGCAGTGCTAGTGATTCAATATCGACAAAATTTTTCGACAACGATATAAAGCAATTTTTGATCATCATTAAAATAAGTAATGGCCTAGTTTGAATGACTTTTAATTATGTGCAAACCTCTTATAATACAAACAACCGGTATCTGACATTGACTCTGGACTCGAGTCACTTTTGACAACCGTTGAAATTACATTGAATAACAAATTAATTAAGTACGACAATATTCTTTAGTATTCCGACGAATTGAGAACCATTTAGTTTTTTAAGTCGGTTAAAAATGATTCGAAAGAAAAAGATCGTTTATCTTCATGGAAAGCTGATCATTTAGATATAGAAGATAAAGGTATTTACAACTTTATTTTGTAAGTAATGGAAGATCCATATGTCACGAAAAAAATTGTCGATAAACTTAATCGATATTTAATGAATCACTAGCATTGGTACATATTTGCCCCCGTCAATCCGGTGTATGGGTTATGAATGAATTAGTTAAGATGGAGCACACTGAGAGCATCGTCAGGATAAATCAGTCTGTAACTCAGTCAAATATTAACTTAAAAAAAAGTTACCAATGTAGAGATGATCCAAATCATCCACCCTATCTACGGTTAAAATTTCTTCGATTGATTTCAAGACACCCTGTATAATGCTAGATTAAGTAGTACCATTGTAACATGTTTAAAAAATGACTGACTGCTGAGTTTCTTGCGGCGTTTCTTCTCGGTAGTGGTCTCCTCTTGGGAAGCGCTGGTAGATTCATGACGTGTAAAAGTGCCCGTGCGGCGTACTTACTGAATAAATATCTTTTATCTTTTTTTTTATCCCTTGTTAAACAATCTACTATTTTATACAGTAGGCAAAATAGTGATGCAATAGGCAAATTACCATCATAGGTACTATTTGTTTGGTTCGGTATGGTGTGGTTCGTAGTGCCACCTGGCTCGTATTTTACCATCCTGATAATGACACGTGACACGTACATTATTGCGCAGCTTGTAAGAATCATAGTGATGTGAAAACTCGTTAACTCTGCAATATGAACCAAATTATCTCCTTAAACCTGTCATTGTGAGGATGGTGAAAAAGGAGGCTGATGACGTAATTGAAGAGATTGGCACATACCCAGTTACATACCCAGAAGAGGTTATTTAGCAGGTATGTGAGAGGACACTTTTTACTCACTGTGTGCATACCCAGTTCCGTTGTTCATAAATTTTATACTTTCGGACTTCGGCAATAGTGTAATAACTCCATCTCCTTGCTGTTGACCACTTGTAGTTCCTTGACCAAAGTCTTGTGCTTTGTTCAGGTAAGCCTGTCGCTATGCTCACCCCAGCGTAGTCATAGTGCGGCTCGTAGTGTCCCCCGATGCCGTAGTTGACGACCTGCAGCCCCTCGGCGAACGTCATGCTGAGCCCCGTCATGTCGGCGACGCGCTGCGACACGCGCGCCACCACCGGTGACACCTCGTCGTGGAGCCACGCCAATTTGCATACACGGAATTTCATGGCCACCCAAATCCCGGTTTCTTCGTCAGGGAATTTGGCGCTCTTGATCTGATGGAGTATGTTTTGTTAGTAAATTAATATCACCGGATCATCGTTATGACGACGCGGTAACCCTAGCAACCACATACCCTGTACCCTTCGGCAATAGGACAAATCGTGCGTTAAAAAGAAAAGTGGGTCCAAAGCGTTACAGTGAGTTCTGCCGATTCTGAGGGTCAATTCTGTCGAGACTGGAACAGGGCCGCAACAGCGTTCGATCAAGTGCAACCTGACCTCTGATTCAGAAAGAAAGTCAGTAAAATGGCCGGAATTTATAAACAGTGTTTAATATGTTATTTTACTTGTATTTATTCTAAACGATACTATATTTATGAGTACTAGACTAGTTGTAGTTAGTAGACCCGCAAGTAGTAGTGTTATGCCAGGTCACGTCACTTACCCGTGGAATGCTCAAAACCTTGATGACCTGTATCTCGTCATCGCTGAAGACGCTGTGGAACACGAACACGTCCGGGTCGATGTAGACCTGCTCCGCCTTGATCGGGGCAAGTCGGAGGAACGGGTGGGTCTCCGACATGTAGCGGCAGAACAATCTGGAGCAACATCCATCATACGCTGTTAACAGATCCGGAAGAATTACGCTTAATTTACTTTTTAGGTTCCGCTCAAATGGGACTCTATTACTAAGCTTTCGCTGGTCGTCTATCTGTTAGCGGTCTGTATACAAGAATGGAACGGAACCCTTCGAATGACTTTCACTTGGCCATTGTATATACTGTCATAGCAAACTTAGCTTTTGGCCGCGTCTCGATCCGCGTAGTCTTCTTTTTATCGCTATTTCTTTGGGAACTGCCGGAATTTTAGGTTCATAAGCACCCTTTGCCCGCTTGTGCCTTCTGGGGTACCAACTATCTATATCGGCAGGTACAAAATTTCACGCTACTAGGTGTAGGCCTTGAAACGTGTAAAAAAAAACAATTTCACACACTACAGGTGGTTTTGTAAAAACACTTAGTAAGAAATCTTTTTATTATTGTCATTATTTTCAAATTCCTGAACCTAATTCAGCTTTTTTGTGTATCGCGTAGAATTTTAAAGTTTATTAGACCACGAGGTTACCGTACATATTTTTTCCACAGAGTGCTTTAAAGTTTGACCACGTTTTTTTGTTTAGTAAAGTATTGCAACTTCAAAAGAATTTTTTGAAAATATACATCATTTTGAAAAAGACCACCAATGGTAATAATAATACGTTTCATAAATTAATTGAGTTAAATCTTCAAGTTATGAAAAAGGAGAAACAAACTTTAAGACTTTCTAATACAGGCTAATTTGTACCGATTTTCTTACTTCATTCATTACGCCCTTGCATAAATCAAATACTATTTGCAAGAAAAATACATTGTCCCCTGATATTTATTTATTTATTTATTATTTATTTATTTATAATTGTGATTGCTCCCCTACAGCTACGTAAAGTCGCTAGTGTCACAAGATATTATTTATAATATAGGTACCCACTTTGATAACAATATTTTTTGTCAAAAAATCTTTTTCGGGATAACCTATCCTATTTGGGCTATCGAGTGTATTTTTTTTTATTTTCTTTTCTCAGGGGGTCATTAGCTCTACGACGCCATAATATTCCATAGTTTACCTATTCCATTTTTCAGCTCATTTTAGTAATGAGAAGTGATTCAAACTCGACTTGCACAAGTTGACCTTAACTCACCCTATCATGACGTGAATAAAATAAAAATTATTATCTAATTGTGAACTATTAACTTCTTAAATATTTTATATCGTTTACAGTACCAGAATACCACCTACATAGGGTAACCAGAGTGTAAAACTGTTCTAAAATTTGCGGTGCCATAGTTATAATTGTTCTTTTATAACCATTATAACATTGTTATGACCATGGTTACGGTATTTCTAGATACTAGGTTTCGCGTTTAGTGAACACTTGACACCCTTATTGGTATATAAAATCTTTAAAATTATTTAATTACAATTGAAATGATGTAGATTAATTAAAAAGAAAATTAATTTTAACAATACGAGTAATTATGTGTTTACTATTAAAATTTGCATGAACAAAATTTTGAACAGTAAAATTCACAAACTATTAGCGCCAATCAAAATAATGTAAATGGTTTTGCTAACGAGAAATTAATAAGCAGAAAAATCAAAGAAAGTATTCAAGAGTTAGCTTATGTAAATTTATGTCATTATTATTTCAAGCTTGTAGAAATACTTATGTACGAGTATGCAAGGGTTCATGATTAGCTTTTAAGATACTTGCACGTGACATAAGAGCACTCGCTCCGCTGTCGCTGGCGCCCTAACCTCCACACTCGTACCTTTAGAGCCGTCATCATACGCTAGTTGCATAAATAACTAATAATAGCTTTGAAAAAATGTAACCGGGGTCTTAAAGCTTGCTTTTTAGCCTTACCTTTTAGCAACATCGCTGTTAATCTCCATCTCCCCGCGGCAGAGCGCGTCATACCTATTCGGTTCCATTGCGAGTTCAAGCGTATTTCCAGAAAGCTTATCGGGTTTCGCTTTCTCATCTTCAGTTTCGACCCCAGAGTCCTGTTGGATATAGTTTTCGATATTTACACATAGATATTAATTACCCAGCGTCACGTACGTAGGTACTATGTCACATTGCCGATGCTTCCGCAAGGGTAACGGCCTTCTAACAAATTAAATAAGAAGCAAAATGCACATTCTAACAAAGTCGTTAAGGTGCAATTTGGTCCTCATTTAATTTGTCAGTTTCGCAGTATTGCATGATCACTAGAACAAAGTAAAGATAAATGTGACTGAATGGTGTTTGAGGCGTTCGGGAAATTTATTGTTAGCTTCAAACCGACTCCAGTTAGGCGTTCAAAAAGGGTAATTTTACTCATTTAATGCAATGCGATATATTAATTTTAACAAAATACTCCATTTTATTTAGATTGCCGTTACACACGTGATCTAGTAAAATATATAGTTTAGTTTAAGTAGTTTAGTTTATTTATTCATCAATGTAATATTACAATATTATTTGCATTGCATGTCAAAAAATAAGAAATTGCATTGAGATCGTCAAACATAACTAATACATAACATACTAATAATCAAAGAATACAAAAATAAAATATAATTATAACATTTATAACAACAACAATTACACATCTAATAAATGGTTTTTCGTCCGATGTCTCTCTAATGTAGGTACAAGAATGAATAAAGTCAACACAATAATAAATTTACATTTCCAGTTCCATATATTCATCCACGGAGTATAATGGATTATCCAATAAAAGGTTTCTCAGCTGATGTTTAAATGCTTCGTCGGACGCTCATTAGTACGCGGGACCGATGACATGCGGGTTCTTGCCCGCAATTGCTATGCGACGCGATTTTAAGATGACATCAAATTAACATTATTTATGGAACTAACCCCACGTCATGCTTCTGTGAAATTCACAAGAGAATATATCTTTTTTCATCACACTTGCTCGTAAATATTGTCCTAACATGCTACAAATATCGACCGTAAATCCAAAATAATACCCGTGGGCCTTTTTTTACCATTACGCCCTATCGTGCGTAATAGCTTTTTTTTTTTAAATATTATACGTGGACTCAAACTATCACAATACGTCAGGACCCCAATTCTTGTGCCATTGGATACGAAGTTTCATTCGAGATGAAATATCAGTTGCATACAATTTCCTAAAAATCTCGCATATAAACTATTGATCTCGACTGTCACTAGAATCGGACTCCGAACACGTTTGACATTATCTGTGGTTAGTCACTGACAATGATGTAGTCTGCCGCTAATAAGTTAAAAATATGATCTTTTGTCTGATTTTATTTCATTTCCTCGCAATTGTGATGAAAAACATTGTATGTTACACAGGTGGTACAGGGAATACAAAGCAGACTCTCGTTTGTAATTCTTGCTTTACCACCCTTAATACACAATGTACTATAACCTACGCGTGTGATGTGATATACCTACGTGGACTTTTTTCACTAATCTTACTAAAGCAGCAAGGTGTACAAACCATATTAAGAAAAAAGGATAAAAAACACAAAGAATAAAATTTAGGTTTATTCATTATCAAAACCTAAATGAGAAAGATATAAAAAAAACGAGTCCTATTTGACACACAAAGCCATATTGGGTCCAAATCCAGTTGTGTTCACTGTTTTATAATATATACATTTATTATATTAGTTTTTAAGATAATTTAAAGTTAAACAACTAAATCCGAAATTGACTCAAGTATTTTTATTTATAAACACAGAACAGAACCCGTTCACTATTATGAAGCGTGTTCTCAGCCACCGCCTCCCCCCCACACCGGCCTATTGTGTCCGGGAAAGTGGCAACCCGAGCAGCGACGCCATGTTTGTCGACTTGAACAACGGCATTTTTCCATGCCTGTTATTTCTCTAATTATATAACTAGTAAGTACTACCTAGATTATAGTTCGGTGGCGTAAAAGGTAAAAATAACGCACCCTTCGTTTTTTGTTTGCCGCTTCTTCTAGTGCGATGACTTCCTCGAAGTGCGGTACGTTTCCCGCTGCCCACGGGTGGGTTGGTTCCAGTTTCAGCAGTTCTTTAGTCCATTCAAACGCGGTTTTTAAGTCACCTGGTAATAACTTTATAAGATGTTATTTGCTGTGTAAAGATCAAAACTAAAAAAAATGCACCTTGAGGCAGGGATTATAACCGGTTACAAATAAACCGGTATTTATTTAGGTTAAACCGGTTAATTATTTGGGTTATGTTCCAACGAATTGGTTACGCTCACAGGGAGCGAAATGCATTTACCGGTTATAACCGGTTAGAGAGCGCTTCCGTCATTCAACCTTGTCTCGGCTCACACGGAAGGAGCACTCTCTAACCGGTAAATGCATTTCGCTCCCTGTAAGCGTAACCTTTATTATGGGTTAGGCTCTAATAGTGTGGCTTTAACTGCTACGGAAAATAAACCGGTTTTCAATCCCTACCTTGAGGTCTATGACTGAAGATATTTTAGGGATGCTTCTAAAATTCCCGGTTTTTCACTCAGCAACAAACTAGGTAACAGTTAGCAATTTACTAATGATTAATGCATGAAATGATGTAGCTTTTAAGGAAATCAAAAATCAAATAGTTGGGTGAATATTTGGCGTTTCAACCGCCGTCATTATTGTTTTCGCATATTATTCAATATAAACTTAATAACTTTCTTGTTCTTTTAAATGGAATGGATACTACCCCCGGGTCCGCTGATTTTGACATCAAAAGTTACAGGTAGCTATCATTATTTTCGTCAATGTATTAAAGAGAATAATGACGGCGGTTGGAACGCCCGAATATTCACCCAGTTACACCTTTAACCGCTTGAGGCCTACGCCACCAAACCACGCACAGAGATATTTTTGAAAGTGGCATTTGAATCTATCTTTAATTGTATCTTATCTATTTTAAATTAAAGTTCAAATTAATTGCCTTTACTTATGTTCATCCGTCTGCACATAGGGTCTCATGCATGAGAATGTTTCCACAGCGTTAAAGTTACTGCCTGGCGATAGTAAAACACAAAATACCTTGAAACAACCAATTATTTCTAGGATCTACCTGCTAAAAGGATAGCAAGTGAAACGTAATAATAAATAATATAATATTATTATTTTGCATATAAATTACGTGAATGTTATAAACTGACCCATCAAATAATGCGAGAAAGCAATGTACTCCAGCACTTCGCTTTTGGTAAACGAATGCTTGTTAGTCTCCTCTTTGTACTTGCGGAGGCTCTCCATACTCCATGGCAGCGAGTTCTTATAGTCATTCTTGATGTAAAGATCTTTACAGAGTTCGAAGCAATCTGTCGCTGTCATTGGGTAGCTAAAATGATAAAAAAGTTTATAATTGAAATTCAACTACGTAGTAAGTACTAGAAAGTATTATATAAGTTTAATTTGTCCATAACACATTGTAGCGCGTGCATTTTCAACTAAGCAGCCTTATACGTTCGACCCACCGTGCTGCTAAATTGAAAATGCACGCGCTACAATGTGTTTTGTTCGCACTGACGGGACTACTTAATCTCGCCGCTTGGTATTAAGTACTCGACAGTCCGCACGACCGGCGTTGTTTACAGAATCACTACCCAGCTTTGTTTTGGGAAACCTCTAGGCAATAAAAGACTCCTATGCGAACACGCACAATCACAATCAACCAAACATGGGCGTATGAATTTTTTAATATATTTTTTATTACCTATAAGTGACTCCATTGAGCTTGCCCTCGGCCAGGTCGTGGACGTCCAGTTTGTAGGTGACCTGCAGCCGCGTCAGCGCCTCCGCAGCGCCAGCCAGATCTTCCTGAGTTGGAAACTTCACATCTTTGTGGATCATTGATACATTCTTAATATACTCTGTAATGAGGGATAACCTATAGTCTGTGCCAACTGAAATTGGCAAAGATGTAAACAGAACCAAACCAATCAATTTACCATAATTACTCGATAACCACGTGCTTGTGAAGATGAAGAAGGGAGAGGTGTTAGCAATGATTTATACACGTTGGTCTTTACTATCACAATAAGTATAAAATTGAATAACTATTTACTATCCGTTATTTTAAATAACAACACGCTTAACGAATATTTGAGGTTATGTGTCAAACAGTCTAATTTGTTTACATCTTTGGCAATTTCAAATTGACACAGGCTAACTTATTTCGAATTGTGGTTTTAAAGTCTTAAAAACCGTAATACAGTCACGAGATTTAATTTGGTACCCACCCTAGCTCCAAAGTCAGTCTGACATTCTACAACAATAACGTTGAGTTTCCTAAAATTTACAGATGACTTGACATCTCTAATGACATTGACGACTTCAAGCATATTTTTCTTGAAATGGGTCACAAATTAACGCTCGTGACCGTACATAGCTAAAGGCCAAGTGTTCGTTTTTTTAACTTTTTCAGTTTTCTAGTTTTTATATCCGACGATTTAATGTAGTATGATTTTTGATTATTAGAAACTAACGATCTGATCTGAGTTTAGATTTTAACTCCTGGATATGATTTCATAATTTCGCGTGTCCAAATTTGAATCAGTTATGAAATAATGTGTATTTATAATAATTGAATAAAGTGTAAATGAACAGTGCGTTACGTTTTGGTCTCCCCTTAGGCCGCTTCCTCACTTGGCGGTATAGCTCGTCAAGGTTGTTCAAAAAATGTTTAATTTTGAAAGGCTAGGAAACTATTAGATCAACAGAGACAATTCTAAACTCATATTGAAGCAAATTTAGTCTGATTTTAAACCTGGCCAGATTTAAGCTGGTTTTTAGCGCAGCCCTAGCGAGTAATTGGCACGGCATGCGGCAGCTCGTAAAATTTGTTAAAAAAAAGGCGAAATTCAAAAATGGTTGAATTTTGGAAGGGTTTATCTCGAAAACTATTAAGCCTGATTATTGAGACAGTTAAACTTCTTATAGTGTAGCAAACTTAGTCTTCTTTAAAAACACCCTAAAAATGTACCTAAGTACTATCAAAAACCTAGCCAAAAATCTAAGAAAAGCTTTTTTATTTTTGACTGTCTCGTTCGGCGCTCGAGGTCACAAACTTGGATTATTTATTTGGCTTACATCATACACAGGTTTACGAAATATCAGAACTACCGGATTTGACGCAAGTTCATGAGGAGTTAAGTTACTGGAGTAACTATGAGACTATAGACAACAATCACAAGTGATAAATCTGATTCACAAATACAACGTTACTTTGTCCTTACCTGTTCCACTTTTGATGTAATTATCAATTTCAGCCAGATCAGTCGTCAGTCTTTTAATCAAAGTAAACGCATTTATAGGATTTTCCAAGTAACTTGGTATGTCTTCCATCGCTTGCTTATGTTGCATTTTGTAGAGTTCTAAATGGCTGAGAAGAGAAAACAGATTTGGTTATTACTTTATCTACGAGACTAGACAAAATAAGTTTACCAAAATCGCATTACTAAGCTATAATCAGCGTCCAACATATCGAGTTTCATTTCCACTAAATATGATAACTTTAAGGTGTGGCTACTAAGTTAATATTAGATGTACTTTTTTAAAACTGCGAGCCTTTCCTCTTCTTTCGTGATATACTCGTCCAAATATTCTCTGACTCTTTTGTGGGTTTCTAGGAGTGGCTCCATTTCCACAATCGCAGTGTACACTTCTGCACGTGCCCACGGCTTGAAGAGCGATAGAAGAATGCTTAAGCAGACTATTTTTTTATTATTAGAAATCATTTTTGTCGTTCAGGTTTCCTGAAACATAAAAATACTCTTATTGGGTTGAGTCTAGATGAAGTTACAGTTTTTTTACCTGTTAAATGTTTTTTTTAAATAAAAGGTGCATTACTTACAGTCGTGTCGTGAGCTCAAGCCTGTGTTCAACTGCGTCAAATTCATCCAATTATTGCTTCAGTCCGCTTACAGCAGCGAATTTCCCAATTAATGTTGTAGGTAAATGCACAGTTTTATTACTTAACGTGGTTATGCATAAACATTCTAATCCACATTTTACTGAAACTACCGTGAAGTTACAATTTGGCCAATGACGTACCGCGATGGAGCGGTCATTATACCTAAATCTTTAAAATGTAAAGTGAGATACAGACAGTGTTTTGCGATGCAGAAAAAGTCAACATCGTGTGATTTAACATCATTTCCGTCTTCCCATAGAACTAAAGAGTTCTGATGCTCACATGTAACTGTGCAAACAGAACATCCTGCAGAGGCAGAGATACAAACTTTTCTGTAACGTCACCTTTCATGGACGTCTTTTCATGGAGGTCAACCAACACGGGTCAGAAATATCTGACACGGTTTTATGCCTCTAGTAACGGATGTGTCACATATTTTTAAGTCCAATGCTAGATCGATTTTCTTGCCGGTGTCTCTACTTATCATAGCAAATGTGGCCTCTTAATGTTTATAATTAAAAGATTACAACTTAATTTATTTTTATTTATTAACTTTTAATTATGTACAAGTTCTTGATACATTATCTGCCAAACTGCGTAACAGTTTTTTGGCAGAAACAAAGCCGTACCTTATACTTAATAACTACAAAACAAACAAAAATAACTAAGCTATGAACTTGAACTTGGCTTGGTTTGGTTGGTGGTGGCTTGGTTATATGACTCGTGGATTAAGTAAGTCTATTGTTTTTAAACTATTACACTCGTTGATTTCATTCTTGGGCGAGGGATCTCCCTGACCATTTCTTCTCGTTGGAAATCCAAATTGCAGGGTGTTATCAACTCTTGTCCAGCTCCGTGGATCCATTTGTTGCACACTGAAAATCAATAGTTCATTGTTCCTGAGGCTGGAAAGTACGGTTTTTATGGACGAGTCACACAGGGGGCTTTTTTGGAAGTTTGGTGTACGAGTCCATTTATTACTTTTACCATCGTGGCTGACCTTAGTGCATTTTACGCCTGCTGTGACGAAATTAAAACAACAAACTAAAAACTTAGATGTACTTAGTACCTATATAAATTTACAAAGATGTGGTAAATACGATTACAAAAATTAAAAGCTCCGTAACATCACAAGGTGACTTCTAAACTTTGTTAAAATACGCCAATTAACACTTAATTGATTTTCTAAGGATTTCCATGAGATAGTACTAACCTAAACTGTTACATACAATTATAAGCCCCTACAGGCAGCAAATTATTTTACCACTAATTTGCCGTTGCGTGAGTACTTGTTTGTAAAAGAATATAATTTTCACTTTTAAATTTCTCAAATGTAACGATATTTTTAATTTCGAGATAAAAATTACAACTGCGAGATGAAATCTCTATTGAAGAATTAGACCAAGTTAATATAGCATTACGACAAAATTGTAAATTTATTTTGTCTGTTTATCTTATAACAAAAATACACAAAAATGTTTAGGAAGGTATGTTCAGATTGGTCTATTTTTGTGCCGCTTAAATATTATTTGCTTGTGGCGCTTGCGTAAGGCTGGTCGCACATACAAGCCGCACGATGTACTATCAGCCCATTGGAACCCTGACCCGCCATAGAACGGTGTCACTGTGGCGTTATAAAACAATTTTTTTGACACATCTTAAGACTTGAATCATAATGTCACTGTGACACCCTTCTATGGTGGGTCAGGGTTCCAATGGGCTGATAGTACCATGGTTCAACATATTCTCCTGGTTGGTTCGACTCACCCCACTTGGACCCGAGCAGCACGGGGCACGCGCCGTGCTTCGTGGCCGAGTCGCCCTCGCCCGACGGGAGCAGGTTGCGCCAGTACAGCGCCGCGCCGCGCTCCGGGAGCACCGCCAGGCCCAGCTCCGTGAACACCGTGGCGCCGCCCTGCGCCACGTCCGACATCTACACACAACACGGATTTGGTACAGGGTCCGTCCGGATCGCTACCACCGTCTTATCCATTAACCTACCGCCAAACAGCAGTGTTCGCATTGTTATGTTCCGGTTTGGGGATAAGACAGCCGGTGAAATGACTAGCATAGAGGCATTCCATCTTAGTCCTCAGGGTTGGCAACGCATTTGCAGTCTTAGGATTGCTCTGCAGTCTTGTGAATGCGAATGTCTATGGGTCACAGTTTCCACTTACCATCAGGTGGCCTGTGTGCTCGTTTGTCATCTCTATGCCATAAAAAAAATAAACTCGACAGTCCGCACGACCGGCGTTGTTTACAGAATCACTACCCAGCTGCCGAGCACTGCGACTTTGTTGAGGTGAGACTTTCAGACGACGTATTTGGTTCTCTCACACGTCATTTCCGCGGATTGTTATACAGTGTGTTACCGGCATACAGGCATTTATTAAAACTGCCGATTATATGTGGCTTTAGCAATTGTACATACATACATACAAAAACTCACGCCTTTATTCCCAGAGTGGGGTAGGCAGAGCTACAGAATTACCAACAACTCTAAAAACTTGTTTGCAAGTATTATCAATTAAAAAATAATTAAAATAACTTTACAATTAATTTTCTTAGATACTGTCGATTTTTAATGTAGTGGATGTGCTACCGTGTTCATCGTTATCAGTACAGCTGTTACTTGTTACAAGGCATGTCGTGGTACGGGGGCAACTCTTAATAATCAAAGTATCCGTCGACTGTCATTTACACTTGTCAAATTGCTGTGCTTTACATTGCTGGCAGTTAACATTTTGTTAGAAAGTTAACAAAGCCTGAAGATTTGTCTATTAATTAAATTAACTTCATAGTTACGTTACAGATATACGTTATTTTAAAGTACTTTAAAAAAAAACAGGGTGCTGGTAACACACTGTATAAGACTGTACAATGTCCTATGTCCTATTTCAGTTCATCTTTTAATATCTAATAGAATACAGTACCTACTTTGATATAATTTAAGCAAATCGGCCGTTTATTTATTGCGTAATTTGTTTAGTAGTTATCATAAAAATACTTCATTTTCGTCATCTCGGTGGCATTTTTGTTCACGGAAATGAAGATTGACGTTATAATTATGTATGTACAAAATGCACTTAAATGCATTATGACCATTGTTAAAATTTTTGACATAGCCCTGTTTCGAAAATCAGCATGATTGCTTCTGTGCTGCTAGCACGAAACTATTCATAATAATATTTAAAAACGAAACTTTGTTGGTGTTTGTCTGACATGCCATAAGTATTTAAAAAAAATACAATTGTCGACTATTATATCTAGCCCTTTAATGTTACCATAGGTAAAAAATCTGCATTGTATTAATTGTATGAACAAACCACGAAATAATGTTGCCGTAAAATGTCTTATAACTAAAACACAAGCGTCGATGAAATCATTACGATTTTTTAAAAAGAACAAAGGAACAGGAACAAAGCTCCTTGTTACCCTCTCGGAACTAAAGTATTAAAAAAAACTGTAAAAAATTAACACTTCATTTTAATGGGTTTTAAAAAGCAAGCGATTTAACAGTTCCAAGATTTTGAGCACCCTGCAGAATAAGATTTTGAATAGTCACCAGGAATAATATCCAACACTGGGGTCTAAAATATCAGACACGTCTTCATTGCTAGAGGTATAAAGGCGTGTCATAAATTTTTGAGCGCAATGTATGATAAAATATTATTGCTGGTGACTGCTTAATTATTTACGAAGTAGGATTCAGTAACGACATACTTACATAGAACAGCATGGTTGAAATTCTGTTTCCATTAAGAGATGCTGGATGAGGGTAATTTTTCTAAAAAAATAAAAAAAAAACAATTTTTAATAACATAGGTAATGAAAGTATGTTTTCCGGTTATAATTTTCTTTTCACTTCTCATGCTCTTAAAATATTACTTTAGCCTCTGCACTTCAGGAACAAAGCTCCTTGTTACCCTCTCGGAACTAAAGTATTCAAAAAAACTGTAAAAAATGAACACTTCATTTTATTTTTCCCACAAAATATAAGTATTTATCTATAGGTAGGTACGTCAGGATTTATTCAGATTTTTGAAAAACTAACATCGAAGATGAGGGGGACGGTAACTTTTTGTCCATTTTTGGCTATAAAACAAAAAGGATATCGCGGAAAATTAAAACTAAATAGTTTTGAAAAGTGCAGATCAGGGACCCAAACACCCATTCCGCGATAAAAACCTTTAAAAGACTTACCTCTCAAAGAAATATATGACTTATTGTTGTTATTTGTTAAACTAACCATTTCCATAAGGGAAACCTAAAGAGCAGCAAAGATCATCAAAAGTAGTGAATTGGTTTTTACTTCATAATTTATTATTGAATGAGAAAAAGACGAAATTGAAGTAAATACCCAAAAGGGATTCTTTAGCAGGTATGTGCGAGGATACCTATTACTCACTGTGGAGCTACTGTGTACATACCAGAGGGGCTATTGCCTAACGCATTCGCAATCGCGATTGTTTTTACTTTTAAAATCGAACGCTTGTCTGTATACAAAATGAAAAAAAACCCAGTTTTGAAGTCGATTGTGATTGCGATTGCGAGCCTATTGTCTAATAGGCCAGCCGGTTAAGTCGTTCATAAATTTCATACTTTTGAACCTCGGCAATAAATAACCCATCTCCCTGCTGTTGACCACTTTGTAGTTCCTCGACCAAAGTCCCATGCTGTTTTCAGGTAAGCCTGTCGCTATGCTCACCCTAGCGTAGTCATAGTGGAACTCGTAGTGTCCCCCGATGCCGTAGTTGACGACCTGCAGCTCCTCGGCGAACGCCATGCTGAGCCCCGTCATGTCGGCGACGCGCTGCGACACGCGCGCCACCACCTGCGACTCCTCGTCACGGAGCCACGCCGACTTACTAATACGATAGTTGGCGATAGTGGAGTTGCCGGTCACGTCAATGATCATGGCACGCATCAACTATTAGGGTAAATAAATAATATTTCACTGGATTATGTAATGGGCGGCTAACGGGAGCAAATTACTTCACAATAACGTCCAACGATAGCCATAATATGGATACACCTCAAGATTAAAATATTGGGAAAAGTATTTTTTTTTTCCATTATACATACATAGCTTCAGTCTGTTTTTTTTTTAATTCAGTATCCTCTTGTATAAAGATAACTACCTTCCTACATCTACACTTACAGGCGTGCGAGGTGAGTATTTTGTAATGTGATAGACGTGATAGTTTACTATTATATGGAGACAAAAAAATAAAATCTGGAATAATATCTTTAACTAACTTAATTTCATAAAAAAAATGCACAACTTCACGTTATCAACTAATTGGGATACACCAGTTTTTAACAATGTATGAAAATTTAAAAATTATTTCGAGGAATACAAAAATTATTTGACATTTTTTATTACATTTTAAAAAGGTATTCACAGTACGGAGAATAGTAAAAAAAGTTTTTTTTTATTTAATAAACATATCAAAACTAAGCCAAAACTGTAGCAGCTGAGCAAAGTTACATGTTGCGCCGACCCCAAATAATTTGATATGAGGGCAGGAGAATGATGACGATGGTGATGAATAAAACAGTATTATAACATCTGTGCTGGTCCTGTGCCGGCTTTTTTGTGACCTTTTAATAACTCTTCATTTACAAAACCTCTTCTCATCTTTTTTAGAATATTGTTGATTTAATTTCAATTCATTCTTCTCTCGACCTCTCAACCCTATCGTTGTTTGACTAAGAAAGACCCTACCCCTGTGGAGTCCCACTATAGTATTTAATATGTTATTTTAATTATATTTATAGGTACTTAACGATAGTCTTTATGGGTGTATTGAGTATTGAGTTTAGACTAGTCATAGTTAGTAGATCCCAAGTAGTAGTGTTATGCCAGGTCACGTTACTTACCCGTGGCGTGCTCAAGTCCTTAATGACCTGAATCTCGTTATCGCTGAGGACGCCATGGAACACGAACGCGTCCGGGTCGATGTAGACCTGCTCCGCCTTGATCGGGGCAAGTCGGAGGAACGGGTGAGTCTCCGACATGTAGCGGCAGAACAATCTGGGTAACATCCATGATTCATACGTATTACTTGAATATTGGAAAAGGTGTTCAAGAAATAGGGATTCTAATCCATTGCTTGTCCCAGCCGGCAATACCTTTTCCAATATTCATGTTATATGTATTACTAAATACATTGCTCTTGCTCATTTATAGATTAAAGAGCTTGTTTTTAGTTTTTCAGTTGTTTTTTTATTGCGGTCGGGATTTTTGTTTATTTTTAAATAATTACCTCTTCATTTCTTTTTGCCGAAATTTATTAAAACAAAAATCAAGAAAAGTGTTCAAGAGTTTTTTTTGTTTTGAGTGTTGCATAAATAACTAATATTCACACGATGTTCTTTGACTGTATTTTTTTTTATAAATGAATATCTGTAGTGTTGCGTTTGGATTGTGTTTATAAGATGTCTCAGTTTTTTCTATTAAGGCGAGAAAATGTTGTCAGCCAGATGGCTACCGCCGGAATGATGACCATACGGGCCCGATTTATAGCATTTTCTATGACTCTTGCCAGAACTTCCAGTGATAAGTTCTCGCATTCTTGTCGGATATTCTTTTCGAAGGCTTAAAAAGTCTAGGACTGGTTGACATAGACCCGGAAATTTAAGAAACTACAAAAATAAGTCTGGAACTATGAAATCGGCCGATTTTGCCGACTAGTGGAAATCACCAAATCGAGAGATTAGGCAATCCGGAAACAATTATTTCGCGGTCTTGGGGAGTTTCCTAATTCATGTCTGGTTGACGTGTATTTTGTACCTCTTTACTTCGTAAATGTCAAAAAATAATTGACCTTTACCGCCATTTTTTTTAATTATAGCGGCTTCCAACAAGGTGATGAATGTGATGATGATGACTTTTACGCCACCTAGTAATAGCTTGGGCAAAACGTAACCGGGGTCTTAAAGCTTGCTTTTTGGCCTTACCTTTTAGCAACATCGCTGTTAATCTCCATCTCCCCGCGGCAGAGCGCTTCATACCTCAGTTTTTCCATTGCTAATTTAAGCTTTTCTCCAGATAGCTTATTGGGTTTCGCTTTCTCACCTTCAATTTCAACCCCAGAGTCCTGTTGAATATATTTTTCGATATTTCAACATGTTCATTACCAAGCGTCACGTATACGTATTATGTCACTTTACCGACGGACGTTTCCGCAAGCGCATGCGCTATTCAGCTAAATGTTGTATACAGCGAAACTAACAAATAAAATAAGGAGCAAAATGCACCTTCTATTAAAATCTTTAAGGTGAATTTGGCTCCTCAATTAATTTGTAAGTTTTGCAGTATCGTATTATCACTATCAACGACGTAAAGCTATGAGACGCTGATTGGTGTTTCCGGCGTCTGAGAAAATAAGTGTTTGCTTCAAACCATTCATTCATTTTACCCATTTGATGCAATGTAGGTAAAAATATACTGTTTTATTCAGTTTGACGTTACACACGTGTTGTAATAAATATTTTAAGATCACATCAAAGTAACATTGTGGAAGCAACAAGAAATTCAAAAGAGGAAATATCCTTTAACTTACGCGTGTGACATATACTTACACATACACATATACTAACATAGACTTATTTCTCTAATAATGTACCAACAACTTGACATTAACGTAATCCACCTGCGAGCTGCAGCGAGGATTAAAAACCATAGCAAGAAAAAAAGGATAAAAAAACACATTGTGTAAAATTTAGTTTTGTTTATTATCAAATCCTAAAAGTATACAAAGTGAGAAAGTAATAAAAAATATACATAAACCCATATTGGGTCCCAATTGCATTATGTTCACTATTTTTACATACCTATCCGTGTATAAAATAAGTTTTATAGATATTTAAAGTTACATAGCCAAATCCGTCGGCCTCAAGGATTTTTATTTACAAACACAAAATAGCAACCGTTCACGAGTATGAAGCGTATTCTCAGCCATGGCCTCCCCCCCTCACATGGCTTCGACCGTGTTCGGGAAAGTGCCAACCCGATCAGCGACGCCATGTTTGTCGACTTGAACGTCAACATTTTTTCATCCCTGTTATTTCTTTATTTACCAAACTAAAGGTAACGTATAGTTTAATACTAACTAGATTATAGCTCGGTGGCGTAAAAGGTAAAATCAACGCACCCTTCGTTTCTTGTTTGCCGCTTCTTCTTGTGCGATGGCTTTCTCGAAGTGCGCCACGTTTCCCGCTGCCCGCGGGTGATTCGGTTCCAGTTTCAGCAGTTTTTTAGTCCATTCCAACGCGGGTTTAAAGTCATCTGGTAATCAATTTATGTCATGTTACTTGCTGTGTAAAGTTCAAAATTATAAAAATAAAATTGCACCATGAGTGGACATATTTTAGGGTTTTTAATTATTCTAATATCTGCTGCTTAAATTGCCGGTTATTTCACAACAACAAACTGGGTAGCAGTTAAGCTAGCAATTAACTAGGTAATGAATAATGCATGACATGATGTAACTTTTAACGAAAACAAAAATTAAATGGTTACGCCTTTATCCTCTTAAGGCCTACGCCTACGCCCACCATTCATGAATAAATAAATACCACAGACAAAGACATTTTTGAAAGTGGAAATTTGAATCTATCTATAATTGTATCTTACCTATTTTAAATTAAAGTTCAAATTAACTGCCGTTACTTATGTACATCCTACTACACATAGGGTGTCACGAGGATAACATTTGCACAGCGTTAAAGTAGGTATACTGCCTGGCGTTGGCAAAACACAAAATACCATAAAACAACCAATCATTTCTAGGATCTACCTACAAAAAGGACAACATGGGGAAGGTAAAAATATTATAATATTATTATTTTCCATATTGTCATTGTTAAACCAATTACTACAAAAATCTAATCCATCGGATCTTAAAGAGTTAAAACCTATAAGTATTATTTGTTTCTTAACAAAAGTCGTCGAAAAAGTAGTATGCACACAGCTTACCTCGAAACTTATAGTATCCTACCGTCGAAACAATCAGGTTTTAGAAAATCGCCCAGCACTGTTTAGTTTTAATTTTTATTGAATATTTAAAAATTCTGTAAATAAATGGTTTCTGTAGATTTTTAAGCTTTATTTTGTTAAGTATGTTTTCTATATTGGTGGAGGTTTGTTATTAATGAAATATTTTTCTTTCTTTGTTTTCTTCTTTCTATTTAGAAATGTAATATAAACCGTGAATGTTATCAACTGACCCATCAAATAATGCGAGAAGGCAATGTACTCCAGCACTTCGACTTCGGTAAACGAGTGCTCCTTGTTAGTCTCCCCTTTGTACTTGCGGAGGGTCTCCATACTCCATGGCAGCGAGTTTTTATAGTCATTCTTGATGTAAAGATCTTTACAGAGCTTAAAGCAATCTGCCGCTGTCATTGGGTAACTAAAATTATTGAAAAGTTTATAATTGAAATTCGACTGCCGAAAAAAAGGTACATGAATTAAATTTGTGTCATACTTTGCTGTGGCGGTCTATGCTATATTTCACGCTGAAAAGACTAGACTATACTAGCTGACACTTAAGACGTAATACAAAATGTCATTTCCCGAATCTACTCATGATTACAATCAACTATTAATATGGGACCAACTTCGAAAACGTAAACACAAAATCGTCGTCTCCATACAAATTGTGAAACCAGCTGATTGCTTTTAGTATGGGAGATTTTTTTTTTTTCTACCGATTTCGATATTAGTCCCATAGTAAAAGTTGATCGTACTGATGAATAGATTTAGAAAATAAAATGTTGTACTACGTCTTAGGTGTCACCCTGTATTAACATAAAGAGTACTCTTTTGTTTCGGGGAAACTTCTAGGCAATAAACGAGTTCTATGCGAACACGCACCATCACAATCAACCAAACACAGGCGTATGATTTTTTAAATTAACTTACTAGTTTGTCTATTACCTGTAAGCGACTCCATTGAGCTTGCCCTCGGCCAGGTCGTGGACGTCCAGTTTGTAGGTGACCTGCAGCCGCGTCAGCGCCTCCGCAGCGCCGGTCAGATCTTCCTGAGTTGGAAGCTTCACGTCTTTGTAGATCATTGATATATTCTTAATGAACTCTGTAATAAAGTATAGTCTGTGCCCATTGAAATTGGCAAAGATGTAAACACAAGCAAACTAATCAATTTACCATTATTACTCGATGACCACTTTTTTTTTTTTTTTATGGCATAGAGAAGACAAACGAGCACACAGGCCACCTGATGGTAAGTGGAAACCGTGACCCATAGACATTCGCATTCACAAGACTGCAATGCAATCCTAAGACTGCAAATGCGTTGCCAACCCTGAGGACTAAGATGGAATGCCTCTATGCTAGTGATTTCATAGTGATTTCATGCTGTCTTATCCCCAAACCGGAACACAACAGTGTAAAGATCAAGAAGTGAGGCCTTAGCAATGATTTATACACCTTGATCTTAACTATCACAATAAGTTTAAGATAGTCGTGTAGCCATTCAAGAGTTATTTGGAAATAACTGAAATTACTTACTTATGTGATTGCTTAAGTGACAGTGCAATTAAATTGTAAATTATTATTTAGTGTGTGAGTGAATTTTAATGAAAGGGTAAGTCTAGGATGTAAGATGTTACCGTAAACTATCTGTTATGGAAACGATAACTTAGATTCTAATAAGCAATTCGTTTATCTTTGAAGCTTATCACAACGCCTTTTTTTACCGCTAAGTAAAATTAGAACGACCGAGCTCGAACTTAGGCAAACCCCCCGACCCCCCCCCCCCCCCCTTAGTTTTACGTACTTTAGTTCTTAATTAAGGATTTACTCTTTTAGCTTCACAGGTAAGTATAACATTATTAAACGTCCGTTAAGAGTATTTATAGTTGTACCTTATTTCCTTGTTACCCTGTCTACGGTTCCGTAACAAAGTGTGTATGATGCATGCAATATTAAAATCACAGGGGTATTTTATAATTATTTGTAGGTATGTCCTGACCAACTGTCAGCACTATGGGATTACCGGACGTCTAGAAGCAGTACATACATACATAAACTCACGCCTTTATTCCCAGAGTGGGTAGGCAGAGCTACAGAATTACCAACAAGTCTAAAAACTTGTTAATAATTCTATAACCACATTTTGCACTTTTAAGCTAAGATGTTTACCAGTGTATTAGTGACAGGTTGCAAGCCCATCGCCTAACAGTACTGTACGCCTTTATTCCCTTAGCCGTCTCTTACGACATCCACGGGAAGATATGGAGTGGCACTATTCTAACCCGGCAACCACACGGGATTAAACCAACGTGATCGGACACCAACTTACTAAAGTGGTGGGGATTGTCCGTAAGGTCACACTTTAGAAGCATGGTCCCACAGACAACCACCAGATAGAATTCGGCGTCGCCGCAGACCAACCCTACGTTAGCGAGATGAGCCCAATGCTTTCAATCAAGACTGGTGGGGGACAGCTCAAGATAGGGATACATTAATGAAGGGAGGGAAGCCATTGCCTAACAATGGAACTTTACAGTCTTGCTCCAGTAAAATTGGCGATGTACGGGGTAGTTTGCATCAAATCCAGTAGTTCTGGTTTAATGCAGACTTGTTTATGATGTTGGCCTAATGAATAGTCCCAGTTTGTCATAAATAAGTCTGCAAAAAATTTGGACTAAGTACTGCGTTTGATGCAAGCTGTCGATGAGTAAAGGTAGGTACAGGGGTAACTATGAGATAATAATCACAAGTGATAAATCTGATTGACACATACAACGTTACTTTGTCCTTACCTGTTCCATTTTTGATGTAATTATCAATTTCATCCAGATCAGTCGTCAGTCTTTTAATCAAAGTAAACGCATTTATAGGATTTTCCGTGTAATTTGGTATGTCTTCCATCGCTTGCTCGTGTTGCATTTTGTAGAGTTCTAAATAGCTGAAAAGAGAAAACCGATTTGGTTAATATTTTATCTACGAGAGTAGACAAAATAAGTTTACCAAAATTTTAACATATTGGCTATTGTTTGAACAGAGTCATCGCATTACTAAGCTATAATCAGCGTCCAACACATCGAGTTTCATTTCCACTAAATATGATAACTTTAAAGTGTGGCTATATTAGACGTACTTTTTTAAAACTGCGAGCCTTTCCTCTTCTTTCGTGATATACTCGTCCAAATAGTCTGTGACTCTTTTGTGGGTTTCTAGCAGTGACTCCATTTCCACAATCGCAGTGTACACTTCTGCACGTGCCCATGGCTTAAAGAGCGATAGAAGTACACTTAAGCAAACAATTTTTTCATTTTTAGAAATCATTTTTTTATTTGTAAACTGTTTTTTTATTATTGAAATCTAGTTCAGTTTTCCTGAAACATGAAAAAACTGTTATTAGGTTAAAGTCTAGATGAAAAGATTTTTAAATTAAAGATGCATTACTTACAGTCGTGTCGTGAGCTCATGCCATGTCGAGTTTGTGTGTTCAACTGCGTGAAATTCCTCCAATTATTGTTTCAGTCCGCGAACAGCAGCAAATTTCCAATTAATGTTGTACGTGCACAATTCTTTTCACTAACTTATTTGGACGTAACGTAAAGTAGGAAAACGGTACAAGGTTTATCGACGGAGGAGTGGTCACCAATGACCGTGTGATTTTAACGTCGTCCTCTTCTTACCCTGTAGTTCTGATGCTTACATCTAACTGTGCAAACAGAACATCCTGCAGAGGCCGAGAGATACGTACTTTACTGGAAGGTCAACCAACATGGGTCAGAAATATCTGACTCTTTATGCCTGCAGTAATTAATGTGTCAATATAATTTTAAGTCAATGCTAGATAATGTTTTCTTGCCGGTGACTTATTATAGTTAATTCCCATTATCTAACGCTCAGTTTGGGGGCAAGTGATGAGGCAATTTCGATAATCCAATGAATCGGTAAAAAAATAAGTTGATTTACTCGCTCACTATTCTCACTAACGTACTTATCAAAAGATTTGAGTCATACTTAGCACAACTCTACTATAGTGATTTTTTAAATTATTATGAAATTAAAGAAAAAAATACATTTATTTATGATTGCATGTTTCATAAAATAATATATACAATATTTTTCCAAATTAATATGAAGTAAAACTACTAACATCGCATGCTTGTAAAAAACAAACAATCCATTTTCAAAATGAAAATCATTTTTCAACCTCTCCAGATGTAACTGGCAAAAACTGTAGTTTTGGTAATACTATATGCAGTTACAAGATTTTAAAGAAAAAATACTACTTAATTATTGAAAAAAATATTAAAAAAAACTGCTCGATCTAAAGTAGGCACCAACCTGTTAAGTCGTATCTATACTATTCAATAATTGTCACCCTCCCTTCCAATCAAATAGATGCAATGAATGAGTTATCTCAAGAGCACTCACAAAACGAGAATTTTATTTTGACAAATAACTACTTATAAGTAAATATCAATCAACCAATGATGTGAAGCAACATCACTATTTTAGCGTGCTCCTAAACTAAGCTTACGATAACGGGATTAAATTAAAGCCTATACACACATCTTATGGTAGTTAGGTTTAACCTGACACGCCAAGGTCGACTTTAACTACACGACCCTCACGCCGCAACCTATGCTTCTGAAATCAGTGGAGTGGTTATACGTTCGACCCATCGTACTGCTAAATTGAAAATTTACACACGCGCTACAATGTGTTTTGTTCGCACTGACTACTTAATCTCGCCGCTTGGATATCACTCGACAGTCCGCACGACCGGCGTTGTTTACAGAATCACTACCCAGAACCGAAATAATATCGATTCTGTTTGAGCGGAATCGAAATGAAGATGCTCTATTTGAAATGTATGGGGTTTCAGACGAGCTGATTAAAAAAAAACAGGGTTTCAAGCCCTGTGTACAACGAACACTGTGGGCCATTCCCAAAGTGGGGTAGGCAGAGCTACAGAATGACCAACAACTCTAAAAACTCGTTGTTACTTCTGTAACCACATTTTGCACAAACAGGCTAAGATATTTACCAGTGTATTAGTGACAGGTTGCAAGCCCATGGCCTAACAGCACTACAAGCCTTACTTACGTGAATATAATAACCCGTTGTGATCTCTTTAATACATATTTTATCATGTTTCATTGTGAACATTTTATTGGAAAAATGTTGAAAGTAAAAGACGATAATATAAAAAAAAAACTCTTAACTCATAGATTAATAATAGCGATTATTTATAATAAACTCAGTTTCATTAAGGTTTCACTGGTTGATTAAAATCAAAACCTCGTTTACATGTAAACGCATTTGTACATGGCATTAAACTTTTACCTCGATTGTCGTGATGGGTGGTCGTGAACTTTTACTTATTTACGTAAGATTTGTACGGAAACCTCGGTGCGCAAGTCCAACTCACACTTGGCCGATTTTTTTTACAGTTATGATTGGCCATGGTGTCTATGATTAAGAAATCTACGTCAAATTATTAAAAAAAGGTTTTTCATAAATCTAAACTCGGCTATCGCTATTTATTACGATATTATAGGTTCATATAATAATAATTTTAGAACTGGTCTATTTTTTCGCAATTACAGGAAATCAACATTTAAAATTATTCCTCTTTTCTGCTGCCCGCCATATTGCCATGATAGCGTAGCATAGCACTTTTTTTCGGCATGGCCATCCAAGAAATACACATACTGCCAACATTAGAAAAGTTTAATCGAGTTGGTCACGACCAAGGAGCTTATATACAATAATGGAGGTTGGACGCCGAACATCCGTTCGAATCAACAAATTTAGGCTTTATTACGTCACCAACATAAAATATTCCATCTCTTTCCTCACAGTCGAAATGAAAAGTTGAGTGTCTAACTCGGTTGGTCATCAATTTACCATAACTTCTTGTTGGTATTCCAAATTGCAGGGTTTTATAAACTCCTGCCCAGCTTCGTGGAGCCATTTATTGCACACTGAAAAAATAATAATGAAAAGAGTTTTTTTTTGTGTAAAACAACAAGTGAATAAAATTACCGACATTTCAAAAACATTTCGACATTAAAAAAATAGAAGGTAGGAAAAGATATGGGTCAGAATTCCGTGCTGACCTTGCGAATTTATTAGATAAGTAAAATTTATTTATTCCTATGAATTAAACAATTTTACTTAATGTTTTTTTTTATTTACGGCTTATACACACCCTTTACAGACAACGGTAATTTATACCAGTAGGTATGTCAAATTTCAAGTTGATAGCTTCTATAGTTGCTGAGTAAATGACCTGATACCCTATCAACCCTAAATACGATCACCACGTCAAACTCTTTATGGCCAAGTTTAACGCACCACCCGTTTAATAATAGTACATTGTGCATCAAGGGTAGTAAGAATGGGATTACTAACGAGAATGTTAGAAGCGTTTAATGACTCGAGTTAGTAATCCTCTTACTGCCTATGATGCACACAATAGTTTTCATCACATTAGCGAAGAAAAAATTAAAGTTATTTTCTTTTGATTTGGCTGGTAACAAATCGTCAATTAGTAATTGAGCCGCATTGGTTTATTCTTGTGGTGTAGCTGTAATAACGAATCCCAATTCCGATTCATCGTATGAAGAAGCTATTTCTTATTTAATTCTATTTCTTATAATAATTAATGCAGATATTGTAGATAACAATCTTTTTTTTGTGACATTTACCACAGGTAATGGTAATACCTGCGTTCAGTTTCGAACTGGAATGACCATACAGCCAGATTTGTTAAAAATGTATTTACTAAAATTAATGATAAATATTGATATAAACTTGAAATGGGTCAATCAACTTTTCTTTGTAGCTCGTTGCCATGGTGACGTCTTCTGAGTCACTCTTTAAAACTGTGATTTCAAAGAATATAAGTCCACTAAAAATCAGTTTTATTGGCAATTCCAAACCCATTCTTTTATGGGCTTTCTCTTGAGTGTGCTAGAAGTATATATTATAGCATTTTTTCTAAGAAACTCTAACACTGTTGTCTCCTGGGTTACGGGACAGAATAACAACAACAAAAAGTTAATCCACCCAAATATAAAAATAATGAAGATTAATGACGCGTATAGGTTGTGTGTGATGTTAAGTTAGTCAATAGCTAAGTTTTAAAAATGGAATTTTTGGCTGAACGTGAAACCTCCTTAGTCAGAAATGATGTACAGTCGCGGAATGAAAAGGTTGACCACAAGATCTGTTTTTGCTTGCTCAGTATAATTTATCAGTACCTATCTGCTTATCAACCGAGTATGACACATTCCGTCATAATTAATGTCATTTCACTACATGGCCCACAGATACATGGTTACCATGGTCACGTATAAACAACAGCCACTTGGTTGAAACTGAACTCAAGTCGTTTTTGGTTGTTACAAAAGTGTTGCATGGTCTCGTATAAACCACAGCCACTATTGGTTCAATATTATTTCTGTTGTCTGTTACACAGTTTAAAAAGGTAGCATGTGCTTGCAACGCGTAAGTGAATTTATTTGTACGAAATAGTAGCAAATTTTAAAACGAAAGTCATTACTCCCTAGGGACTACAAACTCGCCATAAATCCCGCAGGAACAATTTTGGCCGTTGTCTTTCCATATACAGGAATGGAATAGCACCATTTATGAGCAAGTGTGATGAAAACAAATAAGCATTCATTTGGTTTTTATTCTAATTCTCTTATTTGATGCTGCGTTTAAGCGGTGCAGCTCCAACTGGCTCCGACCTATCTGTGCCTGGCCACGTCCTTTCATTTGTTTCGGGCGTGTACGTGTAAAAGTAGCGCACACACTGAAGCCGCTTGATGTACCGTGGTCCGAAGATGTTCTAACGGTTGGTTCGACTTACCCCACTTGGAACCGCGCAGCACGGGGCAGGCGGCGTGACGCGTGGCCGAGTTGCCCTCGCCCGACGGGAGCAGGTTGATAAAGTACAGCGCCGCGCCGCGCTCGGGGTATACCGACAGGCCCAGCTTCGTGAACACCGTGGCACCGCCCTGCACCACGTCTGACATCTACCGACAGTAGGGATGATGACTATACTCAAAATAAATAAATAAGTATGCACAAACCGCGGAATCAAACCGAGTAGAGCAGTAAGACAGTGCCCGGTAGGTGTAATCAGGCTTTAAACACGTAAAATACAGTCGATTTGTGTAAAAAAAGGTGAGGGTAGCTGGAAAGTTCCGAAGTACAGTCAAAGTGACCAATATGTATACTCCACAAAGTCTCAAAAATATGTACACAGACCTTATTACTTAGGCCATAAGGTACACATTTTCAAATACAAATTTGGTGTACAAATTTTTGCAACTTTAGTCGGATATTTATTTTTAACCTTGACTGTACGAGTACATCGAACTTTAACAGGTTGTTTGGGGGTACACTAGGAAGACAATCCAAATTTTTTACCCCACTGCGTCAGAGAGACTGCTATGTTTAACAAGTGTATGTATGTATGTATGTATGTCTCTTTTTGGGCACGCTCTGCAGCCTTAATAGCTTGATTGATTTTTGAGACAGACAAACGAGGTGTATCATATTTTAATACGGCGTCTGCGATAAAAAATATGGAGGGGGATTAAAAAAGTATTTTTTATTACAACAATAATATATGGCTCTAAAACCTAGTAAATAGCCAATTTAAAAGATATATCCATTATAACCCTTTGATGCTACCATGTTGGCAGGAAAATCAAAAAAACACGTAAATTTTAAGTAATAAACTCCTTCTGCTAGAAAGAGAGTCCGCTTGTAATTTGTCACTTGTATATATTTTAGAAATTTGTGACTGACCGCTTGGCGAGCAAGATAAGATTGAGTAAAGTAAAACTCAGCTAGTCTGCCTTGCGAGATGTAGGTACTATTAAAATCTAGGGGGTCACGTTTCTCTGACGCTGAATGTACCCTATAAGTTGTGTTTTTATTTGTAGTAAAAAAACCTACCGACCAATTTCAAGAAAATACTTCAGTTTATTAGAAAACACAATAATAGTAAGGAGGACGCCACTGTACATCCGGCGTACGCGCGGCGATGTCTTAATAGTAAAGGCCATGATTTTCAGTGCCATGCAGAATAAGATGGCTTAATTATTTGCACGCAATTTGATACCGAGACTTACATAGAACAGCAAGGTTGCAATTCTGTTTCCAGCAAGGTTCGAGAAGGAATATTCATTTTTCTGAAAAAATAATAATAACGAACTTCACTTCACTTTTCTGAATAAAAACGCATTTTCACACAACACAACAACCGCGTATCCACCAGAGCTGTGCGACACAGCGAAGCGGTGTTGCGAGAAGAAATCCACCAATAGGATAGTGAGGGCACAGTCTATAAACCAATACAGTCGTTCGACGAAGCCGTCTAGACAGGGCAATCGTGCGGGGTGTGAGGGGCGAGGGGCGGGTAGGGCGAGCCCGAGCTGCATACGTCGCCATTGTTAGTAGCTCGGGACATATCTTTCAGGGCTACTGCGTGTCGTGTGTTGTATTTTGATGTGTTTAGAATAAAAAATGGTGCATACGACATGTGCTGTGCGAGAATGCAATTCATCATCTCGCACAAATAAAGATCTGCGATATTATCAATTTCCACACTCAGAAGAAAGGTAAACATATTATTTTATAGTGCTTAATTTACAACATTTTTGTCATGTCATGCCAACGTAAACAAAATGGCGGATGTAAAAGCGTGACGCCTGCCAGCAAAAATTTAAACTTTTCTCAAACAAAAAAAAAACACCCATTTTCAAATTTTAAATGGCGGACATGACTTTTATAAATAATAATGGGGGTGCTGATTACGAAAAAGACATCCATGTTGAAATCAAAGATGGCGGACGTTATTTTTTCTTAAAAATCGATATGGGTGTCATCTTCGAGGTTCCTCGGGGTGCCGATTACGAAAATGACATTATTTTTGGAATCCAAGATGGCGGACGTTTTTTTTTAAATATAATGATATGGGTGTCATTTTCGAGGTTCCTCGGGGTGCTGATTACGAAAATGACATCCATATTGAAATCCAAGATGGTGAACATAATTTCTTTAAACAAAATTGTATGGGTGTTTGAATCTAAAATCATACCTAAGTTATTTATGCGGAACAAAGAAACGTACATACATACTTTAAACCTAAAACCATTACCCTCTTTTTTTGGGCAGTTGTGTAGTTTGTGGCAACCCTAGGTAATTACTGTGGCCTTGTGCGGCGTCGGCATTTACGCAAACATCAAAGGCGTCGGCCCACTGTTAGTTACTCTTTACACTGTGGTGAGGGTATGAGTATTTGCTTATCAACTGAGTATGACACATACATGGCCCACACATACATGGTTGCCATGGTCACGTATAAACAACATCAACTATTGGTTCAAACTGTACTTAGTTTTTATTGGTCATTGCAAAAGGGTTGCAATGGTCACGTATAAACAACAGCCACTATTGGTTCAATATTATTTCTCTCGTCTGTTACACAGTTATAAAAGGTAAGATATGCTTGCGACGCGTAAATGAATTTATTTGAAAACTGGTCCACCTGTTCGTTCCGCGACTGCACATTGCATACATTAGGATTTCAACAAGCTTAAAATGAGAATCACATGAATTAACTATGGCTAACTTTTCTTAATTTCTCTGCATACAAATTACCTCTCTGCAAAGTCACTTCCATTGATTCGATTGGCGTTAATAGTTTGTGAATTTTAGTAACTGTTAAGTGCTTGCAAATTTCATGCAAATATCAATACTTATAACACAGTTCTGACAGTTTATCATAAGAAACCGGGCAAGACATGTCTCACCATGCTCAGTGTAGGGTTACGATGCCGTTACTACAAAAAACCTATCTCAAAAATCCAACAAGTTTAAATTAATTCTCTATTTAAAGTTATTTGGTGCTGTCTGAGATGATTTTGGTAGGTACAAACATGTTATTCGCCTGTATCTCAAGAACCAATCAAGTGTATCAAGTCACGATAGTTTACCTTTAAAGCTCGTTATAATATTGGCTTTCATTAAAGATATATTCACATTTTTTGGATTTGTAATTTTGGCTGTATGGGGGACAATTGACTCGAACAAAAATTTACACTTTAAATCGGAATATTTCATAAATGGATACCTAATTCAAAATTTTGTTTGTACATCCTCAAAATTTTGCAAAGCACCTGTTCAACGACATCCTACACTAAGGGCCTGTTGTTTGATCAGTAGTTAAACTAACAAAATTTTAAAATTTTAAAAAGGAATCGAAAATTTGAAGGAATCTCAAGAAAAGGTGTCAAATTTTCAGTTCCTTTTTCGAATTTTAACAATTAGTTAGTTTAACTACTGATAAACAACAGGCCCTAAGGGGTAAACGTGAAAAAACAATATCCCCACGTTACGTACATGTAGGAGGTACGTTAAAAAAATAAACAAGATTTAATTTTACCACTTTGTCGGCGTCACTATTACTTATATTCATGTCAAATAACAGCTTTCTAGAACTAAGAGTCGAATCTTTGAGCTAAGCTGCGGACGGACTGACGGACGGATTGTGGCAAAATTATTATTAAAACATTTTTAACGATTAATTATACAAATTAGGATGTCAATTGTTCACTAAACGCCAAGACTGATATCCGGAATGACCGTAACAACAGCAATGACAATGCTATAGTAATGGTATACGTAATAGTTATAAAAGAAACATTTGTTACCGTGGCAACGCTCATTATAGAACTTCGCTTTAGTTACGCTGATACCGTTAACGGTATCGAAATACAAATATATTTTTATATACGCTGACCCTAGTGTAGTCATAGTGCGGCTCGTAGTGTCCCCCGATGCCGTAGTTGACGACCTGCAGCTGCTCAGCCGACTCCATGTCGAGCCCCGTCATGTCGGCGACGCGCCGCGACACGCGCGCCACCACCGGCGACTCCTCGTCGCGGAGCCACGCCGCCTTGCTTATACGATAGTGGGCGACTTTCTGTTGCCTGGATACAGGGTCATATGTCACGGAGCGTTGTAACTGTTGGGGTATAAATAAACAAATGTCGCTGGATCATCATTATTATCTGAAGAACGTCCATTGCTGAGCATAGGTGTTCAGTAACACAAGAAGCAGGGGATCAAACCACAGACCTTTAGCTTTAAAGGCACTACTTAAGACTGCGCTGAACGTACCCCGGATGTACAGTGGCGCCCTCATTACTTTCATTGTGTTTTCTAATAAACTACAGTATTTTCTTGAAATTGGACGGTATGTTTTGTACTACAAATAAAAACAGAAATTATAGGGTATATCACATAGTTTAATAACAATTCACCTTCGAATTATCAACTTAACGGAAAAAAGTGGTCACCTTTTCCCGTTAAGCTGACTACTCAAAGGGTAATTGTTATTAAAGTTTGTAACGTATTCCGCAAATTGTGTTTTTAATTGCATTACAAAAACAAATCGTCTTATTCCAAGGAAATTCTTTAGTTAATTAAAGAACACAATAATAGTAATGAGGGCGCCACTTGACGCTTGACGTTTGCTCGGCGCTGCGCAGTCTTAACGTTTAAGATTCAAATCATCATATTGGGACCGAGCGCGACGACAGCGCCACGTGACAGGCGGCCATTATGGACAATATTGTCACCGCTGTCAAACAAGAAGTAAGTAAACATTGTGAAAAATATTAATGAAATCTTGTGTTATTTTACTATATTACACAATTTAGGACAATGGTAGTCAGTAACATTATTGCCATACATACATACATACCTTCACGCCTGTCTCCCAATAGGATAGGCAGAGATTATGGAACGCCAGGTGCACCGATCTAAACGCACAATTTTCGCTTCCTCTACATTCATCAATCTCTTCATGAATGCACGTACGGCGGTTTCGGGTGCTTTTGCCAATAATATTAAAATTGTTGTTTTCAGTGAGAAATGAGCCTACTCGTGACTAAAACGGGGTTTCGTTTACGGCAAATATCCACTTATTTCTTTAGTCTCGTTTCCACCATGGTCTTGGAAATTGGTAAAATTTACAGTCGCTATTCTTCTCGGTGTTATTACAAATTCACAACAACACATCTTACCAGGACCATATTTTTATTTAAAAAATGATTAGAAAATGTTTACTGCAATATGGATTTCATAGTTCAAGTCAAAACTGAGCGACAAAAATGACAATTTTAGCCGTAGCGAGCGCTGTGATCGTTTAGGCTACCCCCTCCACCCGCTTTGCACTCTGCCAATTGCGGCTTGTAGTGTCCTCCCATGCGGTAATTGAGAACTTCAAATAGCGTTCGATGAAATGATACATTCGATCAAGGGCAATTCGATGAAATGATGGGATACCCACTTACCCGTGGAATGCTCAAGACCTTGATGAACTGTATCTCGTCATCGCTGAGGACGCCGTGGAACACGAACACGTCCGGGTCGATGTAGACCTGCTCCGCCTTGATCGGGGCAAGTCGGAGGAACGGGTGGGTCTCCGACATGTAGCGGCAGAACAATCTAACAAACACGACGTAAGATTTATAATTACAATTATAATGAAGGTTGAGGTTTTAGATTTGAGAGAGAACTTAATCTATAATATAAAAATGAATCGCAAAATGTGTTGGTAAGCTCATAACTCGAGAACGGCTGACCCGATTTGGCTGATTTATTTTTTGTTGTGTTCGTTATTGTTAGGGTAAGGTTTATCTGTAAGAAAAAATGGAAAAATCCAACGGGAAGGTCGGGAATTTGCAGCGGGGCGAAGCCGCTGGCGGGCAGCTAGTTATAAATAAAAACAAATTGCATTTGTGTAGTCCGCCTGCTTAATTCATCTAATTAATTTATATATCGCATCCTCGGGTAATTTGTGGTCAGATGGCTCTTTGGCGTTCATATAAAAGTTTAAGTAAACATCTTGATTTTATTCAGCCTTCTCAATCACAAAATTAAGGTAAACTACAATAATCCGCTCAATTACCCTTAGGCATACGCAGTACCACCAACCCTTTACGCAAATAAGGCGCATTTTCAGGTCGTCGAGTTGCGGAAAAGGGCCCGCCACAACCTATAAATAACCTTTTCCGTTTGGCATCCTTTGTCATGGTTAGAAGTTGTGTTATATTGTTCCACCAAAACCAAAATTGACTACTAGATATCTGTGAATAAATTATGGTAATCGATACTGAAGTCTAGGATGGAGCTTGCTGTAACCGGGGTCTTAAAGCTTGTTTTTTGACTTACCTTTTAGCAACATCGCTGTTAATCTCCACCTCCCCGCGGCAGAGCGCTTCATACCTCAGTTTAACTTCTTGATAATTATACACATCGTCAATGACCTTGTCGGATTTTGTTTCCGCATCATCATGTTTGACCTTGCCGTCCTGTTAATAGTACGTTACTGTAGGGACGGGAAAGTAAGCAGTTCCAGGACGAGTATGAGTAAGCCCGTCCTGACGCTGTCAAGGCAGCGTTTTAAGTCCGGCAGCCGCCGTTCCCCAGCCTATACTTGTATACATTTTTTTTTCTAATAATGCGAGGAAATAAAACAACATAATTTTATCACTACTGGCACGAAATCGCATTAAAAAAGTTTACGATCCCGCCTTGATTATTGATTTAGAAATACCCTTCACTCATAATGCCGTTTTAATACGAAACAGTTTGTGTCAAAAATTTCATTGGGATAAGCTTTTGTTGTTGACTGTTTTTTTTACAAACCTGCTTATCAAGACCAAAATAATGAGCATGGGGGGTCTAGGTTTATGATCTTGTCGCCACACTCTACTCTACACACTCTATGACTAGCATAGAGGCATTCCATCTTAGTCCTCAGGGTTGGCAACGCATTTGCAGTCTTAGGATTGCATTGCAGTCTTGTGAGTGCGAAAGTCTATGGGTCACAGTTTCCACTAACCATCAGGTGGCCTGTGTGCACGTTTGTCTTCTCTATGCCATAAAAAAAAAAAAAAAAAAAAAAACACTCCATCCCCAGATCAGCTCGTAAATACACTCATTTACTGTATTGTCATCGGGTTTACATAAAATATGCGGTTCACATTTTAGCCCCTACCATAACCCCCTTTGACGACGCACTGGCCTAGTTGGTAGTGACCCTGCCTACGAAGCTAGCGGTCCTGGGTTCAAATCCCGGTAAGGGCAGATATTAGTGTGATAAGCGCGAATATTTGTTCCTGAATCATGGATGTTTTCTTTATATATAAGTATATATTTCTCTATATATAAGCATTTATATCGTTGTCTAGTACCCATAATACAAGCCTTGAGCTTAGTTTGGGACTAGGTCAATTGATGTGACATTGTCCCCTGATATTATTATTATAACGGTAACTGGTTCAAAACTGATTTGCAAGATTTGACCTAACTGAACTGACATACGTTCATACAATCATTGTAAGTTAATAAAAAGCTTGTGAAAATGGTATACCTAAATCATAAACTTATTACGATAAATTTATACTTAACGTTTTTTTTTTCATTTTATATATACGAACGAAATTACTAAAATGAAAAATATAAGTTATTTCGTAATTTCCCGTTACTAAACTAACTTAATTATAATAATAATAATAATAAAAAAAAATCGGACATGTCCATAGTAGGATGTTACTTACAATAAAACTTACTTACTTACTCTACCTATGTTACCGCCTGTTTCACAATCGACAAGTAAAGGATATTTGACGGATAAGTTTAGCCCTTTCTTTGTCGTACACTTGAAAATAGACAAGGAAAGAGACAACTTTATGTGACAGATAAATTTACTTGTCGATTGTGAAACAGGCCCTTAGAGTCTTATTTAACATTACACTATACACACTATAGTTAATTACAAATAACTTAATTATTATAATTTATTTAAGGTGTGGCTACTTGGCCTATGGATATCATTCCAGAATAAAGCTTGTTATTATTATGGTTTTTATTATATTTTATTTACATCTGGCAACACGTTATCTATCAAATTAGTTCGTCTATTTACTGCAGATCGGTGGCGTAAAAGGTAAAAGCATCGAACCCCTCGTTCCTTATGGTGCTGTTACTTATTATTTGCTGTTATAAATGTTATATAACATTATAAAACACGATGACATCCACTAACACTTCATAAAATATTGTTAAAACTTGTTAGATGTTTTAAACGCTCCAATACTGGTAAAAATGTATAACATGTTGTACCGTGTTTCAATTTGTAAAATATCATTTAAAAATGTGTATAACGTTATATTATTATAACATGATAACAATGTAAATCTTTTGTTATAATTTGTAATAAAATGTTTTAAAACAAATATTTTGTAATATTATATAACATTAATAATCATTATAACAGTAAGTGTGGGAGCGCCATAATGGAGCTAGCCCGTCTCTCCACCCGAGCTCCCACATTTGCTGTTATAAATGTTATAATAACATTATGCAACAAATTACAACACAGTATAAGGCCGCTTCGTCACTTGGCGGTATACTTGCAGTAAAACACGGAATCGGTACGGGTTGCTAAGCAACTAGTGGCGTCTACCAATCAACGAGCAGCGTTTATGCCGACAGTAAGTTTTACTGCACGCATACCGCCAAGTGAGGAAGCGGCCTAACAAACATGTTTTAATTTTTTACAAGTGTGGGAGCGTTTGGAACATCTAACAAGTTGTAACAAAATGTTATGAAGTGTTAGTGGATGTTATCGTGTTTTATAACGATGTACAACATTTATAACAGCAAGTGTGGGAGCACCATTACTTGCCTTCGCTTCTCTTGCGATGGCTCCCTCGTACAGCGGCACGTTCCCCGCTGCCCGCGGGTGATTCGGTTCCAGTTCCAGCAGTGTTTTAGTCCATTCCAATGCGTTTTTTATGTCATCTGTTTATAAATGTATAATTCGAAACATCATAAACGAAATATAACGTGAGTAGAGGTAAACGGAGGTATTTTTAACGTCGTTATACGCTGTCAAATGCGTGATCCAATTAATGTATGCTGCTTAATGTCACGGAAGCTTCACTCGGCAACAAACTGGATTAAAAGTTAGTTTAGCTAGCATTTTATTATACATTAATAATGCATGAATGTAGGTAATATTTGAAATTTAAGTTTTGAAATGGCGCAGTATGTTAGGTGTCAAAAGGACAGATCGCATCCGGTATACCATACTGGGCTCCAAAACACGCATAACTGACGTAGGTGAAAAAACCGCCAGGTTAAAGTGGGATTGGGCCAGTCACGTCTGACGGATGCAGCCGGATGGGTGGGCTAGCGTGGTCATCAAGTGGCTGCCGCAAAATGGCTGACGTAGACGGGGCAGGCCTAGACGGAGATGGCGGGACGACTTGGACGCATTCCTCAGCAATTGGCTGGAAGAGGTAGCAAATAGGGACTCATGGAGAACAAGGAGAGAGGCCTTTGCCCAGCAGTGAGAAACTATATCATAGGTTTTTTTTTTTTAATGTTGCAATTTTGAAATATCGTCACTACTTCGGAAAAAACCTCGTATCTCATATTTCGTGACGTAGGATTTTAAACTTAAACATGAAGAGAATTAAGTTCAAACTCATACATCTCAAAATATCAGATACGACTTTTTTCGAAAGTAGTAACGATATTTATATATTATCCAATTTATCCATAGATTAGATAAATTGATAGTTAAAATTGAATGCTTTGATTACGTGCATTTGAGTGCATGTAGGGTCTCACGAGGATAAATTATTGGAATAACAATTTTGGGCAACGATAAAATTTACCCCCACGCGAAGGTAAAACACAAAACATGTAAAGGTACAGTTGATTTTAACAACAACAAATTTTAAACCATTTAACAACCAATTAAATCTAGATACTATAAAAGTATGACAAAGATATAAAAATCTAAATTCGATCGAGATTGTTATCAACTTACCTATCAAATAATGCGTGAAGGCAATTAACTCCAGCAAATCAACTTCGGTAAACGAGTGCTCCTTGTTAGTCTCCTCTTTGTACTTGCGGAGGCTCTCCATACTCCATGCCAGCGAGTTCACATAGTCATGTTTGAAGTAAAAATCTCTACAGAGCTCCCAGCAATCTGTCGCTGTCAATGGGTACCTAATAATTGAAGATTTATTTTTTAACTCGACCGCGCGACTAATACTGTCATCCCGACCCGTGTCAGACCAATCGCGTCACTGGTAGATCACGTGACTTTTCGTATCACGTCATCCACCAGTGACGCGATTGATTTAAAATCTAACCGAATAGAAACGCTAGTTAGCGTAGTGCATCTGGGCATTGCCTCTGGTGCTTAGGTTACCTCTCTCAAAGAATAAGGCTATTATTTTCTTTTTATAGTGATTCCTTAGTATTGGTTGTGTTTTATTATTTTCCTACTCCTGTACTTTTATCTGTCATTTATAAAGTCACGAACACTAATATAAGAACATACATAATATGTCCGCAGAATAATCCAGAGAAAAGTCTATCTTGTCTATGCCCCAAAACAGCACTTGTGCGTTTTTGAGATAAAACGATACGGCCAGCTGCCAAAGCTTAGCGTTGCACAATCGATTTAATCATAATATTTTAACGATTGTGAAATAGGGACTATAAATCACCTAAAGTTTTGAGAAATGATTTCAGTTACCTGATTGGTCGATTTTAAAATAGCTGTATTCTGGTTGGTTGATACGAAATACAAAGTTTTTTTAAAAGATTTAAATTAGTTAAAGAGAAACACGTACCTAAAAGAACCTATCGTTCCGTTTGACAGTCGATGTGTATTGTGATTGGTGGATTTAATTTGGTGAAGTATTCTGATTGGTCAAATTAAAATGTTTTGGAATTGTAAATAATTCTATTTTCCATTCCGTCAATTTAAAAACAAAGTAAACCATAGACACATATTTTGTCATTTTCTTGTTTCCCGCTCGTTTGTTGTTCTTTACTTCGTTCGTTCGTTTGTAAGTTTTTTCGCTTAGTTTTGCATTTCATTTGAAACCTAGTCGTAGAAAAAGTATTGTATGCAACGGTGTATATTTAACTAAGTCAAAAAACACTCGTGGCGCTTACCTTTACGATGTTCGCCTTCGGCTCAAATCGTAACACACGCCACTCATATTTTTTGACCTCTCTTATACAACTATTGCATAAACTACTATTAGGTAACTCAGTTTTGTTTAAATATAAATTCGTTTAGTTTTGATTTTGTTAATTTAACTGTAACAATCCATTATGAACTAGTACGTAGGGGAGACCTAGGCGGGTTGACACAAAATTTACAATTCAGGTCATAACTGCCTCACTATACGTTTTAGAACTTTGAGATATATATCGCTAGAAAGCAAATTTAATACTCTAACAATTGATTTCAGTTGAAGTGGTAATTAATAGTGATAACGATTTAAAAAAAAACATTTTCTAAATCAAGTCAGAGTGTTTCAACTCTCCTAGTATAGAGGTAAGATGAAACAAATACCTAGGTAAGTTGACACATTACATAGATGAAACATTTCAAAATAATAAACGCACATTTAAGTGAATAAAAACCTTTTAATGTTAAAGAAACGGCCTTTGTCATCAATTAACATTAATTATAATTAGTAAGGGACAATGCAAGTAGGTTTATCCTATATGTTTTGTAAAATTGTAGTCTTTAATGGATCTAAAACTATTTTATCAGGTAAGTAATAAACTTTAACACAATAAAGGAACTTCTTTGAGATCAACAAACAAATAACTTTTGCAACTTAAAATGCTGTTCTCTCTGGACGTCTCGTTATTTCCATTGTTTTTTTTTCTTTATGAATCGGTAGGTACAAGGAAGAGTGATGTAATTGATATGATTTTGCAGCCCCTCAAATTGACTTTCTCGGCAGCCAATTCATAAATATCCGTACAGGCTTCGCCTCTATTTGTCTTCCGCACGTAATTATTTGGCATTCTATACAAAACAAGAAAAAGTTTCAAAAATAAACCTATGTGAGTTGCGACAAACGAGGTGGGTTGAAACAAGGTGTTTCAACTTACCTCTCCATTGAAATTTACGGTTCTTATCGTGTCATTGCGATTATAACCTACAAGCCGTTAGTTTACCTAAATTATGAAATATGCATGTAAAACTAACTTAATTATGCTTTAAAAAACATCTACACTCAGTCCGAAATCGGATTAATTACATATAATAATACAGTATCGAAAAAAATATAAAAAACTTACTTTTCGCACAATTTTGACCATCTACGCTGTATCTCCGTAACCGTTCACCTGGCGGCCGCGACGTGTTCTGACAAGTCTAATAGACCGAGCTCGAGGTTTGAAATGCGTTGTTACCATACTTCTATTCGCTACAGTTACCGAGATATTGACGTTGTGTCAACTTACCTTTGTTGCAACCCACCTAGGTCTCCCCTATATAAAATAATTTCAGACTAAAATAATTGCATTTATGACTAAAGATGAAATATGGTACACAGATAGTCCATAGTCTACATTAACACAGATTACTTTTTTTCGGGAAATCTCAAGGAAACAGCAAACTTCGAGTCCCACGAATAGAAAAACACGGATGCGTGGCAAGTTTTTTTAAATCTTTCAAATGTATTTATTTGTTTCTTACGTATAAGCGACTCCATTAAGCCTGCCCTCAGCTAGGTCGTGGACGTCCAATTTGTAGGTGACTTGCAGCCGCGTCAGCCCCTGCACAGTGCCAAACCGGTCCTCGAGGGTCGGGAACTTCCAGTATCCATGGATCATTGACACGTTCTTAAGGTACTCTGTAATGAAAACAAATGTTCAATTGGGTAATTAAATTCGACCTTGATGGGAGGCTAATCACTTATGCAGTCGGCAAGGCTGTTGGAGTTGGCTAGGCGGTCGACCGACCACGTGCAGTGCTCAGGGTAGTGATTCTCTCAAAAATAACGGACGGTCGGACGAACGAGCGAAATCGCAGCGGTGAGTTTAAGTAGCATTTTCAGCACATTTTAGCGCGTGCATTTTCAATTCAGCAGCCTTACGTTCGATCCATCGGCAGAAACCATGCTGCCAAATTGAAAATGCACGCGCTTAAATATTTTTTGTTCGCAATGACGGAACTACTTAAACTCGCCGCTTGGACATTCACTCGTTTCTCCGTCTGACCATCCGTAATTTTTGAGAGAATTACACCCTAGTACTCGCGGACGGATAAGACTTAAAGCAAGTGCACAAAATGGCGCCTAGCTTTTCAAAATTTCAAAATAAATACAATTTAAATTGATTAATTTAATAAACTACGATGATATTCGTATCTTTCTTTGCACAAATCAATTCACGATAAAATCGCTTTCACACTGAGATGCCATAGTCTCAAGATACTCGTATGTGTGCACGCGCTGTTTTCTCCGAGAAAACTGGCCTTACGCCGTCGGAAACAAGCTGCCTCACGGGCCACGGCTTAAAACTCCGACGTCTCTAAACGTCCGACCGCGGTCGCTACCGCAAGCTAAGCGACTAAGGACGTCCTAAGGTCAAACAAAAATTTACTGGAAAAAACTATGTACATGG
This sequence comes from Acleris laterana, assembly GCA_963966035.1. Taxonomy (NCBI): domain Eukaryota; kingdom Metazoa; phylum Arthropoda; class Insecta; order Lepidoptera; family Tortricidae; genus Acleris; species Acleris laterana. The sequence continues at coordinate 4,587,811 of OZ014447.1, read as the reverse complement.
TCGGTCTCGACCAAGGTCACTCTGTCTTTAGGGCTTGTTTGTTGGTGACCGTCTAGCAGGCGCTTTACAAGGGAACTGCTTCTGGGATAATGTACCTATGGTGAAAATCTATAGCTGTGACTCCATGACGTCACAGTAACAAATCTCGTCTCACGCCAACTCCAAAACCGCGAGGTCATCAGTCAGTTTTTTTTTTTTTTTTTTAGCCTATTTGGGTGTCCCACTGCTGGGTAAAGGCCTCCCCTCTTTTCCGCCATTCATCCCGATTGACCAGACCGATCCGTCAGTTACTTACTTAAAATTCGAAATACGGAATTGTAAGTAAATACGACGAATTCGATATATGACATTTTTGTTCGCATGACCCTATGTAGTTCTTCAATCAATAGTTTACAATAGTGGTCTGCTTACCTAGCGTAACCATAGCAACTGAAACAAAGTTTTTTCGAAGTGTTAATTTCATCAGCCATGGCAGAATGTTAAATAGAAAACCGGGCAAGAGCATGTCGGACCATGCTCAGTGTAGGGTTCCGAAGCCGTAACGACAAACACAAAAAACTATCTCAAAAATCAACATGTATGAACCACCCAACTAGCAAAATTTCGTCATATAATGGTCGCGGCAACGTAACATATTCAGACTGTTAGCTTATGATATTAGTCATATAAACGTAATGAAAACGGTTATAGAACGCGATTTGGGCCCATTTTACTCAGCGTTTTCGTCATATAAAAGTCATTTAACTGCAACCGCCAGCCACTTATTGGTCATATAATAATCACCAACGTGACTATCTTATAACTCATTAGCTGTATAAAAGCGACTTATATGACTTTTATATGACTTTTAATCATATAAAGGACATATAAGCGTTGAGTTAGTTGCTTATTAGTTATATAATTATCATAGATGGAACTACGTTATGACTAATTTGACATGTTATTGCTAAATATACAACGTAATAGTGGAATAAAAGTGACGTCCTGGAAGGCTAAACAGCAGAAGAATTGACATCTCATACCACAGGAACTTAGTGAGTTGAGTGAAAATAAATGTCGGTGAGTATTATTTTGATTTCTAAGAAATATATGGCCATGTTGACATTATAACTCGAACGGTATTATGAATGCTGTTAAATTCGACTTAATGGTGGAAATGTGTTGCGAAGGCCACTTTATTGATAAAGTATACTATGTTTAATTGTAAATATTTAACGCCCCACAATAATAATAAGTTATTTAAATTTATTTTAAATAAATATTTTGATTTTTTACGTGAGATGCGGTTATATATCATTTATACGATTAATATGTCATATAAATGATTCTTATATAGCAAGCTTAGCGGTTAAAGCGCCATGACACCTATGTTGCTACCATACCAAAGTGCTGAATAAGATACTTCTATGTAACATGATCTATAATTCGCGTTTATATGCCTTCATGCAGCATATACAGCACAATAGCCATATAATAGCAACCATATTTCATTTACTCGAGCAAAGGGTATATAAGATGTTATTACTCGACCGAATAGTCACATGAGCGTCGTATAGAGGTAGATTATTCAGCATTATTTTATATGACTCTTTAGTAATAAAAAGACGTCGAGTAAACGTTTACTCAGCATCATAGTATGACTTTAAACCAAAGTGCTGAATAAGATACTTCTATATAACATGATCTATAATTCGCGTTTATATGACTTCATGCAAAATATACAGCACAACAGCCATATAATAGTAACCACATTACTTTTACTCGACTCTGCCTGGCATGTCATAAGTCAGCTATATAAGTTACTGTTACTCGAGTAAAAAGTCATATAATCGTCTATTAAATGTGTCTTATTCAGCAATTTTTTATATGACTCTTAAGTCATAAAAGGAAGTCGAATAAACGTGTACTCGGTATCATAATATGACTGTAATGCTGAGTTTCTAAAATGCTGCATAAGCTGGTTTTATACGACAGCTTCTGTATAATTCGCGTTTATACGACTTTAATACGATTTATTAGCTGAATAATCTCAATCTTATATGACTACTTTGCTAGTTGGGCAATTTTCTATTTAGTTATTTGGCGCTGTCTTAGATGATTTTTAGTAGGTATAAACCCGTTAGTCGCCTGTATCTCAGGAACTAATTAAGTCTACTTATTGTTAGTAATGATTATTTTTCTTATAAATTCGCATATAATATCTCAAACAAGAGCCAAGCTTTTAAGCGTGAGATCAGTATACCTATGTAGGTAGTTAGGTATCTAAACTGCTTCAAATCGACTTTAAATTACAATAAAAGTTTTATCTTTTATAAAGTAATTAATAGAAATTGAAAAAAAAACAAGGGCCAGTAAATAGATTTTTAAGTTTTCCAAACGATACTCGACTCAAATCAATAATCTAATCGATTATTTGTAAACTTTCAGATCGCAAATCGCAAACTTGTGGGTAGCATTCCGGGGCACGTCCGAACAGCATCTAGGCGCTCGCGCTTATGAGCGCGGCTGTCGCTCGATTTGTTACTTGGACAGACTCCCCCCCCGCGCGTCCTGCACGCCCCGTTAACAAATTTTTCTATCAAAGTTATCATAGGCGATTTTGATAGGTATAAACACTTTAGTCGCCTGTATCTCAGGAATTAATCTTGTCTACTTAGCCGTGATAGTTTTCCTTTAAAATTCGTTATATGCCCTTTCGTTGAAGATTTTTTTCAGATTTTTAGTATTTGTAGTTTTGGCTGTAGGGGGGGGGGGGACACTTGACTCTAACAAAAAATAGCGCTTTAAAGTTTAATATTTCATAAACGGATCCCTTAATCGAAAAATTGTTTTCATAAACCCACAATATTTTTGAAAGACCTATCCAACGACACCCCACACTATGGGGTAGGCAAGAAAAAAAAAAAGGCATCCCCACGTTACGTGTAGGGGAGGTGCATTAAAAAAAAATATTTTTCAAAATTTTATTTTACCACTTTGTTAGCGTGACTAATATGTATATTCATGCCAAATTACAGCTTTCTAGTACTATGAGTCTCTGAGCTAGACTGGGGACGGACGGACGGACGGACGGACATGGCGAAACTATAAGGGTTCCTAGTTTGACTACGGAACCCTAAAAAACGAGACACTAAGGGCCTGTTTCACAATCGACAAGTAAATTTATCTGTCACATAAAGTTGTCTCTCTCCTTGTCTATTTTCAAGTGTACGACAAAGAAAGGGCTAAACTTATCCGTCAAATATCCTTTACTAGTCGATTGTGAAACAGGCGGTAAATCAAATGAATTGGTAGTGGAAAGAAAAATATTTTCCTTTCAAAAAGACCAATTCAGAACAAAATTAAAGTAAAGGAAATACTTTTTTATTTCGTAAGGCAATTTAACCATGTCTCTGTTTCAATAAAGACAACGAAATAAATAGAAACAATTTTGTACTTATACTTAAACATAGACATCAACAACAATAAACTTCGAAATATTGCAAATAAAGTTAAAGAACTATCTCATCCATTGCTATTCACGTAACACATTAATAGTATAGGTATTACTGCAGAGGCCGGAAAGAAAGCCGTTTCGGGACGAGTATGAGTTCTATAAAGGTACGAGTTCAGCAGCCGCCCATCCCGGCGGAGGCTCGTATATACTGGTTGGGAAATTGAACTACCTATTTATGTACCTACTTGTTTTTGGTACCTTTTTGGTGTTAATAGATACGATAAATATGTAGGTAAAATATAGGTACAATAATATCAGGAGTCAATTTTAGATTTCCTTAGCAGGAAAAAAGTACTTAATACAGAAAGAATGATTGTATCGGGTGTCCTTTCACAATATTAAAGCCACATGAGTTTTTTTATTATTATTATTTAATAGCCTCTTCATTTTCTATATTGCTGTTTTGGGCAGTCTTCCGCCAGTCGTAATTTAATATATCAAGCTTATCTCTTTAACAACATCTTTGCCTGCCGTGACGCCGGACTCTATTGAGTGGGGATAATTTGGCACCTACTAGCCATGTTTTCCATAACAGGGTAGTGATTCTGTAAACAACGCCCCAGCGCGCCGCAGCGCGTGCATTTTCAATTTAGCAGCACGATGGGTCGAACGTATAAGACTGCTTAGTTGAAAATGCACGCGCTACAATGTGTTTTGTTCGCACCGACGGGACTACCTTAATCTCGCCGCTTGGATATCACTCGACAGTCCGCACGACCGGCGTTGTTTACAGAATCACTACCCAGTAATTTAACGTGAGAAGAAAAGTTCAAAATTTACACTTGCACCTACATGAGACGAAAATCATGATTGTTGTAACCGACGCACATAATATTACTTTGTGTTTGTTACCTGTTCCATTTTTAATGTAATTATCTATTTCAGGCAGATCAATAGTCAATCTTTTAATCAAAGTAAAAGCATTAATAGGATTTCCCAAGTAATTCGGAATGTCTTCCATCGCTCGCTCATGTTCTACTTTGAATCGTTCTAAAAAGCTGAAAAATAAAACCAAACTTTTAATTTTTTCCGCGTTGTTTATGACGAGACGGGATAAAATTAAGTTGATTACAAATAAAATATCATCAACGACAAAAATATAAATAGGTACCTAGTTTTATTTCCAAGTAAGTTTGTAATTTGCCACCTTCTTATTCTTTAACTTACACCCAGCACCAGCTCTGCGGGCCTAGTATAACTGCTTCTGTATCGCCTGTCATATGTGGATAAAGTATCCGTCACTCTCGTACTAATTTACATGTCAGAAGGTGACGGATGCCTTATCCAAACTATGTCACGCGATAAACGCCGCCATACTTATTAGGGCCCCTTGGCATTGTTGCATTCCAGTGTGATAAGAAACCGGTAAAATTACTAGCATAGATTCATTCCTCCTTAGTCCTCAGGGTTGGCAACGCATTCACGGTCTTGCGGTTGTAGTTTTGAGAACGCAAATGTATACAGTGTGTTACCGGCATGCGGGCATTTATTAAAACTGCCGATAATATGTTGCTTTAGCAATTGTTTGCAAGTATTATAAATTAAAAAACAATTAAAATAACTTTACAATTAATTGTCTTAGATACTGTCCATTTTTAATGTAATGCATGTGTTGCGTGTTCATCGTTATCAGTATCGCTGTTGCTTGGTACAAGGCATGTCGTGGTACGGGGGCAGATCATAATAATCAAAGTATCCGTCGATTGTCATTTACACTTCGCTCATTGAATTCAAAACGGATACATTCCAAAATAATTTTCTCTTGCATTGAAAATCTTATATGAACAGCTTCTAATTTTAAAATGGAACACTGACTCATTTTGGAATGTGTCCGTTTTGCATTCAATGAACGACTTGTCAAATTGCTATGCTTTACATTGCTGGCAATTAAAATTTCGTTAGAATGTTAACAGAGCCTAAAAATTTGTTTATTAATTAAATTAATGTAATGGTTACGTTACAAATATAAGTTATTTTAACGTACTTTAAAAAAAGCCAGGGTGCGGGTAACACACTGTATAGGAGATCCCGCTTACGATCAGAAGCTCTATCCAAGGTATCTATTCGTTTTGTTTTTAAACCAATCGCGTCACTGGTGGATCACGTGACTCTTCGTTTTACGTATCTACCAGTGACGCGATTGGTTAAAAACGAAACGAAGGTTAGGGCTCCGGTGGCGTGTGTGTTCGTTTGCTTTCTCTGTGCCATAAAACAAAGATTACCATGTGGCTACTAAGTAATTGAGACCCATACTCTTTTAAAACTGCGAGTCTTTCCTCCTCTTTGGTGATATAGTGATCCAAGTCATCTATGATTTTCTTCTGAGTTATTAGCAACGGCTCTATTTCCACAACTGCAGTATACAGTTCTGCATGTGCCCATGGTTTAAAAAGTGATAGAAGTATAGTCAGGCAGACTATTTTTTGATTAATAGAAACCATTTTGGTCGTTCAGTTCTTCCTGAAACAAAAAACTTTTAAGGTTAAAAGGTTTTAGTCTAGATGCATATGATAATGCATTAAACACACGTTCAGAAAATGGAGTTAGAAAAACCTTGTTTTAAAAACGTGTAACTTAAAGTCGTCTTGCGAGCTCAAACCTGTGTCGAGATTGTGTGTTTAACTAAGTGTGTGAAATTAAACCAATAATTCCGAAATATGTCAAACATAGCATTGAATTTCCTAATCAATGTAGTACACAGTTTTTTAATTGACTTAATTATTTTGAATCTACCGTAAAATCTCAATTTCGCCAATCTCCGGAAGGCCATATTTGGGATGACTTTATTTACTGGCTGAATTTTTCAACGTTAATAGTAGCTACATTATTGTAGAGGTCCGGAAAGTAAGGGATTATCTGGCTGACTGACTTCAGGGCCTGTAGTCTGTACTATAATCACACCCTATTTGACGCTTGTATGTTTTATAGTTTTTACGATACAACAAAAATTCAAATAGGTACGTTGAAAAAAAAGTTTGTTCTTTGCGAACACACGTTATTAATTTCACTTTTTTAACTAAATAAAACACATTCTGAAAAGAAACTACTCGCTATCTATTACGGTTCAAAAGATACAGCTCTTTAAAGTTCGGACGGGCAGAGGCGGAGCCATCGGGTACGGAACCCTAAAAACGTCAGTTAAATGAAAACGTAACGATTCTATACTAGGGCGTTCCTCGGTGTTCAAATGATTGATAAGCGATAACTAGGGCCAGGATTTAGGTGGCATATCGTGGTTCTAGAATCCATGGAATCGCTATTTCCTAAATATTATAAATATTATAATACATGACACTTTAATTTTCACCTTCAGTATAGTCATAAATACATCTTAATCTATACCTACACACTATTGCTTGTTGCTGTATCGCGTTCACAGGAGAGATATCCTTCATACCAAAAATCATTTAAATTGGTATAGCGGTTTAATGAATAAATGAATTTTGAAATATTAAAATACTGAAGGTCACAGTCAGTGTCTATTGAATTAGGTGTGTCAGTGTGTATTGAATTAGGAAAAAGCGACTCCACGGAGCTTATTGGCAGAATTGAAATTTTACGGTTAATTCATAAATAATTGAGTCAATCAAAGAGCCCGTGTAAGTACTATAAGGTGATTATACGTAGCTGTTTCAATTTCACACATTTATTGTTAAACTGAAACTCAACACAGGTTTACCACACGGCTGTAAGTAATTCAGTTATTAATACTAGGTTTTATTTTTATTTTAACTACAGTAACAATAGCTTACGGAATCGTCCAAAAGTACGTCTACGTATACATCTCATTTTAAATTAAAAAAATAAACAGAAAAATAAGTTCCTGAGAAAAAAGAATGTTTGGGATTAGGTTTTGTCGCCAACTGTACTTTTTTGCAGTCTTTATTTTCTTATCAAGACCAAACAATTGAGTCCCAACTCGGTGGGAATCTAAGTATGGCGAAGATTCGGTCGCCATCTTCTGAATCCATCATCAGATCAGTATGCAAAATTTCAGCTTCATCGGAAACCGGGAAGGGTTTCAAATTAATTTTGATTTATATGACCCGTACATGGGTCTATATCGAATGGCATACAATTATTAGTAATTAGACTTTAGAGTTATCAATATTAGGACAAACTTACTTTAGGACGTTAAATGTTTATGCGCAAAAATTATTAGGACAAACGAGTAGTATGCCATTCAACAGTATGCCAAACATTCTCGGCCAAACATTTTTAGGACAAAAAACGTTATGCAATACGACAGGCGCCCCGTTGGTCCACCTCGTTAGAGGTCTACCTTGCATCTTGTGGTACTCTAACGCCACTCAAAAAACCTTCTACCCCATCAGCCATCTGTTCTGGGAGCGATTTGCCCCGCCCACTGTGACTTGGTCTGTTCCCACTAGTCCTGCTACACTAGTATTAACTGGAGCTGTATGGTTGGCACTGACAATAGAGACCCTGTCACTTAAGTCTAGCAATGCTTAGGGCTATGCGGTGACTTTGGTTTCAGCATCTTTGGAGCAGATTTCCTGAAAAGACGCTAGTGCCCGTCCCTCGGTTATCTCTCTGTCTCCTCTTATGACATTTACAAGAGATGGGGTGACTTTTTCTTAGCGCCACACGACAAGATATAAAAAGTGGTATCATTCAAATTTTAAGTAATATTTAACAAAAATTACCATAGTTCGTTCAAGTCCTGGCTAGGGTTGAGGCGTAGAACTGGTACAAAACAGACATGAACTTTTACATATATAATGTTACTTAAAAAGTTTTTTTTGTTACAGGGAAAGCTAAAAGACGAGAATGGTTTTCAATATGAAATATCTATTCTGTTTAAGTCTAGTCCTATCTCTCTTTAAGCCATGGGCGCGCACGGAACTTCTGGAAATCAACAAGAGGATCATAGATGTGAACGACTTTATCACGGATGAGGACAAGAGTCTTGTAGCTTTAAAGAGGTACGTCTAATGTCAATATACTTGCTACAGACTGACCTTACATACAGTCAAAAACAGTTGAAAATGGTGACCATAGCAGCCAGAACCGAGTTACGTTGTTCTAGAGTCACGCTTACAATTAAATACATAATACAAGATAATTAAATAATGATAATGTTGTTATATAGTTTAATCGCTATACAAAACGTTATTATGTCTATAGTAGTAAATTATAACGTTATGAAATTATTTATTTTATCGTTATACGTTTCATGAATTTAACCAACTTAATGTTTTATATCAGACGAAATTATACGAAATGGTTTATAATGTTATGATTAATTGATATTTTTTATTATATATTCTTTTAAATCCTGAATGGCTAAATTACTTTCATTAAGTTTGTACTACTGACTGGTAATCTAGATTAAGTCACAAAAAAATTAGTTAGAAACATATAGTACTAACCTATACATGTCGGCAGTCACATTTTCATAATAAACTTTTTAATTATTTTAGTCACCTAATGACAGCGGAGGAATGCTACTCGCTCTGTAAAGCCTTCTACAGCAGGAGCGACTTAGCCAACACGCTGGCGTGGAGTATGGAGGCCCTCCGCAAGTACAAAGAGGAAACCACCGAGGAGCACTCGTTCACCGAAGTGGACGTTCTGGAGTACATTGCCTACGTGCACTATTTGATGGGTCAGTTTTTTTTTTTTAAGGACAACCCTTACAACAATTGACCTAGTCCCAAACTAAGCTCTAGGCTTGTAGGTTCTATGGGTACTAGACAACGATATAAATACTTATATAGAGAAATATATACTTAAAATTGAAAACATCCATGACTCAGGAACAAATATTTGCGCTCATCACACAAATATCTGCCCTTCGAACCCAGGACCAGAGCTTCGTAGGCAGGTGAGGGTCACTACCCACTAGGCCAGCGCGTCGTCAAAGTTAAATAAATAAATAATAAATATTAGGGGGACAATGTCACACCAATTGACTAGTCCCAAACTAAGCTCTAGGCTTGTACTATGGGTACTAGACAACGATATAAATACTTATATAGAGAAATATATACTTAAAATAGAAAACATCCAAGACTCAGGAACAAATATTTGCGCTCATCACACAAATATCTGCCCTTACCGGGATTCGAACCCAGGACCACTAGCTTCGTAGGCAGGGTCACTACCCACTAGGCCAGCGCGTCGTCAAAGTTGATAACATTCACGGTTTACTTCCGTTGCTTGTCAGTGGCGTTCAGAATTGCATGGACAGTTTATGAATGAATTCATTTATAAATTGTCCACGCAATTCTGAACGCCACTGTACACTTACATACATACAAACTTTCACGCCTTCATTCCCAGAGTGGGGTAGGCAGAGCTAAAGAACTACCAACAACTCGAAGACACTACTGGTCCGGGGCAGCGATTATCTTGCTCTCCTGTCCCACGTCTCTGTCTCCTGTCTCTGTCTTGCTCGCGAACTGTTGCTTATACTTTGCCCAACGTCAAGTGACGGTCGCGGTCTCCGGTCGAGGTCCCCTATCTCGGTCTTCTGTCTGTGTTGCGACGCGAACCGCCACCTTTAGACGCCGTACGAGGCAACCGCCATATTGTCCGAGTTGCCAATTTGAGACCGAAAAGCAACCTAAAAAGAAGTACCTACTCAAGTCAGTGTGGTTATTTAATTTTAACTTTAAAAAGCAATTTATTTAATAGGTAACATAAAAAACGCGCTGGGATGGACTAAAAAACTACTGAAACTGGATCCGAATCACCCGCGGGCAGTGGGGAACGTGCCGCAGTACGAGGACATGATCGCTGAACAAGAAAGGGCAAGCAAGATTTTAGAGGTTACGTTGCTTTTACCTTTACTAGTTCTAAGAATGTTGCTATTACGCTTTACAACGTTGTAAAACTAGTTCGGGAGGGTTCATTGCTATTATTTACGCCGTCCTTAAACTAGTTCGGGGTACGTTTATGTTACCCTTTACGCCGTTGTTCTACTGAAACGTTATAGTTTTAAGAATTATCTTAAGCATTCGTTACGTGGGTTAGGTATCTAAGGTAAGACTTGTGACCACAAAAATATAAAGCTCCTGCACATGGAAATGCCTGTCCATAAAATGAGAATTCGTCGAAGTGAAACGTTCTATGAAATGAGTTTCGACATTTCAAGGGTAAACCACTAAACCGTAACGTCAAATTAAAGAATAGAATTTTTTTCGTTTCATCTATTCACCGTATTATATTTATTCTTATAAGCCTTTTTTAAAAATCTTTCTCTATATATTATGTGCCGCACGGAAAAGAATTGGTTAAAATACGAAAATATTTACTAAACAGGATACCGGGGAGAAATCTGTAGATGAGAAAACGAAAGACATCAAGTTGTCTGAAGAGCTGCATGAATTGAATGTTGCTGAAATGTAAGTCCAACAGCAAGCTTTAAAACCCTTATTGCCTACTGGGGGTCGCACTTTTATTATTATTGGGGGGTTTGGATGGGCCTTGTGTGTCACTTCGACCCTTGCTGATCTTTTATAACAGCCCTTTGTTTAAAGTTCACCGCAAAGGCCCGTTGCGTCTAAGAATTTCCAGATGCTTTGGGCCGTGAGAAGTTGTATCTCCTGTGGGTCCACAATATGTCGCCCTAGGTAGATAGGTACTTCTGTTACGCATTAGTGGTCCGCAAGAACAGAGGATGTGCATTGCTGTCTCCTCTGTTTCCTGACAGAACCTGCATGTCGGTTCTTGTTTCATACCCATTAGAAACAGATGTTTGTTCAATTTGCAGTGGCCAGTTAGAATTCTAGTCACTGCGCAAGTCTTTTCTCTTTTGAGTTGTAGAATCTCTTTGGAGAAGTTGCTTTTGAACCCTGTAATTAATGATTTCGAGTGCTTTTGTCCTTTCGTGGACTTCCACAGCTCGGTCGCCCTAGATTTATATAGGTCGCACTTTTGGTGCCGATGACTGCTGCGCCTCTAGTCTAGGTGTAAAATACAAATCGTTTTTGACCTGAGGGGCTATTGCTTAAGACTACGCCGAGCGTACGCCGGATGTACAGTGGCGCCCTCCTTACTATTATTGTGTTCTATTAAACTAAAGTATTTTCTTGAAATTGGTCGGTAAGTTTTTGTACTACTAATGAAAACACAACTTATTAGGGTATATCACATAATTTAATAACAATTCACCTTCGAGTTATCAACTTAACGGAAAAAAGTGGCCACCTTTTCCCGTTAAGCTGACTACTCAAAAGGTAATTGTTATTAAAGTGTTTCACGTATCCCATAAATTGTGTTTTTACTTGCGCTACAAAAACGTATTGTCTGATTGCAAGGAAATTCTTTACTTAAGTAGAAAACACAATAAAAGTAATGAGTGCGCCACTGGACGCAATTTATGGGATACGTGAAACACTTTAATAACAATTACCCTTTGAGTAGTCAGCTTAACGGGAAAAGGTTGCCACTTTTTTCCGTTAAGTTAATAAATCGAAGGAGAATTGTTATTAAACTATGTGATATACCTTATAAGTTGTGTTTTCACTTGTAGTACAAAAACTTACCGACCAATTTCAAGAAAATGCTTTGGTTTATTATAAACACACAATAATAGCCACTGTACATCCGGCGTACGCTCGGCGCAGTCTTAAAGAGTGACCCAGAAGACGTCACCATGGCAACGAGCTACAACAAAAAGTTTATTGACGCAATTACAGAAGTCATTCAAATTAGGTACTTTTTATAGTAAAGAAACAATTCGGTAGTCTAATTAAAATGTTGAATCTTTTTTTTTTAGTCACCATCTGACAGCGACGGATTGCTTCGAGCTCAGTAAAGTGTTTTACAACAAGAGAGACTATAATCACTCGCTGGCGTGGAGCATGGAGACCCTCCGCAAGTACAAAGAGGAAACCGAGGAGCACTGGTTCACCGAAGTCGACGTGTTGGAGTACATTGCCTTCTCGCATTACTTGATGGGTCAGTTGATAACATTCACGGATTTTTTATTTGCGTGACGATATTCGAATATCAAAGTCAAATCGGAGAAATAAGTACTGGTAAAGGGCCTAATCTTAAGTACCCGAAACCGACGTGCGTGCATGACTCGATGTATGAATGTGGAAGAAGCGAAACAAATTTGTCAAGATCGTAGCAAGTGGAAAGAAGTGGTCTCTGCCTACCCTTCTGGGAAACAGGCGTGATTTAATGTATGTATCTATTCGAATATTATTTCTCTTTTCACGCTTTAAAGTTCTCACATTGCAATATAATTCTCCCATTTCGCAATTTAAAAGTTGATTTTAGGTTCAAGATCGTAGCAAGTGGAAAGAAGTGGTATCTGCCTACCCTTCTGGGAAACAGGCGTGATTTAATGTATGTATGTATGTATTCGAATATTATTTCTCTTTTCATGCTTTAAAGTTCCCACATTGCAATATAATTCTCCCATTTCGCAATTTAAAAGTTGGTTTTAGGTTCAAGATCCTTTCTTATTGAGCTCAAAGCTTCTACTAGCGTGGAAGTTAACTTTACAGCTGGCTGTCAAGTTATTATTTAATAGTAGATTATATACCGAGGGGATAAAGCACCGATTTATGTCACGAGCGCGATATTGAATCCTGAGCAAATGATGGACTCTCGAGCGTAGCAAGGGTGTTACAAGTTAGAAAACGGAGTCCTGAGTGCAGCGAGGGATTCAAGCTCGCCCAAGACGAAAACAGCTTTATCCCAAAGGAGAAAACTCTGCTTTTCTCACATTTTGCGAGACAATAAAAAGCAAGGCTACTTACTAGAAATAACGTAAGCTTTAACGTATGTATCTTTCGATTTCCCAGGAATAGATTATCAACAACGCCTAAGGGGTATTTTTTTAATTGACTCGGATATCAAATCACTTTCGCTCGTCACTCGACATCTTTATTTGAATTGTAAACTTTCTACTTCAACCTCCTGCTAATACTGCAGCGTTTTGCAACACTCGAGGCTTTTGTTTTATTTTCTTTGTTGCGTATATGGCTTGTAGTGGCCAGTTCGATTTTCAAATAAGTTCTTGTTGCTGTAGGTTTCCATGAAAAAAATATTCATACGAATTAATCTCATTATTAACTAGCCGGGTTATCATAATATGGTACTGAATCTCATTGTAACCCGCTAGTTAGGCGATGGCTATTACGACTTACCTTAGGTGAGGTTTGCATGATATATAATTGGGCAATTTCGAGCATGTGGTGTTAAAATAATTTATATAAGTAAAAGTTTTTTTCTTGATATGGAACACTTATCCATTATTTCTCTATCCCGACACTGTATTTCTTTTTAATCACATTTTTAATTTTCTGCATGAGATTTTCAACTTAGGTCGAACGCAATACAGCCAAGTCATTCGTTGATTTTGTAATGTTTTTGTTAATAATTGTTGTTTTTATTTATTTTAAGTTTATTTTTTGTAAGAGGACCATAGAAAATGTATTCAAAGAACAAGTTTATTTAATGCAGTAACCTCGTCTGTCGGGCTGTAGGGCTTAATTGTCTTAGGCGGACTTGCGCGGACCAGAGTTAGCCCTTAACCCAGAGTTAAGCGTCTACTTTTGTACGTGGTTTGCCGCCTAACCTCGGGTTAAGACGCTAACTCTGGTCCACGCAAGTGGGCGTTAGTCGATTTTATGCAGCCTATACGCCGAAAAAAGAAGAACTTTACGAGCATGAGAAGTGAAAAAAGTATACTATCAACAGGTGACGTAAGAACCGCATTGAAATGGACTAAAAAGTTGCTGAAACTGAGTCCGAATCACCCGCGGGCAGTGGGGAATGTTCCGCGGTACGAGCAAATCATCGCAAAAGAGGTTCGATGCTTTTACGTTTTACTCTTCGGACCTACAGTAGCTATAATCGCAGCCGTAAATAGACGAGCCGTATACGTGACACTTAAGACGTAATACAAAATGTAATTTTCCGAATCTACTCATGATTACAATCAACTATTAATATGGGACCAACTTCGAAAACGTAAACACAACATCGACGTCTCCATACAAATTGTGAAAGCAGCTGATTGCTTTTAGTATGGGAGATTAATTTTTTTCTACCGATTTCGATATTAGTCCCATAGTAAAAGTTGATCGTACTGATGAGTAGATCTAGAAAATAAAATGTTGTATTACGTCTTAGGTGTCACCCTGTATATAGCATTGCCCGGTGTTAAATAAATTAAATAGTCACGTATGTAATTCTGTAGGTCCGCCTATCACTCTGGGATAATAGTCGTTAAGGTATGTATGTATGTATGACAGTAGTCGGTTTCAGATAAAACACACATTAATTATTTAAAAAAAAAACTCGGATGCCGATGACTCCAATCGGCGTCACGATTAGCCTTAGCTAGATGCCGCCTATGCCATTAGGCGTTACGCTTACGAAATCGTCGACATAATACGTATGCCAATGAATTGGTTGAAATGCCAAATAATTTTATTTAACAGGGTGAGAAACTGTCTGAGGAGATGCATCAATTCGATGTTGCTAAAAGGTAAGTCTAACTAAAGGCAAGTTGTATAACCCTTAGTTACAAATTGACGTGTTAGGTCAAATCTTGCCAGTCAATTAAGAACAACTTTTCGTTATTAAAATGGATTGAAACTCCAAATTTTATTAAGGTTCCTTAAAACTTGTTATTTTGACAAAAACTTAGATTTCCCAATCATCGTGATTAAGGTTTATTTCTCGTAAATAGAATTTAGTTTTATGCAAGGTGGTAATATTTGACCTAAGACAACCTGTGGCCCGTCTCAGAAAGCCATTCAGCTACTCTGCACTCCACAAATCCCACTCTTCAAACGTATTTCTTCCTACGAAGCTATTACAGAGTTGAAGTGGCAGTGTCGATTTGTGGATATGCGAAAAATACTTCGCATGCCTGTTCCAGAAATTTTAACTAAAAATAAAAATAAAATCTAAAGTTCACAGTTGTATACAATTTATTACTTGTGTTAATTTATGTTGCTTTTGTAATATCTTAACTTGTAGCTAAGTTAAAACTTGTAACAAATACAATGTTATTTGCTAGTAACAAAATGTTGAATAATGTTTCTTTACTTAAAGAGTACTTATATTAGTTACAAACATAGTTTACAAGTGAGTTCATTGGCTGAATGGGTTAAACAATTGCCCAACTGCTAATTTTCCAAAAAAAAAACTCACACCGATCGTCATCGCAATTTTTGCAGAGTTTGTAAATCTGGCACGGTGTGAAAAAAGTTTCAGGAACGCATTTACTCTGCATATTGTCATTTGCAAAGTAGCTTTTAGGAACAGAATCTTTGCAGATTTTTTGTAAATTACGCATGTTTATTCTGCACTTTGCATTACCGTGGATTTCGAAAAAACAGAGTGCAGACTTGCAGAGTCGCTTTCTGGAACAGGACCTGGTTGTATAATGGGGTTTCGTTCTCCCGGCAGTTGAATTATAATGATAATCTTCTTAACTATTTTAGTCTCCAAATGACAGCGGCTGATTGCTTTGAGATCGGTAAAACCCTTTACCACAAGAATGAGTATAAGAACTCGCTGGCATGGAATATCGAGAGCCTCCGCAAGTACAAAAATGAAACTACCGAGGAGCAATCGTTTACCGAAGTTGAGCTGCTGGAGTACATTGCCTTCACGCATTATTTGATGGGTCAGTTGATAACATTCACGGTCTGGGGGATAATTTTCGAATATTAAAAATTCCTAGACTTAATTGGTTATTTGAAGGTTCTAGATATGTTCTTATAAAACTCGTAAATTTAACCGCGTTATCAAATAATCATCGTGATTAAATTTGTTATACTATATTTCCGGAACCGAATTTTCAAAAAAGGTTATGTAAAGGTAAGGTCGGTAAGGTATCTATCTCTTCATAGTATAAAACTAAGTCGCTTCCGTCTGTTCGCTTAGATCTTCTTAATTGCGCTACGGATTTTAATGCGGTTATCGTCAATAAATAGGTAGAGTGATTCAAGAGGAAGGTTTTTATGTATAATTAATTCTAGTTTGTGTACGGGTGTTAAACTCACATAAACCAAAGCGTAGCTAGGGCGGGTCCCTAGTTTATTTATTTATTTATTTATTTTATTTATTTGGAAAGCAAGCAGAAATAAGTGAGCGGGAAATAAGGTTTCTGATTCATATTATAAACATTCACTTATTCCCTTAACAGCTCTCACTGAAACATACAAAGAAATTCATTATACTACACTTAACTTATTTATCTAAATAACAAGAATGACAAAGTGCAAAATAAGTACCTACCAGACTAGAAACAGTCTAGTGAGTTGATATCGTCCATTATAAATTGTATACATATTATTAAACATTATTAGTAGCCAAATCCAGTATTTTCTTTTTAAATTGCTGTTTGGTGACATTAAATATGTCGACCGAAATCCAGGACTTATTATATGCATTGTTATTCTACAATTCCCGCCAAACTGCTAAGTACTCAGTTTTTTGCCAAAGATGCAACCACCTAATTAGACATTCGTGTTCGTGTAACTTTAATAGTGATGCCAATTTCAACCTTAAAAACCAAGAGTTCTCATGTTTAATTTTGGTTTGTTCTATTATTATTTTGCATAGTAAATTACATTATAGTTATCCACTTTGCGATCTTTTTTTCTGCGTGGTGGCCGGGTAAGAATAGTGCCACTCCATGTCCTCCCGTGGATGTCGTAAGAGACGACTAAGGGAATAAAGGCTGTGTAGTACTGTTAGGCGATAGGCTTGCAACCTGTCACTAATACACTGGTAAACATCTTAGCCTAATTGTGCAAAATGTGGTTACAGAATTATTAACAAGTTTTTAGAGTTGTTAGTAATTCTGTAGCTCTGCCTACCCCACTCTGGGAATAAAGGCGTGAGCTTATGTATATATGTATGTTTTTCTGCGTTAATAGTTAACCGGACCTAACCTTAACCTTTCAATCCTCTGTGCTGTTTTAAGAACAAGGGCAGTTTTACGATTACCTTTTTTGTTATAATCACAAAAAGAGTATACATAATTTTAAACCTATGGGCTGGTCATATTAGCCGAAGACCCGATAACCGTTGGGACACACAGGTTGAGACCGCGAATCGGCCAACGCAGTGTCGGGCGAGATGGGGTGATGATCTCCGCGATGTGTCTGGCAGTGGTTGGATGATGATGACGATGATGATGATGATAATTTAACAGGTGACGTAAAACTAGCGTTGAAATGGACTAAAAAGCTGCTGGAACTGGACCCATATCACTCGCAGGCAGTAGCAAACGTGCCGCACTTTAAGCAAGCTATAGCCGACAAAGAGACGGGAACTAATAAACGGGGGGTATGTTGCTTTCACCTTTTACGCCACTATCCTAGCAGTGTAATCGCATACATACAGAGACTTATAGGTTGGTAAAATAATGTGTTGCCAGTTGTATTTATAGGAAACTAGCTTCTGCCCGCGTAAATTTCGAATATCGTTAATCCCTCAAGAACTTTTAAGTTTTCCGCGATGAAAACTATCCTATGTCCTACTCCAGGAGCTAACCATGTGAATGCCAAGCTTCATCCCGATGCGTTCAGTGGTTGAAGCGAGATTAAGTAACAAACATCCAAGTGAAGTGTAGGGTGACTAGGTTGAAATGACAACTCAAGCAGTCTTGGAGAATACTGAATACTGAATGCTTTATTCGAATAATGTTCTGCTGATATATAGGTACTATGGTTTCTAATCATTATCTACGCTTAGGGTTAATAGTGTGGAACTTGCGATAATGCATCGTAAGCAGAGTTATAAGTAAATGTCAAGGTTTAAACTGTAAACTTTATAGCATCGTTAAACTACTGATCTGATAAGAAGTAGGTGTCAGCAGTGTCAGCTGTTACATTGGTGACCTCACATTAGACAAGCCGTAAACTTTTTTTAAATATTAATACGAACGCCACTTCATTTTGCACAACACTGTGCCAACATTTGTGCATTTTGAATCATCATATTGCTTCGTCATGTGTATTTGAAGCTTTTGTTTACTTATTTATTTTCAACATAATTTTACTGTAATAATAATAATAATTACTTACTCCTTAATCACATTCCGTACATACTTTAAAAGGAACAAATTCCATTAAGAATCTTTACACCTGAGTATATGAATAAAAATACTTTCGCTGATAATAAAGGTTTGAGTATGAAATACTACTATTTTTTTTTAAGTAATTTCTCAATTTCTGTAAATCTTTTGTCTTCCTTAAATTTTATTCATATTAAGTTCGTTCTACAGAGTGCAATTTTTTTTATAAATATGTTCATTTAAATACTTTAAGATCAAATTAATATTTTCACGGAAATTTATAATATATACCTATTCTGTACGTAGATCGTGTAGGCACTTTAACAATACAAGACGCATATAACGTCAAACTAAATAATAAAGTGTATTTATTGCATTGCATTTCTCTTAGTCATGGTGTTGTTAAACATCTATAGTATACCTAGTCAATTTTGGGTAAATATACCTACTATATTATTTGTTAAAAATCCTTCTTGAAAGCCGCCGATGCCTATCGGAGTCTCATTTAGCTTTAGCTGGATGCCACCAACGCCGATTGGCGTCACATTAATCTCTAGCTGCATGCCGCCGAACACGATAGGCGTTCCGTTTGTCGGCAACGCGACATGGTTGACGTAACACTTGGCAATGAATGGATTAAAATACCAAACAATAGGTATACATATTCAACAGGACACCGGGGATGAATGTGAAGATGCGACTGAGGAGACCGATCAATTCGATGTTGCTAAAAGGTAAATCCAAAAACAAGCTTTAAAACGCTGATTACGTTTTTCTAAAGCCGTTTCTTATTTTATGTAAGGTCAAATCTTGCAAGAAATTGTGAACCATTCTCTTTATTGAACAGAGGGGGTTATTATGACGTATCTGTGCAATTCATTTTACGCTGAGAGAAAAGGACAGAGTTATGTAACTGCTAATAACTCCGTCCTTTACGCTCACCGTAAAATGAACTGCATAGTTGTGTCGTAATAACCCCCCTGTGGTTATTATGAGGTATCTGTGCAATTCATTTTACGCTGAGAGAAAAGGACAGAGTTATGTAACTGGTATAGCTCCGTCCTTTACACTCACCGTAAAATGAACTGCATAGCCATGTCATAATAACCCCCCTGGGCTGAAAATTAGAATACATTCTGAAAGTCAAAAAGAAAAGCGAATACAAAAAAATGCTTGAAATGTTGCTTAGGCAAAGGGGATTTTACTGCCCAGTGCCTCTAGCAAGTACCCACATAGTAATTCACTATCATTATCATTGCCACCCCGCGTCACTCTAATGTACGTTGTCGTACATTATTTGACTTATTTATACTTCACATTATCTACGCGACGTCGATACGAACATAACCTCAATGTCAACTCAAATTATAAACTTTTCAATAATTTTAGTCGGCTAATGTCAGCGCAGGGATGCTTCAATCTCTGTAAAGGCTTTTACTTCAAAAATGACTTTAAAAACGCGCTGGCATGGGGCATGGAGGCCCTCCACAAGTACAAAAACGAAACAGGCCAAAAGCACTCGTTCACCGAAGTAGAAGTGCTGGAGTACATTGCCTTCTCGCATAATATGATGGGTCAGTTAATTCAATTCATGTTTTATTTTCTTTGCGTGATAATATTGCAATATTATTTTATAATTTCGCGCTTTTCAGTTCCTAGATTTAATATGTTAATAAAACTCAACCGTACCTAACATCTTGTCTTTTGGCATCGCGTGGAAGTAAGTCTTACCACGCTATCAGATAATTATTTCAATTAAACATGAGAGTTTAGTTTTTTCTAACTAATAACCATAATTAATATGCCCTATTTTTTTCTATAATAGGATGCTCACTAAACTGCTTCTCAGTTTGCTGGCAAAGATGCACATTAAACATAGCTTTTTGAATTAATTGAATCATGATGCCAGTTGGACACAAAAAAAATTACATTACGAATAGTGTAGTCCAGACATTTTTATTTTGTTTTAAAAATTGAATTAACCAAGTTACATACCTAACAAATACATTAACATTATTCAACAGATGACCTAAAAAGCGCGTTGAATTGGACTAAAGCCCTGCTGGAACTGGACCCAAATCACCCGCGGGCAGCAAGGAATCTGCCGATCTTCGAGAAAGCCATCGCAGAACAAGAGGCGGCAACTAAGCAACGAGGGGTACGTTTCATTTTCGTTACACAAACGAAAAGTATAATCACATACGACGCGCTGGCCTAGTGGGTAGTGACCCTGCCTACGAAGCTAGTGGTCCTGGGTTCGAATCCCGGTAAGGGCAGATATTTGTGTGATGAGCGTAAATATTTTTTCCTGAGTCATGGATGTTTTTTATGTATTCTCTATATAAGTATTTATTTCGTTGTCTAGTACCCATAGTACAAGCCTAGAGCTTAGTTTGGGACTAGGTCAATTGGTGTGAGATTGTCCCCTTATATTATTATTATTATTTATTATTATTACATCCACAAAATTCTCGAATTAGTTTGACTGATAGTGTTGCCAGGTATAAAGAAAATGTAATAGTTATTGGAAAATTTTCGATTATTAGTATCGGCTCGGGCTTTAAGCAAGCGAAGTTAGTATGTATTATGTACTCAAAAGTAAAAAAGAAATATTGAGTTAAGTACAGTTATATCTCCTAATTTAATATTTTTAAACATTTGCCAGTAGTCAGTTTCAGATAAATACTTAGAGCCGTATTAATAAACTAATCTCAACTCTAATGCTCGTCCCGAGATGCGTCAAAAATGACAGTGTTCTATGGTTTGACGTTTACTTTGACGTGTCTTGTGACGGGCATCTCAGTCAAGATGAGTTTATTAATACGGGCCTTACACATTAGTTTTGATTAAAAATCTTTTTCGGATGCTGCTGGCTCCGATTAGCGTCATATTTAGCTTTAGCTGGATGCTGCTAACGCCGATGGGCATCGCGCCATGTTACCGTTGCCTGCGTGCGCGGTGTTCTTGTTGAGAAAAATATTATTTGCATTCTATTTGCTACGGTGGCCCTTCAAACGATGATTGCCCCGAAAGGTGGATCACCGCGACCGTAGGTACGCGAAAGTATATACGTGACGGTTGGTAAGGAATTGGGATTGACCAAAAAAAATTACTCACGGTTTTTACTTTCTAATTCGAAAGAATAGGAAATTTTAAGACACCAATTTCATTAATTTTATATTTGAGCTAATAGTTTTGTTTAAATATCTTTATTTATTTAGCAGACATTTTATGGATGACATGATTATTTTAAATTTGGGATGGCATTTTCGAATAAATTACAACAATTAAATGATATTCAATGTAAAAAGTGATTGTAGTATTGTATTAAAACATACTATTTCAAACTGTCTTCGCCTAACCCGTAAGATACACCTAGGACGGCTGCAAGCCGAAAATGAAAGTCAAACAAAGGTTAAATTTTAGTCAAAATATCCAAAATAGATAAATATTTCAAAAACTGAATAATGCAGAACGGCTTTACAACCCTATTCCTCGAAATGGTTTTCGAATTGGAGTAATTGTAAAAATATGAACAATCCCAATTGAAACGACGAACAAATTTCCATACGTAACAGGACACCGGGGATGAATTATTTGAAGATGAGACGACTGAAGATAAGCTTGAGGAGCTGATTAAATCCGATAATGCTATAAGGTAAGTCCAAAAGTCCAAGCTTTAAAATTCTAAACCAATTTTGTCAAAGTCGAAGCCATTTTTTTATAAGCTGCATTTTTTTAAAAGGTTTTATAATGAAGTATTCATTGACGGAGTAAAAACAATGATCAACGATATAATTAAATAACATTTTCTTTAAATTTATCAGAGAGAATAATAACTGAGAAGAAGCGAAAGAAATTTGTCAAGATCGTAGCAAGTGGAAAGAAGTGGTCTCTGCCTACCCCTCTGGGAAACAGGCGTGATTTAATGTGTGTGTGTGTGTGTGTGTAATAATAACTAAGGTAGGTGGACCATGGAAGGCCACGCTCCTTTGAAGGCCAACTATTAAAAAGTCGTAGTTATCGACATGTAAAGACACATCCCTTTTACTAAATACTAAGCTCCATCAAACTAAAGGCCACAAACGCGGCGGCTTGACGACCGCGCCATTATTGTAGCAGTGCGAGCTCACGTTTCGTAGACTTCGGTCGTCGACGTTGCAGTTGTTATTCGCGCGCTTAGCAAAACGAAAGTTTTTAGTCAATAACCTATTATTATCTCATATTTTTGACTGTATATTGTTGTATAAGGTTATGTTTATGGTTTCTAAAGAATAAAAACATGGTTTTAACTCGATTTAAGTTTAAATATTGGCAGTGTTCCTAGGATGGCCGGTGGTTCCTTATAAGGCCAATCAAAAATTTGACCGTTGGCCTTGCTATGGTACATGGGCCTTACAAGGACCATTCACAAATGAAAATATGAACATTTACTTTTTAGTTATAATTAAGTACGTACCGTTACAGTTAAAACAGTGTTTTATATTATAACATTTTTACTTTTAAGCGTTTATAACTTTTTCAACTCGGATTGAATAACATAGGAACATTGTGGCCTTACAAAGAACGGACCCATAAGAAGGCCATTTTGGATAAAAATAAAAGTTTTTAATTTTGTTATAAAACACGTTGGCAAGTTCTTTGTTGCTAATATGATACTTAATAATACTATTTTTAAATAACTTCCATTAATATATTCTTAGTTACACGATGGTGTTCAAGTAATGTTCATTCATGCGGATCATTTTTGTAATCATTTAGAACATAGAATAATTATAGAAAATTTGTATTTTGACATTATAAATTGTTTGAGGGACTCTGCCGAATGTAGCTTTGGACTTAGAAATTCTAGTACTAAAAAACATGTTGTGGGCTGGAATAAACACATTCGAGGTGTCCACCAAGAGGCGCGGCTCGGTTTTCAAATGTGGATGGAAAGTGGGAAACCCTCTGTGGGTCATACGTATGACAGAATGTGTGAGACCAGAAGGCGTTTCAGGTCCAAACTCAAGTTGTGTCAGAATAATGAAAGACAAATAAAAATGGATATGTTGGCAACACACCACAGAGCAAAGGACTTTAAGCGGTTCTGGAGTCACGCAAAGAAATTTGAAGGAAAGTCAGTTATACCAGCCAACATCGAGGGGGTAGCGGAGCCGAGTCGGATAGCGGAGCTACTTAGGGACCACTTTCTGGTGGAGTCTCCTCTTGGACCGCCGCGGGAGGTGCTCGATGCTGGGCCGGGGTCGGTACATACGCGAGTAATATTTCTAGCGAGAGATGTGGAGAAGGTGGTAAAGAGTATGACACGAGGCAAGTCACCGGGTCATGATGACCTCAGCATCGAGCATCTGCAGAATGCGGGTGCTCATCTACCTAGGGTTCTGGCGCTTCTGTTCAATTTATGTGTGGGGCATACATATCTTCCCCGGGATTTATTAAGGACCATAGTTGTACCAATCATTAAGAACAAGACGGGTGACGCCTCGGACAAATCCAACTATAGACCAATATCACTGGCAACTGTAGTAGCAAAGGTGCTGGATGGTTTGCTTGACCGTCATATTTGTGACCATTTAAAACTTAATGACGCTCAGTTTGGTTTTAGACCCGGACTTTCAACTGAGGCGGCAATACTGCGGCTGAAGCACACCGTCCAGTACTATGTAACAGGAAACACTCCAGTATATGCATGTTTTTTGGATTTGACCAAGGCGTTTGACCTGGTGTCATATGACGTCCTTTGGAGAAAAATGAGGAGTGAAACCAGCACACCTAAGGAGATAATAGATCTGCTACAATTCTGGTACCTAAACCAAACTAATGCCGTTAGGTGGGCTGGTGTGACTTCTCGGGACTACAAGTTGAGTTGCGGGGTGAGGCAGGGGGGTTTGACTTCGCCGCGACTGTTTAACTTTTATGTTAATGGTCTTATCGATGAGCTCAGCGGAGCCGATGTCGGCTGTTCTATAGACGGCAAGTTTGCAAACAATATAAGTTACGCCGACGACATGGTTCTGCTGAGCCCATCGGTCAGAGGCCTCGAGGTCTTAATAGACATATGTGAAAGGTACGCGGCGGCACACGGTCTAAGGTACAATACCCGAAAGAGTGAACTACTCGTATTTACAGCGGGGAATAAAAAACCGAAAACGGTTCCACCGGTTAGGTTGGGAGGAGTTCCTCTGAGTAGAGTCACGGAATTTAAGTACCTTGGGCACTGGATCACCGCGGACCTCAAAGATGACCTTGATATGGAGCGGGAGCGGAGAGCTTTGGCGGTAAGAGCCAACATGTTGGCCCGCAGGTTTGCAAGGTGTTCGCGGGAAGTCAAAATAACCCTGTTCAAATCATATTGTCAAACATTTTACACCTGCAGCCTGTGGGCTAATTATACTCAGAGGTCGCTAAATCGGCTCCGTGTACAATATAATGACGCGTTCAGGGTGCTGATGGGGCTGCCTCGCTGGTGCAGCGCGTCAGCAATGTTCTTGGAGGCAAGAACGGACTGCTTTAAAGCAATTAGGCGCAAACGTGTTGCCTCCATAATGCGTCGAGTGCGGGACAGCTCCAACAGCCTCGTGAATGTCGTACTGGAGAGAGTTAGTTGTCCAGTGGTGCGACACTGGAATCACGTACATATGGGAGATCGAGTCGCACTCTTTAGCATTTAGTAAATAGTATGAATAATAAGTGTAATTTAATTTTAATTTAATTTTAATTTTAATTTAATTTTTAATTTTAATCTTTTTAATTTTTATTTATGACTAATAACTAAATCTGTAAAATTTGTAACTTTAATCTATGGGCTGTCAAGTCTGAAATAAATGATTTTTATTTTATTTTATTTTTATTAAGTTTTTTATAGATGATTAAAATACATTGAGCATTTAATGTTTCGCTTAAATGATGGAGCTTATTATGTAGTTTTTGTAAAAGCAGATATATATATATTGTTACCACTCTATTTTTAAGTTTAACGACTGATGTATAATATTGGCCTTGTTTGGAGCCGTGTTCCTTGCAAGGCCATTTGGAAGAGCTTTATAAAACTTAAATTTACTAAATAGTGGTTAAAGTTAGGTAAAAAGAAAGTCAATTATATGGTGCGCAATAAAACAAAATATTACTTAATACATTGTTTCCTTAATTTATCCAGTAAATAAACGAATAAAAAGTGTTTACTCGTTAGAGTGGCCTTCCATGGTCCACCTACCTTATTTGGATAGCCATGCAGTATGAGTTTTTCCGAGATAGCGCTAGTGAATTTATTTCTGTGTGTCCCTACTTGACTTATGCGAGTACTTCACCTATAACTAAAGATCGGCGACAGGTAGCGAATTTTTGACAAAAGTATGACATGCATATATTATGATTCTATTTAAATTTCCTGCACAGTTTAAATATTAAATTTGAAACGTACGCAGTTTTATTATCGAGGTTTATCATGTGTTTAACGATGAAACATCGGTATACTACTACGCACCTCTCACATTAATTGTTGATGTAGAAAGGTCATTCTCTTTATATAAATAGATCCAAAATGGAATAGACTCGATTCAGAATAACAAACATAAAAAAAAACTATAATACATTAAATTCAGTGAGTTTTTAACAATACAATTATGGTTTTATTTTTAACGACATAAATTTTCTATATTAGTCATTATGTTCAACGTTAAAGTGACGTAATATGTTACCGGTCGCCGACCATTAACTATAATTACTTGAAGACGTTACAAAACTCAACATCAATGTCAACTTTAACTAATGAACTTTTCAATAGTTTTAGTCACTTAATGACAGCAGAGGACTGCTTCACGGTCTGTGAAGCTTTTTACTTCAAGAAGGACTATAAGAACTCATTGGTATGGAGTATGGAGACCCTCCACAAGTACAAAACGGACACTACTAACAAGAGATACTCGTTTAGCGAAGTCGATGTGCTGGAGTATATTAGCTTCGCGCATTACATGATGGGTTTGTGAATAAAAGTCATGGGTTATTTTCTTTTCATGCTTTTCAAGTTCCTATACTTCGTTCGTATAGGTATTTATCTAAATGGAAACCAACCAAACCACGTGACTCTGTTCAACAGCCAATGAAAGCGGTTTGGTCGAGCTTTGACGTATCAGTGTTCTGCTCCTATCGGCTGACCAACTGTGTCACGTGGTTTTTTTGTTTTCATTTAGTTAAATACCTATCCGAACGAAGTATACATATAATTGGTTTTACTTCAACCGTACCTATGTTATCTTGTTTTGCCATCGCGTCAAAGTAAATCTTAACACAATAAAATACTTAATTCAATAAAAAATAAATTTAAGAAAAAATATGTAGATGCACTATTTTTATAATAGCGTGCTCGCTAAAATGTTAATCAATTGCTTGTCAAAATATACAATCACCATTACTATACTTTTTGGGTAAACTGAATCGTGTTGCCAATTTGACACCAAATAGCGACTAAAGATCGTGTACCTATGATGTTTTTTTCTGTCGTTTCAAATTTGATATATTAAATAACTTTACAAATATACAATATTCAACAGGTGACCAAAAAACCGCGATAGAATGGACTCAAAAACTGTTAAAACTGGACCCGAATAACCCGCGGGCAGCAAAGGTCGAGAAAGCCATCGCTGAAAAAGAGGCTTCAAAAAAGGAACGACTGGTACGTTTACGAAAATATTACAGATTCAAATGAAATACCTGCAACTAGATGTAATGACCATTTTTTTTTTAAATGGTTTTACAAGATAACGTCAATCAAGCCTTGTAAAATTTTGGGAGGGAATCGATCTTCAATATCAGCATGAGGTGAAACTAAATGAAAAATGAAAATGTTTATTCTGAATAAACTTAACTTAAGGCATAACAATGGTTTTGGGTCCTGCGCTAGGATTCCCTGTGTTGTGTGTTGTATTGTTGTTGTGTTGCTGTGTTGAAAGTGCTAAGTTATATCGTATATAGAAAAAAAATATCAGGATAGAATCTAACACAAACTGACCTAGTTCCAAACTAAGCTGCCGTAATTTCGAAGAAGGTGGTTCAGTGCAAATAAAATAAGCATTCGCGGGCCCTGTAATTAGGGTCACTAGGCCACTATTGTAGGGCTATTGCCAACTGAGCGTCGGGGCAATCAATCAGTTAATAGGATTCTCTCGCTCTTAAGCGCGCAAGCAAGAGAGTCCGATAAAAATGATTTATTGCCTCGACGCTCAGTTGGTAATGGCCCTATAATACCAACTAGGCTTAGCATAAGCCATGCCCATGAAGCGTCGGCATCGCGATATAGGACATAGGAACGTGGCGGTCAGCAATGAATTGGTTGAAGTTTTGATAAATACATTCAATAGGGTACCGGGATCCCGACCGAGCATGAGAAAGATGAGACTGATGATGAGGAAGCAAAACCCAAGCAGATCATCTCCGAGGTTGCTCGTCCCAGTTACCGTTATCCAGAAGAAAAACTGAGGTATGAAGCGCTCTGCCGCGGGGAGATGGAGATTAACAGCGATGTTGCTAAAAGGTAGGGCCAAAAGTCAGCTTTCAAGCTTTCATTACATTTTGCCATAGTCAAGGCCTTTTTTGGGGAAGTCAAACTAGGAAACCGTATAGTTTCGCTATGTCCGGCTGTCTGTCTGCATGCTTAAATACTAAAGGGCCTCAAATCAAAATATGTCTGTGTTGCATTTAAATTCGGAATGCTATATACTTTAAGTTTTAAATCAAACTATATCTGGGTTTGTTTTGTGGCGCTTTTGCATTTAAGCAGCGAATTGTCATGATCACTTTTTCTCAGAAACTTTTAATTTACAAAACTGACATTTTGTACATGCTTCTTAATACCAAAAATGCTAACTACGTACTAATAGGTATTAGTGTTTTAAATTGTATGTAGTTGACAATAGAGTGTACAATGCATCGACAAACTAAGCTTTAGGCTTTAGCTTATGGTACTTTACAAAGCAGAGCAGCTGCTGTCATACCAAAGAGGGCGATGGTAAGCCCAAAGGGCATTGGGTAAGTTTATAATGACCATTATTATAGTCATATTTTTTTTAAACGGCCACCCGTGATTATTTTATAATGGTTAAGAGGACTTCTAAAAACATATCATTCAATGACGTATATTGAAACATTGGCCCTTTCCCTCATAACAGTCGACCCGTAATCAGGCTGGTGCAGCACTGGATCAGGCCTAAACCCTTTAGCGCAGCTTCTCTTTATTAAATGATTACGAATTTGTAGCGCTTGCAGTTGAGACCATGGGACCCTGGTCAGCTAATATGAAAGCTTAATTAAGACTAGATATAGATACGTACATTTGCCTGTAAGGTGTTTCTAAATATGGGCCTTGCCTGAAATAAGGGTCTCTTGATAAAGGGAAACTCATGCTAAAAACTGCATCACCAATCCGTGTTTTGGACACAGGATGGAGTTAGTGAATAAATAAATATACAGACATGACAGACTCGGAAGGCGACTTGGTTTTGAACCTATACTTACTATGTAAAGAGTAAAGATAACGATTATTTACTATGACGAATGCCCCAGATTGTTCTGCCGCTACATGTCGGAGACCCACCCGTTCCTCCGACTTGCCCCGATCAAGGCGGAGCAGGTCTACATCGACCCGGACGTGTTCGTGTTCCACGGCATCCTTAGCGATGACGAGATTCAGGTCATCAAGGTCTTGAGCATCCCACGGGTAAGTGATGTGACGTGACATGAAAAACTAAGGCCAATCCGACGCGTTCAGCCTGCGTCCGCATGATGCCGAACACAGTTGGCGATAAGCATCCTAACGTAACAAGCGCAATCAGAGGCCTTAGCCGAGACGTATTACGATAACTAGCATTTCTATTCGTTTCGTTTTTAAAACAAATCGCGTCACTGGTAAATGACGTAATACGAAGAGTCACGTGATCTATATACCAGTGACGCGATTGGTTCAAAAACGAAATGAATAGAAACGCTAGTTAGATGCGAGACGCTTCAGCTAAACTCGTCTGCTAGGACCGGCCATAAATTACGTCACACTTTAAGGGGGAGGGAGAAAATATGACTAGCTGTATTAAGACTATACCCAGCGTTCAGTGGCGTCCTCATTACTATTATTGTCTAAAAAACTAAAGCATTGTCTTGACATCAAAGGATGGTATTTTGTTGCAACTTAAAGGGTATTTGACTATGAGTGAGTAAAAAAAAGAGCGTCGGTGGCCTAGTGGCTTAGGGGGTCTACTCGTGATCGTAAGGTACCGAGTTCGAACCCCCGCGGTCACCATGTACAAAATGAGCTATGCGAACTTAAGTGCATTTTCCGATGCTCTTACGGTGAAGGAAAAACATCGTAAGGAAACTTGCACATTCAAACAGCTGAGTGTTTAAGAGGGTAATTGCACAAAAGATTCTAAAGGGTCGAAGTGTATCCAAAAGATAAGATAAGATAAGTGAGTAACATAACCGAAATAAGTGGCCACATTTTTCTGTTTTTTTTAAGATGACTACACAAAGGCTGAAGGTTATAAAAGTTCAATTCAATTCAATTCAATTTATTCATTGTTTTTGTGGGTTTACAGTAGGTCTTATAACTAACTATATTATAATGTCCACCACAAACCCTGTTAGGGCACTACAATGTGAGGAGTTAATGTCTCAAAACAAGTTAAAAAGTCAAGTCAAGTTAGTTATTTATATCCTTTACATAGTTTATTTATTGGTACAACAAAAAACCCATCCTTCGATTTCGAGTACTGGACGCTCGGCGTAGTCTTAATGTTATTAACTTGTGACGTCACGCTGGCCACGTGACCTCGCGGCGCGCGGACAATCCGGTGCAGATCGCGGAAAATCAATGGATAGAACCGAGAGTGTAGCGGAGATTAATAAGAAACGATCAGCAGTGGACTTCCTTCCGGTATTATTTATTTATTTATTCATACCCCAACAGTTACAACGCGCCACAGTTGGTGCCAACGACACTAAGTTTGCTGCCGACTATCGTATAAGCAAGTCGGCGTGGCTCAAAGATGAAGAATCACAGGTGGTGGCGCGAGTGTCGCGGCGCGTCGCTGACATGACGGGGCTCAGCATGGAGTCGGCCGAGAGGCTGCAGGTCGTCAACTACGGCATCGGGGGACACTACGAGCCGCACTATGACTTTCCTAACGTGAGTATGTAAATTGGAACACCGTAACGAGCAAACAATATTTAGGCTACCCCTGATGAATTTGTTTTAATGGAAAAAGTATGTAAAGGAGTACAAGGGTTGCTTGAGAAGCTCTTTAATAATATTAAATAATTATGAAGTAAATATTTTTTCATATGAAAACCATGAAAACTGTAAAATATTTAGCGCAAATAAACTTGCTTGACTGTGATCACAACCATTCAAAAATCAGACCAGATCATCAATCAGAGAGAATCAGAGAGATCAAAATCTATCTATCAGACTATTTAATTATCACTGGATAAAACGATTTTAAGCCTGGCCGCTCCAGCACATCTGATGCTCCACGCACAAATCGCCCAATCGAAGTCACTAGTGTCACTACTGAGGATGTTGCTGGAAAAGTCCATAATATCGTAATTGTCGACCGCCGCCGAGTGAAGGTGCATGAAATAGGTGAGAATATTAGGCATTCCCACTGGGCGAGTACATAAAATGCACAATGGGTGTTACATTTGTTGACGATCGAACAAAATCTCGAACGAAGTGTATTAGCGTAATCCTCGATTTTTTTTTAGTCGATTTGTCACCGTGGATGAAACTTGGGTTCACTCACAGCCCAGAGTCGAAACAGCAGTCCAAACAATGGATATCTGCTGGCGAACCTGCCCCAAAGAAGGCGAAGACTGTTTAGTCAGCTGGGAATGTGATGGTGATAGTCTTCTGGGGTTGACGTTTAGGCAAAAGGGAATACTATCACTGGCCGTTATTACGCAGAATTATTGAACCATTTAAACGCGGAACTATTAAAAACCGGCGATGAAAATCCTCTTTTATCACGACAATGCTCCAGTGGACACCTCAATGCTTGCAACGGCTAAAATCCAAGACTAGGGCTTCGATTCCTGGTGCCACGTGCTCCGTATTCACCGGATTTAGCTCCGTGTGATTATTTTCTGTTCCTAAACTTGAAAAGATGGGTTAGGGGACATAAAATTGGACAAATGAGGACTGCATCGCAGGCGCGAAAGGCTATTTTACTGACCTCGAAAAATTGGGAAGTGTCAAAAAATTTGAAGCTCGCCGGAATAAGGGCCAAGCATCCTTAAAATATACTACTAAACAATAAATTTGATAATTATGTATATTTACAAGGACTTTTTATAAGGACTTTTTCAAGCAGCCCTCGTATAACCTCTTTATTTTGGAATTAAGAATCATGGCCGAATTTGGCCAAATCTGAAAAGCAAAGCAAACTGCTTTGTTTCAATAAACAAAATTATATGACCACAAAAGAGATCACATGTACCGTTTTTTTCACTATGGGCAGGCAGGAGAAATATGGCTTCCTTTACAATGTGATCTGTTTTTAACTACTGTCCTGACTTACTACAATGATCAAATAATTATGGTTATATAGATAGCAGCATTATTTAAATATCTGAAACCGGAAATTTATATTTGGCCATTTACTGGGTAAATGTACCTACTCAAATAACCATTCCATTTATTCAGTGTAAATTAGATACGTATGTATTAATAACCCATTGAGGCCATTACCAAAAATGTATTTGCCTAAATTACACAACCACAGAATTCTAAGACCATTATGATTGGAAAATAAACTTTCATACGTTTTTAATCATTTTTATATCTGAATGATGAATAATTTTCCCAGACAACTAAACTTCCCTTCCCGCAACGAGATGGAAACCGAATTGCAACCGTACTGTTCTATGTAAGTATGTAATTAATTATAGTTACCAAATCCTTTTGCGAGCAAATAAATTAGCAAATGAATTAAATTTCCTACTGATTACGACAAAACCCGCTTTTAACCCTTAATTTGGCAATGTTCGTCATAGTGAAAATACCATAACGTCCACTTTTTTTGTTTGGATTGTGTTTTTATTTTTTTGCTGATTCATAGTCAAAAAGGGTTTGAATTCCCGACCTTTTTTATACTTACCAAATTTAGGGTTAAGACGGTTAACGAGAACTTTATTTCGTGTTTTGTGCATAACTTCAACACTGGCTGGTTGGCACTGGCTGCTACACTCAAAGTTCGTATTCCTCATGCGATGGACAAAAGTTTTCTATGACCTCTGCCCGATATAACGTCACCCCTAAGGTAGGTATAGTGCTTTTATTCCACCTTGCATGCTTCAATGTATGTAAAATTGTTAAGATAAAAAAAAAGATAAAAATCATCCCTATTGCGTGTAGATGTCGGACGTGGCGCAGGGCGGCGCCACGGTGTTCACGGAGCTGGGCCTGTCGGTGCTCCCGGAGCGTGGCGCGGCGCTGTACTTTATCAACCTGCACCCGTCGGGCGAGGGCGACACGGCCACGAAGCACGGCGCCTGCCCCGTGCTGCGAGGTTCCAAGTGGGGTGAGTCGAACCAACCATTAGAATCTTCGAACCATGGTACATGAATCGGCTTCAATATGTGCACACCTTACACGTACACACCTGAAGCAAATGAAGCCAAGTCGGCTTAAATGCAGTCGGCTGCACCGCTTAAATGCAGCAACGTCTTTGATAATAAACATATCATATTCATAATAACATATGTATTTGCCGTTACAATAAAGTAGGAGTCTGTTTGAACACGCTTTTAATTTACTGTCCACGGTGGTGACGTATCGCGAGCGTCTTTGTAGCCATAAATCACTTATGACAACACTCAGAGTCAGTTAAAATAATGGAATATAATACATAGAATAACTTTATTTCATGCATCGCAACCCAAATTTAAAAATACCTTGATAACTAACATACTTACTAAATAATAAATAACTAAAAATGAACATAACTACCTAGTAGAAATCTTTCGCAGTGTCCACGAAATCGCCTTAATACCGGCCATGTCCACAATACTTACATCACGTTTTTTTTAAAGTGTGTATGCGCGACGTAAACGGTATATAATGTATGTATGTTTGTTTGTTCCATTGTGGCGCTCTAGGACTGATTTTGATAAATGTCACTAAAGTACATACCATAGGTATTTCAAAATCTTCTTTAGGTTTCTTTTATCATCTAGCGTAATAAGTTACACGGGTTTTTTACGCAGTCGGGCTTACCGATTTTATATAAAATAAATATAGTTTGTGATTGATTATTTTCAGTGTGCAACAAGTGGATCCACGAGGGCGGGCAGGAGCTGGCGAAGCCCTGCGGTCGGGACTGCCAGCGAGAAGAATCGATCAGGAAGATCCCTCCGTACTCGCGGACGGATAACATGCAAGCGCCCGAAACGGCGGCAAGCATTTCGAAATTTCAAAACAAAATAAAAATTAATTAATTTTA
This sequence comes from Acleris laterana, assembly GCA_963966035.1. Taxonomy (NCBI): domain Eukaryota; kingdom Metazoa; phylum Arthropoda; class Insecta; order Lepidoptera; family Tortricidae; genus Acleris; species Acleris laterana. Next base: position 4,553,802 of record OZ014447.1, on the reverse strand, counting down.
ATAAATGACTACGATCTTATTCGTATCTTTCTTTGTACAAATCAAATAACTATACGATAAAATTGCGCTGAGATGCCATAGTTTCATGATACGTGTGCACGCGCTGCTTTCTCCGAGCAAACTGGCCTTGCGCCACCGGAAACAAGCTGCCTCACGGTTTAAAACTGACAGGTCCGACCGCGGTCGCTAGCGCAAGCTCAGCGACTAAGGGCGTCCAAACGTCAATCTAGAATCTAAATATTTATAAAATTTTCTGTAAATTAGGTATTTCACAATAAATTATCAAATATAAAAGTAAAAAAACATACTAATACATAAAATAAACATAAAAAAACCTAACCTACGAGTGCCACCGGCAGCGGAGCAGGGCTCAAACTACCGGTTGTTAGGGCTGCAGAGAGAGGAACCTCCTCATAATGCGTGCGGTTTCGAGCAGTACTGCCTTCTGTATCTGGCCCTTGATCTAGCCATCTAGCGAGAGTCTCTTGAGGTGTTGGTCGAGACTCTTCGCTATAAGACCGTTTGCTGAAACAACCTATCGGGACAATGATCGTCGAAGCAACCTCACGAGCCTAGTCAAGGTACTTGCTGAGCTTGTCCTTCTCGGCATTCACGAGGTTCTCGTCATTCGGGATGGTGACGTCAAACTGCCAGGCGTTGAGATCGATCTGTCAACACGATATCAGGCTTATTGGCGACAATACTCCTGTCTGTGATAACAGATCGATCCCAATAGCGCTCTATTCTATAGCACGACCATTTTCGAGAACTGGCGCCGGTGTGTACGTATAGTACGGCACTTCAGACTTAACAAGAACATGTTGAAGAGCAAGTTGCTGATGGACGATCCTGGCTACGAGGTTATGTCTGTGCAAGTACTTGGCGTTAGCCAAATGCAAACAACTGCCGACAAATGTCGAAATGTCGACCGTGCCATCCTTTGGAATTTATTTCCGGTAATTGTTCATCATTATGAGCTCGTCAGCAATTGCACAGGCAAAACCTTTGATTTCCCCAAAGAGGCCGCCAAGCCATCGGGCCTTGTAAGGGCCCGGTAGAAGCAACCGTGTAGCTCCTTGCTCTTCCATACGTACTAACGGTCTTCAGTGCTCCGTACACCGTTGGTCTGCGCCAGTTCTCGTTTGCCAAGGAGAGAAGCGTGAGGCTCCTGTCTACTGCAACCACATCACGATGCATCCCACACTCACTGCCAAGGAAATAATCCCTGAGATTCTAGACCTCGCAGTTGTGGAGATTCTTAGTATTTAAATTGCCTCGACCTCCATATTTCCTCGGGATGTACAATCTTATGACAGATGAGCGTGGGTGCAACATGTGATGTGATTTAAACAATACACGGACCCTGTTCAGGGCGTCCAACTCAGTCGGAGTCCACCTTAGTATACCAAAGGAGTATGTGAGCAGTGGCATCACCCACCCATTGAAGGCGCGCCCTTATTGCCACCCGACAAAAGACTTTTAAGAACTTTTGACAAGCAGCTGCAGAAGAAATGCACCTTTACTGACTGCTTGACATCGCCGTCCACAATACCCAAAGACTGTGACATACCAAGATATTTGTAGGTTTCAATTTCGGAGAGAGATCTCAGAGTCATTGTCTCACAGCTGTAAATTCGATTTATTATTAGTATTATTATTTAATAGCCTGTTATGTCCCACTGCTAGGCAAAACCCTCTCCCCTTCGCTTTCCGTATTGCTATTTTGGGCCATCTTCCGCCAGTCGTAATTGAACGTCGCCGCGCCGGACACTTGTGTGGGAATAATTTGGCACCTACTAGCTGTATTTTCCATAAAAGTAATTTAACGTGCGAAGAAAAGTTTAAAATTAACACTTGCACCTTCATGAGACGAAAATCATGAGTGTTGAAACTGACCCACATTATGTTACTTTGTGTTTGTTACCCGTTTCATTTTTAATATAAGTATCTATTTCATCCAGAACAATTAACACATGGATGGGCACGGCATGTTTTTCCCAGGTTCGGCTCTACGTAGCATGCTCATTGCATGTTTTTAACTTTTCGCTGAACAAGAAAAATAGGTTATTTGGTTTATAGGAGTATACTGCAGTAAGTAGAAGAGAACTAAAAACTCATTATTAGTAAATTAATTAAATACTTATTTCTTAGAACCTTATACTTTAGAAATATATACACACATGAAGTAGTGGGTGGCCGCTATATTATTATAAATTTTATCATCATTTTAATCGATTGGCGTGAATTTTGCTAAGTACAGTACCCTTACCTTGTATTACAATAAACTAATTGTAAAAAATGTAAAATGGAATCGAAAATTTTAAGAAATCTCAAGGACATTGTGTCAAATTTTCAATTCCTTTTTCGAATTTTAAAAATTAGTTACTTTAACTACTGATCAAACAACAGAGCCTTAGTGTTCTTATAGAGTGCGAGGGATAGAGCTCATGGGGAAAAATTTAACGGACATGGTGATTTGTATCCCAGTAAATTGGAAATTTCCTAAGGCAATGTATCGAGTTCTACGCGAACGTATTCGCAGGCTAAAGCTAGTTTATTAAATACATTGCAAACTAAGTAGCATTAGGTAACGACAAGGACGAACAAGAAAAGTAGTTTTATTTGAAACTAGCTGCCCGCCAGCGGCTTCGCCCCGCTGAAAAATTCCCGACCTTCCCGTTGGATTTTTCTATCTTTTCTTACATACAAACTTTACCCTGATAATAACAAACACAACAAAAAAGAAATCAGCCAAATCGGTTCAGCCGTTCTCGACTTATGCGCTTACCAACACATTTTGCGATTCATTTTTATATTATAGATAATTTGTTAAATCCCATCCCACACTAATTAATGATTCTTCAATTAAATGCCATCAATCGTTGCCTCACCATAAGTATCGTAACTAACAAAACCCCAGCTTACTGTCTATCTCTTGACGCCTTAGCCAAGATGCACTACGCTAACTATCGTTTCTATTCGTTTCGTTTTTAAACCAATCGCGTCACTGGTAGATCACGTGATACGAAAAGTCACGTGATCTACCAGTGACGCGATTGGTTATAAAACGAAACGAATTGAAACGCCAGTTAGCGTAGTGCGTCTTGGCAAGGGCCAAGGGCCAACAAGCTTTAGATCTGAATTAACAAACTATATACTTATCATCCATCAGCTTATAACCTACCCTTCGATTGTAATGTACAGTAGGTACTCCCAGCTTCTTAATAGTGTTCGGCTGGTTATTGCTGCCGCACTTGCATTCGTAACTGGCAGTATATTTGTCACTCGTGATTCATAGAAAAACGGCCATTGCCGATAGCTATTAAGGAACTGGTGGTACTGTACCTCATTGAGGTAATTCAATTTTCTCGGTAGATTAAGAATAATTAAGTCTTTGTGAAATTAAAATTTCATGGAAGATTAAAAATGATTGAGTCATCTAAAAAAACTGTGCACAACATTGAATGGGGAATTGGGGGCTCTGTGAGACTTACCCAGATAAGAGACCCACATATTAATCAAACCTAATAATTATTTCAATACAACTCGGACGCTACCGCGACCGTTAAGACTGCGCCGAGCTAACGCCGAGCCCAGTCCACGTCCAGTCCAGTGTCCAGTGGTGGTGGTATTACTATTATTGTGTTTTCTAATTCACTAAAGAATTTCCTTGGAATCAGACGAAATGTTTTTGTAGTGCAAGTAAAAACACAATTTATGGGATACGTAACAAACTTTAATAACAATTACCCTTTGAGTAAGTCAAGTTGATAACTCGAAGGTGAATTGTTATTAAACTATGTGATATAGGTACCCTTTAAGTTGTGTTTTCATTTGTAGTACAAAAACATACCTTCCAATAAGAAAACAGTTTAGTTTATCAGAAAACACAATAAAATTACTGAGGGCGCCACTGTACATCCGGCGTACGCTCGGCGCAGTTTTAATCCCATCAAATCATGTTCGTACCATATGCATGCCGCCATAAATATGGGTCCCACTGAGAAGAGGTTTTCAGAGGTCTTTTAATTGTGTTGTTAGAGTACCTATAGGAAAACTGCTGAAGACAGTAAAGGGAAGTGTGGGAGCCTTGACTTGGTAGGGAGAAAGTCGGTGAATTATCATGCTAGCTTTTAGAAAATCCTGCGATTTTTATATAAAAAAAGAAAGATTTAAAATATAACTGATCTTTTAAAAGCAGTATTGTTTATCGTTTGTAATCCTCTTTGACACATAATTCAAAAATTCAAAATTCAAAATATTTATTGAGTAAATTGGCCACATGCGGGCTCTTTTACACGTCGGTAAATAGAGTGAATCTATAAAGCGCTTCGAACAAGACCATCAATGCGGAGGAGAAGCGCCGCAAGAAATTCTAGCAGATGTGATTTTTTTTCCAATCATAAAACACAATCACTACATAGTATAAAACAAAGTCGCTTCCCGCTGTCTGTCCCTATGTATGCTTAGATCTTTAAAACTACGCAACGGATTTTGATGCGGTTTTTTTTAGTAGATAGAGTGATTCAAGAGGAAGGTTTTATGAATAATAAATTTTGTTTTATGTACGTGTGTTATAGAAAACTCAAATAAACCGAAGCGAAGCGAGGGCGGGTCGCTAGTAATACATAAAAGTAATATCTAATATTACAACAAGGTAATGAAGTAATATATAATTAATTTAAATCTAACACAAATAAAATCATTACAAATGTCAGCTCAATAACATTAACATTAAATTAAAAATAGTGACTAAGATAACAATATGACGAGATCTCCACGTTAGGAACGAAAAATTAAAATTATTAACTGGAAAGCAGGTCCTTGCAAGCGTGAACAGACTGGACCCCACGAAGAGCACCAGATCACGAGTATGACGCGTATCTCAGAAATCGCCTCCCTCAACCATGTGATCGGGAAGGTGGCATATTAATTACACGTTATTCCAAATGATCATTACATCACCATTTACAAATTGCTGCTGTCTGAGATGCATGGACGTTAATCGCTGGAAATTTACCTTCTTAAGCTAGTAAGGCTCACGCCAAATTCCGTTAGTTCAAAAAATAATCTTGTGTTGGTCAACTAAAGTCAAAAGTCACTTTGACAAAATGTGCTAAAGTTAGGACTTTACGAGGATAACCACATTCGGGTCTTCTTCACCGCATGGATTGGACTCTCCCATGGATTAAGGAGACTTGAGCCACATTTCCGTTTATGCAACGGAATACTCAGAATATTTTTCTCATTAGCAATTATTCATAATTAAACACGACATCTTACTGCGAAAAATTAAGCTTCTGCCACTTGGCAGACAAAATACTATGTTACTTTAAGTACAAGAGGTTCATCTCTCCCGGACTCCCCGAATTGGAATCGGCATTGTTTAATTTCACGCACGTATAGTTAAACAGAAACTCGAGATCAGTTTCAGCTCACGACACGACTGTAAGTAAATCAGTTATTAATAAAACGCTTTTTATTTTAACTTGATTTCTGAAAGTGAGTTGTATAACAATACCTGACGAAATAACAATACCGCATAACTTACCGATTCTCCTAAACATTAGATAGAATAAACTTTTAAAATGCTCGGAAATTGTGGCTTTTCATTTGGACAGTTTGAAATACGAACACGCTAAGGGGCAGAGTTTTATTATAAACTTAGACACCGTAAAACAGGTAATGAATCAATTTAGTGCGATCTTGCAAACCTACAGCCTCATCTATATTGGGAACGAGCAAAATCGCAGCAGCGAGTTTAGGTAGTCCCGTCAGAATGAACAAAACCCATTTTAGCGCGTGCATTTTCAATAAAGCAGCCTTATACGTTGGCAGAAACCATGCTGCTAAATTGAAAATGCACGCGCTAAAATTCGTTTTGTTCGCACTGATGGGACTACTTAAACTCACCGCTTGGACATTCACTCGTCCGTCCGTCCGACCGTCGGTGTTCAGAGAATTACTACCCAGTAAATAACCCAGTAAGTAAATTGGGTAAAAAAACGCTTCTGCATCATTTTCTTTTTTATTGCCAAGGATTCCTAGTCACTCCTTCCATCTAGATTTAACTTATTTTTTTGTTTCAGGGAACACTGATCGACGAAAATGGTTCCTAATATTCAACATGTAGTCTGCTATGCCTATGTACTTCTATCGCTCTTTAAGCCATGGGCGCGCGCGGATTTTTTTACTGCTACTGCGAAAATGGATCCACTGTGGGAAACCCACAAGAGAATCATAAACGACTTGGATGACTATATCACGAAAGAGGAGGAAAGACTTGCAGTTTTAAAAAAGTACGTCTAATTTCAATTTGGGTACTTACTAGGTATACTTAAAATATTATGGCGTCGATATAGAGGAAAACTTCACTAATTACGTACAGTAAAACACAATCGATATGGCTTAGCGATGTACCTGCGCAGATGACATTTTTTCGAAGCGCGGCGACCAATCAGCATTTAGTGTGGTTGTATTCTGTGCTATTATTGGTTATTAGTGACGCCATATTGACGCGCGCCCGCGTGTCATTCTGTCAGCCTTGAAACGTGCATAACTGAGATGGAAAAAATAGATGCAATTTAATTTGCTCCTTATAACTATTACGTACAAGGTTGATCGTGGGTTTTAATCGTGCTTTCGGTAATCATCGGAATCGTTGTTCGTGTCTGCGCGAACGAAGATTCACGACACGCCATATCGGTTGTGTTCAACTGTACAGTCAAATACAAAGACATGTATCCACTTTTTACCCTATGGCATTGTAATAAGGTCCGAAAGTGGATACACCGCTTTGTAGTCGACTGTACATACAAGGTGCCTCTGACCTTGGGCCTTTAAATGCAACTATCGATTCTACTAGATAAACTGTACTACCTACTTTGTTCTGCACCATTAAATAATTACTTTAGTTTAGGTAATTCTACCTAATTGATTTTAAAGTCTAACTGCCGTACTCAGATACGTCAATTAAATTTAATGCTTGTTTAGTGACGTGTTGTCTTATTAAATTGTCATAGTAAAGAAAGTGACTGCAGCGACTTTGATTCACCATTAAATTTAATTGACCTCTCTGAGTGCGGCAGTAGTCGTAAATTAAATAATGGCCATAAAATCACTATCTCATGGTAGGGGGGCGACATTTCCTTGGTACTAGGGCTAAAGGAAAAAGGAGAATTGGATCGCGTACATTGAAAATTACATTTCACTTATATAAAAAAAAAAGTTGGACGCATTTTTAACAACTTACGGATGAAAAGAAGTTCAGTTTCAGGAGTAGAAACGATCCATGCATTTAAAGCCCCAAGGACAGAGACACCCTTTATAACTTACCGATAACTTATTGTTTTTTTCCTCTATAATAATATATAACATAGAGGATATAGCCACAGCGAGTCCATAAAAAGAGCTCTTTAATGTCGTGTGAAATTGTAACCCATTTTCAGAGAGTTTACACATTTGTGTGATATCATGATATGTAAAATTTTGCTAAATGATAATTTGACCAAATGAAAAGATTCTAAATAAAAATAAATACTTGATTGGTTGGCGAAATAAAAGTATTGCGATAGGAGAGTTGGGAAATGATATTTGGCGACATATAATTTCGCCGAAACGTCATTACACCAGTGCGACCACTCTGTCAACGCAAATCGCAGCCATATTTGAAACGGAATCGACTTATTATTATCTCATGAAGAGATAAACACTACAACCTACCAACATTATTTCAGCCACTCAGAACTCTACATAAAAGAACATGAGAAGGCGATGGAAGACATAACGAATTACTTGGGAAATCCCTTAAATGCGTTTACTTTGATTAAAAGACTGACGATTGATCTGGATGAAATATATAAGGACATCAAAAGTGGAACAGGTAACAAACACACAGTTTACCGTTATGTGGGGTTTTTCGCCAAATTATAGGTACACGCGTGATCGGCTTCGAGTAACAAACCGTAACATTTCAATCCCTGGTACAGTAAAACACAACCCATATGGCTTACCGATGTACCTGCGCAGATGACATTTTTTCGAAGCGCGGGAACCAATCAGCGTAGTTTGGTTGTATTCTGTGCTATTATTGGTTATTAGTGACGCCATGTTGACACGCGCCCGCGTGTCATTCAGTCAGCCGTCAAACGTGCATAAGTGAGATGGAAAAAATAAATGCATAATTTACTCCTTATAACTAAGTATTACGTACAAGGTTGATCGTGGGTTTTAGTCGTGCTTTCGGAAATCATCGGAATCGTTGTTCGTGTCTACGCGAACGAAGATTCACGACACGCCATATCGGTTATGTTCAACTTTACTGTATATACATAGGCTTTACTCGTATTAAAACTTGCTAAAACCTGAAAGTTGCCTGAAACCCGGACATTGAGAAGAATGAAGCTAATAGTCAGTCAGTCATATTCATTGATCTTTATCAGATTTTTATTTAATTTTACAACTTACATACCTACTGTGTTTTGACTATGCCATCGAAAATCAATAAACTCTATAAATAAGTTCCCATGAACTTAAAACGATTAACAATTTTGATAGATTTGGTTTTGTAACGCTATAGCATTACTTTTAATAGTTTTTAAAACTTTAAAACCAAGGATCGATATTTGATGGCCTTATTTATTAATCAATTTATTGATTTATTACAGAGCACATGCAGCACGTGTTTATAAAACGCGAGGATGTGATGCTCCCAACCCTGGAGGACCTGGCTGGCGCTGTGCAGGCGCTGACGCGGCTGCAGGTCACCTACCAGCTGGACGTGCGCGACCTGGCCGAGGGCAGGCTCTATGGAGTTGCCTACACGTAATAAGCAAATAAGCGATTTCGTCTGCGTAGAACCAACAGAAAAAAGCAGACTGAATAGTAGATTGTTCAACAAAGCCTAAGTGTGCAAAATGTGGTTACAGAATTATCAAAAAGTTTTTATAGTTGTTGGAAATTCTGTAGCTCTGCCTACCCCACTCTGGGAATAAAGGCGTGAGTTTATGTATGTGTATGTATGTATTGTTCAACGAGGGAGTAAAACAAGCCATAATGACACGAGATGTTTAGCAACGCGAGCTGAGCGAGGGTGGCTATAGTTCGAGTGTTATTATGGTTGTTTAGTCGCTCGTTAAACACTCTACTTTTCACTTTGATCGCGAGGAAAAAAAACTACTTTCTATACAGAATTACAAATTTATTATAACAAGGTTTCTTACAAATTTGTTTTGCGGTTGTTTCTTTTTGTAAAGTGACGCTTTAAATGCTTGTTTACACACACACACACACACACACACACGCACACACACACACACACACAAACACATTATCTATTATTATTATCGAGGAAGGTTATATATCATACTTACATAAATCGAAGTGAAGCGAGGGCGGGTCGCTAGTATTATATATACGGAAACGCTCTATGACTCGCAAGAACTAGCTTGTTATTTCTGCCTTCATCTCCCAGTTCCGAATCACCTCGTACCACCTTGCCTCGCCAGTTGTATTTTACGATGTATTTTAATCATTTAATAATTTTAGTCAACCAATGACAGCGGCGGATTGTTTCGAGATTTGTAAAGCCATTTACAAAGGGAAAGACTATGAGAACTCGCTGGCATGGGGAATGGAGACCCTCCGCAAATACGAAGAGGAAACTAACAAGAGGCAGTCGTTTACTGTAGTCGAAGTACTGGAGCACATTGGTTTCTCACATTATAAATTGGGTCAGTTGAAAACCAACACCTGATTACAGATTCAGCTAAGAATACATGTAGGCTCTCCCGAACATTCCAGTTTTTTAAGATGTCTTCCCTTCATTTGGTTGTATTAAGGCCCGGAATCTCTTCTTCACGAACTCAATCTATTTACATTGATTACAGGTGAACTTTATCACCAGCAATATTACCCAATTAGTTAAAAAAGTAATTAAAAAAAGTAGTCCAAGTAGTAGTTCCAAGTAATTAAGTTTATTAGTTATTAGTTACCAAAAAGTATTCCGATGTGGTATGTGTTAAATTCCAGAAAAGGTAAATTGTTTACGATATTAAGTATATTAAAACACGCTCCAGCTTGTTGGCGAGTGAAGCAACCAAAGCAGATTATGGGTAAAAATTTTATCGTGTCAATTTGACTCTGAATACATATATTTCAATTTCGAACACTTCAAAGCAACTAACAATAAAAAAAAATGGTCCCTAGCCCTGAATTCCCGCCATATAAGTATAAAATTGTCTACAGGTAACATAGGAGCAGCGTTAGAATGGAGTAAAAAACTTTTTAAACTGGATCCGAATTACCCGCGGCTACCAGTAAATGTGCGGAGCAAAGCCCTTGCCCTACCCCAGGTACGTTGCGACACCAACTATAGTGCCCGGCCGATTAGAAGTCGTGACACCTGTCAACGGTGTACAATTTATAACCTACTAGCTTCTGCCCGCGAATTCGTCCACGTAGATTTTGTTTATCGTCATTCTTTGGGGATTTATTATATTTCCCGGGATGATAAGTAGACTATATGTTAATCTAGGGTATAAGCTCTATTCATTCCATCTCATTAAGTTTAGCCGTAGCAGAGTATAGCGGATATTTCGGTTCGTGGATTTTGAGGTTATAATTTTTGTACTGGGATGACAGATGTCAGAAATTACTCTTTGACATAAAGACGGTAGCGTCCATATTAACCTTTTTATTTTAAGGATTTAACGTTAAGGTGCGCGGAGAATTTATTCTGTTCTAAGCTATGCGTCGCTGTACAGTCACGAGATTTAATTTGGTACCCACCTTAGGTCCAAAGTCAATCTGACATTCTACAACAATAAGGTTGAGTTTCCTAAAAGTTAAAAATGACTTGACATCTCTAATGACATTTACGACTTCATGCATATTTTTCTTGAAATGGGTCCCAAACTAACGCTCGTGACCGTACATCACGTGTATAACACCCAACTAAATAATGTGGCGTGTTTTGGTTAACCATTAATAACACGACTTTATTTATGTTTACGCTTTCTAACTGACCGACTGTAGTCAATTTCAGAAAAATACATTTTTAAAGTATTGAAATCCTTAGTCTCGGAGGCCACAACCCTTACCGGCGCGACATTTGGCTTCAAGTTGCAATTCCACCGCGACGCACGGTCAAGCTATGCACGTCATGCACGAAGGTTTGTTCTATAGTAGAATATATGTACGAAGATACTCAAATAGCGACACAAGCCTAGATCAATAGATGTACAGTCAACCAATTTGATTTCTAAGCCACTTTGGACTATGTTAAAGTAACATTGTCAGCCAAAACGTAAGAGACTCCCTATGATTTGGTTTACAACGTCACGTTGACAAAGTCCATAGTGGCCTAGGAATCAAATTGGTTGACTGTACGTGGCTCACATATGCAGTGTGTACATAAGAAGCGTACGCCGCCGCAGTGGAATTCCAACTTTAACTTGATACCGCAGACGCTAATTGTCGTTACGCTTTTGAAAACACCAGCATCGCAAAATAGCATCGCAAAATACAAAAATGGTATATTGTATTAAACAGGAAACTGAAGATGAGGAAGCAAAACCCGATAAGTTCTGGGCAATGCAAAATTACCCGGCAGTACATGAAAAGTATGAAGCGCTGTGCCGCGGACAGACGGAGATTAACAGGAGTGTTGCTAAAAGGTTAGTCCAACAAGTTCCTAAGCCTTAAAACCCGGACTATTTTCAATACCCAATATACATATATTTTTTTTATTTATTGCGTACCATTGTGGTAATATTTCATAATGACAACCCCCTACTCACCAAAATGTCTCATCAATAATTTGCCTTCTCACTGGCTCGCTCCGGACACTCAATTAAAATGTGGTACCTACACGTTTTCTACGACATTATAACTACGGAGTAACGACTGATAGCCTGATTGTGCAAAACGTGGTCACAGAACTATCAACAAGTTTTTAAACGTGTTGGTAATCCTGTAGCTCTGCCTACTCCACTCTGGGAATGAAGGCATGAGAGACGATTACGAGAGGACGATAAAAACGCGAAAATAGGTTTTTTCCAAAAAAATACATTTTCGGGATAAACTTAGGCAGCTGACAGTTCTTTTTGCTTATCGAGAACAAACTAACGAGTCTTAACACGACGGATCTAAGTCAATAAGCTAAACGTTTGCCCTAGATTGTTCTGCCGCTACATGTCGGAGACCCACCCGTTCCTCCGACTTGCCCCGATCAAGGCGGAGCAGGTCTACATCGACCCGGACGTGTTCGTGTTCCACGGCGTCCTCAGCGATGACGAGATACAGGTCATCAAGGTCATGAGCATGACACAGGTAAGTGGCGTGACGTGACATCAGTGACAAGAAACTCAACCACTTGGGGGGACCACCCATAATTACGAGGGCTGCTACTTATGTAACCGGAATAGAAAAAATAAATAAACGTACATGGCTAAATATGGTTTTATTGTTTTTCGAAGTATTCTCCGTGATAATCGATGCACTTTTGCATACGTTGAAACCAATTTATAAAGCACTTTTTCCACTCTGACTGAGGTATCTCCAAAACGTGCTGTCTGAACGCGTCGACGGCATCTTCACGGGTCGAAAATCGTTGACCACGTAATTTATTCTTTACATTTGGAAATAAATAGAAATCATTGGGTGCCAAATCAGGGCTGTAAGGTGGATGACCCGTTAATTCTATATTTTGACCTTCCAAAAATCGAGTCGTTTCACGTGATGTATGACAGCTGGCGTTATCATGGTGCAGAATGATTCTCCGTCGCTGGTTGTTTTTCCGTATTTTTTCAAATACTTCCGGCAAACAAATGGTCGTGTACCACTCCGAATTAACCGTTTTACGATTCTCTAGGGGCACTGTAGCCACATGGCCATTAATACCAAAAAAGCAGGCCACCATTTGCTTCAAGGTGCTTTTTGCACGAGTTACTTTCGTAGGGTTCGGCTCATTTTGAAACACCCACACCGTTGATTGTTGTTTAGTTTCGGGATCATACGCATAGATCCAGGATTCGTCACCTGTGTAGATATTATAAACAGCTTTTGAGTCACCACGGTTATATTTTTTCAACATTTCCTTGCACCATTCGACGCGAGCCTCTTTTTGATCCTTAGTTAAGTTGTGCGGGATCCAACGCGAACAAATTTTTTTCACAGCTAAGTGTTCATGTAATATCTTATTAATGCTCGTCATACATATGCCTATAGTCGCCTCTATCTCGCGATACGTAACATGACGGTCATGCATTATAAGTTTTCGCACAGCTTCAATATTTTGTGGTACAACGACCGATTTCGGGCGACCATCCTTAACTTCGTCCCTGAGCATACTACGTCCACGATTGAACTCACTAAACCAGTGATACACAGTAGTTTTGGATGGAGCTTCATCACCAAAAGTCGAAGTTAGTTGATCTATGCACTGTTGTTGCGTTAAACCACGCCGAAAATCGTAATAAATCATAGCACGAATATTTTCACGAGTGAGTTCCATTCTTGCAGCGAGATTAAAATTTAAACCCGCCAAAAACAAAAGACTAGCGTACATAAGAAAAAAAATATATAGCGGCCAGTATTAAAAAAAGTTCAAATTTTACCATGGAGGTCAGATATAGCGTTTAAAAATGTTGGAATCCTGGATTCCGGTTACATAAGTAGCAGCCCTCGTAATGCCAAACCACCACCACCACCAAAGTGTGAAGTGGCGTGTCACGCATTCAACTATAACGAAATACCTTCATAAGTACGTATTTATAACGAAAGTTATCAATACTTTCATAAGTTTCAATATTTGTCCACGTGCGCTTGCTGTTCTTATAGTATACGTGTTGTTAAGCGTGCACAGCATATTAAATCAATTAATTACTTATTGAAAATTGTAATTCACAACGTAATTTACGAAATACAACTACCGAAAATAAACTGATTTAACTAGTGGGTCGCAACAAGATACTTCGGAACTTTTAATGTTCTGATTGACTACTCGTAGTCTTTTTTAAACCGATGGTATCTGCCTATTTCCAGTGCAGCAAAAAAGGAGATGATTATAAAATGTGTACTTGATAATTTTGATAGGCTCACTCCAGCTTTAGCATCTTTGGTTCCAAGATCAAGCCCAAAAATGCATGCAATATTTTTGTTTCTCTTTTGCTGGTTCATGACTGCCTCATTTAAAATCTGTAATGCTAGGTATTAAGACAGTGGGAAAGAAAATATTTTCTCTTATTTCATCATAGTACATTCTGAAAACTATGAGTTATATTACAATCACGTTTATAAAAGGTTTAGGTTTTGGGTTCTTGTTATCCAAGGGGCCTAATATGGCACGTTTATCGCGTGACAAACTTTGGATTATGCATCTGCCACTTTCTGACACATAAATAAGTACACGTGTCAAAAAGTGATGAATGCTTTATCCACATTTGACACGCGATATAGACGTAGCCATACTAGGCTCGCAGGGGCAGTGAAAGAGTGAAATTTGATAGTTTTGCTTCACAGGCCCAAAGTGTGTCAGAAAGATTATGTTAGAAATTATTTATGGTGGAGATATCACCTACTTACGATTAAAAGTGGCCGCGAGATCAGAGTCAGAACGTCATTCTTAGGAAAATTTGCAGAGTTATAATACGCACTGCTAGATCAAAACAGTATCAACTCAAAATCCTTGTTAGTTTTGTTTCAAGCTCATAGAAGTGGTATTAAAGTTGATTTTAGAATACAGTTGTGTTTTAAGTTACTACTCTTTCGATCTAGCAGTGCGATATAATCCTCGAAGGGTCTGTAATCCTTAAGTTTGCGTGTATGGGACTGGTTTAGGGCTGAAGGGTGATCTGATCAAGGATTGAGTTGGTTATATAGTTACTTGGTCCATGCATTAAAATGCATTAATGACTAAAAATCTTAAGGTCTAAGTCAGACGCATGAAAAGAACATCGAAGATCTGACATTTGTCCTATTGCCGAAGGATACAGGGTATGTTACCAGGCTTACCGCGTCATCATGATATTAATTTACTAACAAAACACATCCCAACAGATCGAGACCGCCAAATTCCCCGACGAGGAAACCGGCAAGTTGGTGTCCAAGAGCATTCGTGTATGCCAATTAGCGTGGTTCCCCGACGAGGCGTCGCCGGTGGTGGCGCGCGTGTCGCGGCGCGTCGCCGACATGACGGGGCTCAGCATGGAGTCGGCGGAGAAGCTGCAGGTCGTCAACTACGGCATCGGGGGACAATACGAGCCGCACTTTGACTACTATATTGTGGTAAATATAGCAACTGCTTTAGTGTATATAACCGAGCACAAGACTCACCTTGTTATCGGCAGACTACCTGTATTTTGGTTTAACTTCGCTAGAGCGAGTTCTGAGTGTAGTATAGTAGTAGACAATTTTTACACCAAGAATGTTTTCATAGTAGTGTTTTTTTTTCAAACTTCTCTTTATTTAGCGATTTTTATTAAATGCATTTTTTTCCTTATCTAATTCCTAATTTCTGGGTTGTTTTGACCCTGCAGGTCTGGCATGAAAGAATAACAATAAGAATAAGAATAAGAATAATCTTTATTGCCACAACCTTAAATTTATCCAGTACAACAAAAAAAACAATAATATAAAAACTATGTTAGTTGATGAGTTAAAATAAAAACTTATAGTAACTAAGTAACTAGGTTGGACAATGGGTCCCAATCTCAGCATGTGCTAGGCAGGGAGCCCGGCGCTGGTTTTCAGACTGGTCCCTATGGACGGGGTGGTCGCAAACTGATAAATTGTTGAATACAGTAAACTAGGTAGGTAAAAAAGTACAATAAAAAGGTCATGTTTTAAGTAGTAGGTAGGCGAAAATGAGTAAAAAGTATGAAAAAAATAAATAAAAATGAAATAAGTGAAAAAAAAGTGCCATGTGATGTGATGTGATAGTGTGTGTACGTTTGAGTAAGCATGTGTGCATGCGTGCGTGTATTTGTGTTTGTGACTGTGTGACTGTGCGACTGTGTGGGCGCGATTGTGCCGTACGTGTAAACAACAATGTTATTATGACGTTATGAGGGTGAGTAAAATTTGCTCTGAGTAGTCAAAAGGTGTGTTTGGACTAATCGTTTATATTTTTGGAGAGACATGGGTTCTCGCAGTGGCGGAGGCAGATCGTTCCAAATTTTGGCTGCAGCAAATTTAAAACTCCCTCTAAAAAATAAGCGAACCTAACCTGACCTAACTCGTATAATAATGTAAAAAAATACAAATGGGAAAAAGTGCGTTGCAAAAACGTAGGAACGGAAAAATTCGAATAATAAATCACGGAACATTATATAAAAAAAACATTATAAAAAAAAGATTTGCAAATTATTACGATACGAGTAGCAAAAGATGGACACGACCAACCTGTAAACAAAAATGGCGTAGCCATGCAGTCGTCATTATACCAACGGCGATCTATGTTGGCGAAGCGTGCCTGTGTCTATTGAAATTTACACAATAAGTTTATTTTTCAAAGTGCTGGGTTTTTTATTTATTAGCCTATTTGGGTGTCCTACTGCTGGGCAAAGGCCTTCCCTCTTTTCCACCGTTCGTCCCGATTGAGTGCATGCTCCCGCCATTCGCTTTGAAATGCGTCTAAGTCATCCCGCCATCTCCAGGGTGCTGGGTTTAATGTATTTTTTTTCTAGGATTTTGTTCTATATAAATTTTTTTTTTTGGCTATGATTTATGCTATGCAGTAACATTTTTAATTAAGTATCGCGACACCTGGTTAATTTGATTGGTGCAATCTGTGGCGGGAAAGTGAAGACGCCCACCGAATGGATCACGTCATGGATATCACTCAATGTCGTGAGCCAGTCGGAGACTTGGATTTTCCCTCCATATTGATGGGGTTCGGTTCATTCGTGACAGTTGTGATCTGAATAGGCACTTGATAATAATATATTATATAAATATATGTAGCGTAATAAACTTATCTTGATATTTAATAAATCCAGTCTGATTAAAATCTGAGTTCAAAGAGCCGCTGCTCAGTAGGCGGAGTTGATAAAAGGTTAAGTTAAATTTAACTTAATAGTTTTACATATTTTCAGCAAAATAACCATATGAATTTATCTTCGGAATATTATCGAACGGCCCATGGAGACAGGATCGCAACAGTGCTGTTTTATGTAAGTAAAGTATGTAAGAAATTTTAATATCTGATCTCATGTAAACTAATCCGCAGTTTTTTTTTCACAGGCTTGTAATGTGTTAACGAACACAAACCAAATGACTGTACATTCGGTTTTTTTGTAGTAAATCCACAAAGATGAAAACTGCCGTAATTTCCGAAATTCAATATTTCTGTGCATTTTAAGTGTCATTCGGATTGTACTCGTAAACAAAGTAACTAACTATATATATAGTACAAGTCTTAAAAGTGTTTTGGATGCGGATAAAGTCGGTCAGAATAACATAAAACTAGCAGTCTCCTCGCTTCCTCCATTCAACTGTCCACCCTGTACAGTCACAACAAAAATATGTAAGTACACGAAATGGCCGGTGTATAGTGATTATCATCATCTAACAAAATGTACAGTGTTAATTTCTGTTTAGAGTTCTCTTGCTGCTACACTCAAAGTTCGTATTCCTCATGCGATGGACAAAGGTTTTCTATGACCTCTGCCCGATATAACGTCACCCCTAGGTATAGTGCTTTTATTCCACCTTGCATGCTTCAATGTATGTAAAATTGTTAAGATAAAAATCATCCCTGCGTGTAGATGTCGGACGTGGCACAGGGCGGCGCCACGGTGTTCATGGAGCTGGGCCTGTCGGTGCTCCCGGAGCGCGGCGCGGCGCTCTACTGGCGCAACCTGCACCCGTCGGGCGAGGGCGACTCGGCCACGCACCACGCCGCCTGCCCCGTGCTGCGCGGCTCCAAGTGGGGTGAGTCGAACAAGCCAGTAGACCATCTTCCAAAACATGGTACATCGGGTGGCTTATATTTTGCATTTTCTTATTGGAATTATTTTCAGTGTGCAACAAATGGCTTCACGTAGAGGGGCAGGAGCTACTAAACCCATGCGATTTGGATTGCAAACGAAAAGAAGTGGTCAGGGAGATCCCACGCCCCGTACTTAGTCGTCACGGTAGTTTATTGTAATTTGAACTCAAATCCGTGAGTAAAATTTGTCGTATTGTTTGACCAGAATTACAACCCTCCAGAAACCTTTGTTTTCAATAGCTTGTAACTACGTTTTTATTGCACTGTAGGGTGAATATGTTGTTAAGTAGTACTTATTGGAGGTTTGAAAAAGAACCTACACGGTTAACGTGTAGTAACAGTAAAAAAAGGTTCGTCACTTTTGAAATAGAGTCGAAAACTGACGAACCTTATCTTACCGTGACTATACCTAAATGAGAAAACCGGTCCAGTGTGAGGCGGACTAGTGCACCTAAGGTTCCGTACCACCGCACAGTAGCTATTATTATTTCGATTTGAATTCTACTTCGAATCGAAATCAGCGTGAGCCTAACACACGTGACCATTTTTAGTACCTATTCGTTGTTTTTGTTGAGGGTTTGAACAACGTCATGTTAAATTTGATGCTTGTATGTTTTACAGTTTTAACGATACAACAAAAATAAAAAGACTAGGATCTTACAGAATTTCCGATCCCTGGTAATAAGAGAAGTTCTATAGACTAAGACGCTTCAGAAACCCTTGCCAAGATGCACTACGCTAACTAGGGTTTCTATTCGTTTCATTTTGTATCGCGTCACTGGTAGATCACTTGATACGGGAAGTCACGTGGTCTACCAGAGACGCGATAGGTTACAAAACGAAACGAATAGAAACGCTAGATAGCGTAATGCATCTTAGCAAGGGGCTCTGAGCTGGGTGCGAGCTCGCGTTATTATAATGACATGTAGTTATAACTTATTGTTTTATATTATTGTGTTGTCATGGAAATTGTAATAATATGCAAAAGTTTTAACTACATTGTTTTTTTAGTTAGTTACACCAGGTTTTTTTTATCGTACAGTGAAACTGAAAAAAAAAAAGATTAAAGATATTTATTCAGTAAGTAGGCGGCACTTTTACACCTCAAGA